>CM075426.1:7162894-7616099 GCA_037832385.1 Rhizophora apiculata | reverse complement strand
TTGAATGACTCGGCAATCGGGCAATGCCCTACTGCCATTAATTACTTATTTCCCTTTTTTCTCGCGAACATTGGGACTCTTAATGAAAAATTTTTTCTCAAATCCATCTAAATGGCCACGAGAGAGGTGTTTTATTTCCAGGGTTGTCAATTGAAGATTCCAATTTGGCAAAAAGCCAAAAATAATAATAATTATTATTGACTTGTTATTTTTTTCGGCAGAAAAATTTCGTACATAATGCAAATGCATAGTAAGATAAGTGTGGTCGTAGATACGTACAATTTTCGAATTAAGATTAAGATTTTATTATAAAAGTTTTTATTTAATACTAAAAAATCGTTTAACTTATTATTAATATAGTTTTGTTGGATAAAATGTTCAGACTTTTTGAAGGTTGGTTCACTGTAGAAATAAGAAATCGATAAAATGGTAATTGCCAATTAGAATAATAATTTTTTTTTTTTTTAAAAGCAGAAAATAAAAGGGGAAGAGGCAAAGCCGTTGGGTGGTGGCGCTTGCAGAATAGCTTATTTAGCCAATAAATTACCAAGTCCTTTTTTTTTTTTTTTTTTTCACCTTTTGTTCAAATCCTTACAATTATCATCTTCTTCAGTCTTTAATCAACACCCAAAAAAAAAAAAAAAAAAATCCCAATATTTAGAATTACAATTTCGAATATTGGAGGCGTTATTAGCTACACAAATCGAATTTGATAGTGCTGCAGCGGCAGCAGTTATACTGGATCTTTTTTTTTTTTTGGTTAAATTCTGTAGTTACTCAGGTACCTTTACTTTCACCAATTCTTACGGCCTGTTCTCGCGGTGTTTCTATTGCTGACCATTCTTTTATCTGTCATTCTTTGTTGCATCTTTCGGTCATAATTGGTTTTGGGTGAGCAAGGAATTGGGTTTGAATACTTGGGTTTTGATTATCTTCCCCGTGCCTTCATAAATTGCCTTGTTTTGATCGTTCTTGAATAAAATGGAAGAAATGGGTTTGGCGATCATGGTTGATTAGATGTTTTTCTTTTAGCTTACTTAGCATGTTCATGGGAGACTTGTCTCTTCCATTGAGCGATAGATTCACTGAATTTGCCTTCTTGAGCTGTTGTGGATGAGAGATCAATATGAGAGGGACTGGAAAGAAAGCAAGACATCAGGAATCTAGAAAATCCTCTCTCTCTAATGGAGATAAAGATAGTGGGTCTGTACTGATTGCCTCACTAAAGAGGAAGAAGGGCAGCAAGATATCCCTCAGGAATCACCACAAGCCAGATTCAAAATCACATTACAAACTGTCTGAGAAGCTGGCTGCTGACTCTTCAAGCAAGGGGATTGGGAATGAATCAAGTGGCAAACTGGTCTCTAGGAATGTTCTGCATAAAGCAGTTGATAAAAATTCTTCGGGGAAGGTTGATTCTGCGGAGGCACATGGCAAAAATTCTTTAGTAATTGGTGCTGGAGGCAATGGAAAGAATGCAGATGAGGATGGCCCAATCAGGAAAAATAAGAAGAGGAAGAACAGGAGAAGGAAAAAGAATAAACCGGAGCTAGATGAACCATCACGATTGCAGAGGAGAACAAGGTACCTGCTGATTAGAATAAAGCTGGAGCAGAACCTCATTGATGCTTATTCTGGGGAAGGCTGGAAAGGTCAAAGGTGAGAAAAGTCCTCCTTGCTAATTTCTGCCTTTATTTTGTTCATATAATTGAATGTCTTTTTTTTAGCATAGAACACTTTATTCACTGCAACCCCTTTTGTGAGGGAGCACCCCTTCTCCCCAAGTGTTATGGGGCTATTTTGCCAAGTTCCTTGGAGAGAGATAAATATAATTCTATAAATTTATAAGCCTTATTCCTAGATGTCCAGTCAACCACCGCACCTCAACACATTTTGAGGAGAACCAGCTAGTTCTGGGTTTGAGTGGCATTTTCCCACAACTTATTGCTAGTGTTTCTCACCTTCGTGCACTTTTCCCTCATCCAAATAATATTTAAATGTGAACATTCTGTGGGAGGAACTATTGTTTTTTTGACATTCTCTTCTGTGAGATCATATTTATTTGTCACTTTTTCATTCCATGATACTTTAGTTCAAGTGAACAACGAGAGTCGAGGAAGAAGTTGCATGGTGGGCTTCAATTGTCTTGCGGACTCATCTTGTCTTATTATCACTGCACTGTTCTTGCATGAAATACGAAATTGCCCTTACTTGAGCTTTGAATCGGGCTTACCTAAAAGAAATATTACAACAAAATTGAGGTAAATGCTCTACTACTTGTAACAATTTATACTTGATTTTCCATTTAATTGAACATATTCAATTAAATTGGGGAGAATGGGCTGAGTGACTTACTTTAGATTTTCCGTGTAAACATGTATGTCACATATCATGCAATGCACCCATGTTTTGAATGCTGTGTATTGTTTATATGTCAACCAAGGGTACTTCAATTGTACTGACGTCAAAACCAGGTGACCTTTTCTTAGCTTTGGCTTCAATCTTATAGTTCATAAATTTTTGCCTTAAGATTATGTAAAATTTTTATTGCACCTGTTCTAGGAGCTAAGATATGATTCTCAAAAGTGAGTGTGATAGCTGATTTGAATTTTGATGCTAGTGTGATGACTGAAAGCTTTGTCTGATTTTATTGGTTTCTTGGATTCTGCCACAGCCGAGAGAAGATCAAGCCAGAAAAGGAGCTAATAAGAGCCAATAAGCAGATTTTGAAGTGTAAACTTGGACTACGTGATGCCATTCACCAGCTGGACAATCTCAGCAGAGTGGGATGCATTGAAGACTCGGTTATTGCTCCAGATGGATCAGTTTCCCATGAACATGTAAACATGAATAACCAGTATTGATTTTGAAAACATAGCAAGATAAAATTTTGAAGGGCAATTAATTCTTGCATATAAAGAGTGGCTAACTGGAATTTTCACAATTTTTGCTGGGCTTTTCAAGGGGCATACTCTCTATTTTCATCCCCCTTTTGGGAAGGAAAGGGGAAAAAAAAAGATTTTCATATTAAGACCTGTGCTGTGAAATTGACAACAGTGCATGCAGGAATTGCTAGGCCAAAGTAAAGTGTACTTTTTTGCAGACTGCAATTCTTTTTCATGCATAATTGACATATTCTGTTTCTCAAACAACAAAGAGATCTACAGAAGGAACATAATGCAGAGTTATATAAATCCCTGAAGATTAGGACCAGCGTGATGAAATGATTTTGCACTCACATTTTCTTATTTCTTACCTTTTATTTTTCCACATGTAGATATTCTGTGCAAAGTGCAAATCAAATGAAGTTTTCCCTGATAATGATATTATACTATGTGATGGGACATGCAATTGTGCCTTCCACCAGAAATGCCTTGATCCTCCATTGGACACTGAAAATAGTATGTTCTACCCTCTTTACTGTGAATTTCCTCTATTTGAATTGTAAAATAAATGGCTCCATTGTAATTCTTTGATGTTGATGATTTGCAGTTCCTCCTGGCGATCAAGGATGGTTTTGTACGTTCTGTGAATGTAGGATGGAAATTATAGAATCCATCAATGCACATCTGGGGACTGATTTCTCAGTAGACAGCAATTGGCAGGTCATTTTAAATATCTTTTGTTAGCAAATGAAACTTGAATTTGCTGCTGGATTGTCAAAACAGATAATTATATTTCTTTCTCTCTGAAAATAGGATATTTTTCAAGAAGAAGCAGCTTTTTCTGATGGGGGAAGCATGTTATTAAATCCAGAAGAAGAATGGCCCTCAGACGATTCTGAAGATGATGATTATGTTCCAGAGAGGAGGGAGAACAATATAAGCAGCGCAGGCACTGATGATGACACATCTGATGGTACTAGTAGTTCAACTAGCTCAAGTTGGTCTTCAAATGATGAAGTTTCTTCTGGGGCCAGGAGGTGGCACATGGAGGGCATGGACTTCAGAAACCCACTTATGTATAGCAGTTTAGATTCTGATGAAACCAGTGATGGGGAAATCATGTATGGCCATAGGAGGCGACGAGCAGTTGACTACAAAAAGTTATATGATGTGGGTGTGCAAAACTCGGTTTTAGATACCCTTTATTTGTCTGAGTTTTTATTAATTGAAAATTGATAAATGAAGGAACACTCTACTAGAAGCAACCTTAGCGATAATTTCTATTTGGCAGTAATGGAGCATTTTATAGTTATGGAATGCCTAATCTTCCCGGTGGTAAAAATTTGGTTTTCTGGGTCAAACCATATTTGAGTTGGGATCTGAAATATATTTCTAATCTTCAAACTGTATATAGAAGCTTATGACAAGATAGGAAGGTCATATTACACTTTTTTTGTTGATCTTTGCTTTTCTTCTTGTTATGTGAAGATAATTTCTTAATGTTGTTCTTGGCAAGTTTCCAAGGCATTCTTCCTTGAAGTAGGCACTTGGATACGCATCTTTGCATTTCATGTTCACAAGGTGACCTGTAGGAGAGGCACATTGCAAACTCCCACTGTGTTTCTAGTACACGATTTTTGTAATTAGATAACAAATGATTAAAGATTTAGCACAGTTTTAATTCACCTCTTGCCATAGAAACTAATTGTTGTTCGCAATTTATTTCTGCCATGGAAACTATTTTAACTTAGTCTATTCTTTGCAAGATACGTTAGATTGCCCTTTGTAATATTATGTGAATTTTGTTGCAATCAGGAAATGTTTGGAAAGGATGCTCCTGCAGATGAGCAAGTTAGTCAAGATGAAGACTGGGGTCCTGGGAAAAGAAGGCGAAGAGAAAAGGAGTCAGATGCAGCAAGCACCCTTATGACCCTCTATGAAACTTGTAAGGAAGCTGATACCATGGGAGTGGAAATGAAACTCCCTCAAGACCTGCAATCAAGGAGGCAATATTTTAGAATTTCCCCTGATGCAGTTGAGGTAGTGACTGCTCTTGACGTGAAATCTCTTTTCAGATGTCTTCTTTGTTCTGCTTCTTGATCTCTGAAGGTAATTATTGCAATACTCATGTTATCCTTTTACTTTTTATGTTCTGTTTCAGAAGCTTAGGCAAGTTTTTGCTGAAAATGAACTTCCCCCTAGATCTGTTAAGGAGAGCCTTTCAAAAGAATTGGGTCTTGAACCAGGCAAGGTAAGTTACAATATCAGTTCACAAGAATTCTATAGAAGTGCTGTATAACTGCAATACGATTTAGTGCCTGAAATACTGGATATTAAATTTGAGACTAATTTCAATAGCTTTAAGGTTGGAAATTGGATTGTTACAGTTTAGTATGTGAACCAATCCTAGGCATTCACTAGCTCAAACTTGGGTTGAATAGTTAGTCGGCACATATATTTTCTGCAAAAGAAATTACTTCATACTGTCTCTTTCATCTCATTACCTATAATGATCATTAGTTGATCATTGATAAACTGATTAAGATATTTTTTGCTTCTACTTCTAGTATTTGTTTTCCTTGGCACATAAATGGAAGTTGATATGTTTTGAATAGACTAACTATTGGATGTATAAGGGCCCTATGAAATCTGTTCTGTATGGACACATGTTTTTGAGCACCATAAGAATGGGCTTAATAGATGGAAATGTGCGTTATGATAAATTTGAGTGAAGATGCCAAATTACTGTATTGGAAATTTTATTCTAATCTAGCACCTTGTTCTTAAGTGTTGACTTTTAACTTATTCTGTCCATTTTTTCACTTCATTTGCATTTTCAGGTTAGCAAATGGTTCAAGAATGCACGTTACTTAGCCCTAAAATCCAGAAAGGTAAGCTGGTACTTTACACACTATGTTCTAGTTTTCTAGTCTGGGAGAAAGGACTAATATTTGTGGTCAGCACTTTAGTTTTTGGCCTTCAGGATTAATGTTTTTGTATGTGAGCATTAATTTAAAGATTTAACGTCAGCCTTTTGGTTTCCTGATAGCAAACAGATATTCTAATTTACCAAGCTATGTTTTCTGTAGCTGATGAAGGATGTACTTCTGCATGCTTGCTTATTGCTAACTATTAATTTACAATTTTGTGTTGAGATAGACTTGTTTTTATTTCCAGTTCAATTGATTTAAAGTTTGAAAGTTGTGAATTTTATGTGTAATCACTCTATTTGTGTAGATTATAAGTTTCACCATTCTCTGATACAGCAGGCGGGAAAAACAAAACATCACTTGTCTAGAGCTAAAACCTCTGGGGAATCTAGGCTTGATTCTATGAAGAATGAAACTACATTGAAGGATTCCTCCTTAGAAGCTTGGTTACATAGACCAAATAATGTGAAAAGATTTATCCAAAGGAAGAAACCAAAGTCAATAAGCAGCAGTGCGAAGGCAAATGAACTGAAAAGAGGTTCCCCTGGGTCACCTGCCAAATCCAACGAGGTATGTGTTATTGCTCAAGAGCTATTTCTCATCTCTTACCATGTTCATTCTTCTTTTTTTGGCATTTTCCTTCTTTACCTTGTTATCCCATATAAAGTTGTTCTTTTTTTGTATCTGCTTAGATATTTTCTGCATCTTTCTATGTATTATTTGCTTAGAGAGCCAAAACTGAATCCACCATCATAGCTTAATACTCCATTGGGTTTTTTACACACTGTGAGCAAAAGTCATCCTCTAAATTCAGCTAACCAAACTAGAGTTAGAGAATAGTCTTTATCAAGGGTATCTTTGTACATGAAACTCTCACATTGTAGGGTTTGAAAAAAGTGGGTCACATGTTGCAGCCCTACTTTCATGAAGAGGATAATTTCATGACTTAAACCACAACCTCTAAGTCTCCAGGGGATTGCTATCGACTCATGCAAATCACCTTCTAGTTTGATTCATGTTGACCAGCTGCAATTGTACAAGCTACAGAGTTTAAGATTGATGCCAGTATGCAACGTAATAAGGGCAAGCTTTGATTTCTCTATTATGACCTAGAAGTCACAAGTGAGTCTTGTTGTGAAAACAAATGTAATGTTGCATACATCTGACCTCTTTTCAAACCTCAGTGTGGGAGCTCATGCTTTTTCATTTGATATCATGTAATGATATGCTAATGGGGTGGTTATTATGGAGCAAGAGTTTGGTGTAATTTGAGGCTGCAATTGCATATATTTTGGCACTTAAGTCTAATAATAACCTTTATTTTTTTTCCAACTGCTCTATTCATGTGCAGGTCAATGGTGAGTACAGTGATGATGTGAGCTTGAAGAAGCTGTTAAAAGCAAAAGCAAAGAGAGGGAGGAACAGGGCTGACACTAATTCAACATGGGAAACCCAAGCAGCCGAGGCTGTGTTGAAGAGACTTTGTGTAGCCAAGATTAGGCTAGAAAATATGAAGCTGACATTGATGAAACTACAAAGTGGCAAGGTGAGGAAACCTAGCAGAACTCATCATTTATTTGAAGAGTCTGTTATTTATGTTCCCATTGCAGAGCTAAGAGAGAAAGTGTGACCTCTGCTCAACTCAGTGAACTCCCTGCACAGCTTTTTGTATGCATATTTTGCAGCTGCTGCTCATAAGTAATATCTTCTGTTTCTAATCTATCAATGCCTACCATAGTCATTCATCACAAAAGGGTGGTAGACCAATAGTTGCTTATCGGAAGTAGTGTAAAATATAATCAGCAGGTAAGGTCCATGGTGAAAAAAAAAACTAAAAAATGAAACACATGCAAAAGTTTAGTGGGCAGTGGCACGATGAAACACATGCAAAAGTTTAGTGGGCAGTGGCACGTATACGTGAGTATACATACATCATAATTTCTTTGTTGATGGCATCGTACATTAAACTACTGTCACGAGGAAAACAAGAACAAAAACGAGATGATAATAGTCCAAAATTCAGGCATATGCATTTCTGTGAACCTGGAATCTAATACTAATCACCGATCTCTGCTCAATATTGACTTCTGTGTTTTTCTCACATTCTTTGAAGTGCTCAGAAGAACAGCCTTCTCATTCCAATCCAATTTACACCCTCTAGCAGCTAGCCGCTGTTTCAGCTGCGTGATAGCATGAAAAGTTAAGTTGTGCGTGCGCAAGCACGAGTGAATTGCAGAATTATAAGATTGATCAGAAACAAATCTATGATAAATGTAAGTGAAAAACTGCATGGAAGATGGAAACAAATCTAGAATAAGTTTATGTAAAAACTATGTGGAAGATCAAAATGCATGTAAAAGATTATGCTAAAATCATATTGTCACAATTGTACTAAATAGAGCAGGTCTAATACCAATCAAATTAAGAATGCTTGTTGGATGTATCAATTAGTAAGACTTGGCAATTCAGCTACTTGAGCTTAGTAAAGCGCCCCGTATTATAAGCATTAACATATCACATGGTTTGTTTCCCTTACAAAATCTAACCACGCACAACCAGAAACACATCATAAACCAAGTGAAATTAGGAGCACATACATTTTCATGATTGGCTAATGGCCCATGCAGTGCATACTTTGGAAAAGTATGAGCATGCTAAATCCCATGTGATGCAACACATAGAAAACCCAATGAGCATAGACACAAGCCTCACTGGACAGATTCAAGATGAACACGAAAACGAAAAATTATAAAAACAAACAAATAAAAGGAACATGTACAGGTGCATGGGTAAACACAGTTTTTGTTGCAATAAGAGTAAATTAATGGGGAGGAAACATATGATTCTAGAGCATACCATCTGAATACACTTTAATTGTTTCATAACTTGATCTGTTTCAAGCTCCTGAAGCAGATACATGAAGAACAAAAAAGAAAAGATGCCTTAGGATATTGGGTTATTTACAAGCCATTAACATCAAAATAGTACTTAACAATCACAACAAATGTTTAAGCAACAGCAAACTAAAAACAATGTGATTAATTGGATAATGTTTCTTTTAGTGCTAAGGCTGCTTTCTTGCCAAAAATTGATAAATTAGAAAAATAAAAAAAGAAAAAAGTTGTTACACAAGTATTTCAACAACTTTTTAAAGATGCTGATGAACGCACAACCAATAATGAAACGTAGCACCCTTTTTTTTTTTTTTTTTGGGTCCCATAAATGTAGCACTTTCAACTCAAAATTTCGTGCCACCAAAAAGGGAAGACTAGCAATACTTGACGCATAAGAGTGCACTTAAAAGATAAAGTAGGTAAGATCCTGAAATCAAACTCAAAGCTGAGGTTATAAGACAAATCCCAATAACACAAATTTGATGTAGTTTGGACTAGAACCAAATTAATTTAGAACTGAAAATTTTTATTCCACAGCCACCTTTAAACAAAACTGCAAGCTCATGCATGTGAGTTTCATTCCAGTCATCAAGGATTGGGCACACCTTGAGCACTGCACATCATAATCATCTTACAGACTTAATAGTTCTGTCAACAGTGTTTTCACTACATAAAAATATTCAATAACTTAAAAGTGACATGAGAAGGCATAAAATTTAATTCACCTGTGCTGCAGCACAATCTGCATGACTTGGGTCCCAGAAGACAGAGTAGAAGCACTCCCAGTCATCAGTTTGAACTTCAAAAAGGGGAGCTCTGCCACGTAAAGAAACTAGAAGTTTGAGGATCTCAGGCATGAACAGGAGAAACTAATCTGATCAAGAAGATCAATTCTCATGCATGCATAAAAAGGCACATGCCCATGCACACCATAATGCCTAAGAAAACAATAGAGGCAAGCAGGAGAAAGGAGTTGGAACCAAAGTAATAAAACAAAAAATGTTAAACGAATATTAAGCCTGTAATCACAATAGTTATAAGAAGTCTGTGTCTGCTAATACCTTGATAGCAAATAATGTTTAGGATATCTTAACTAGGCAAAACTGATACGATTAGTGACTTCTACTTGACAGCATATCAAGCTTCAAATAACAATAGCCATCAGAAACATCACAGTATGTTCCCATCAATCAACTGTAACATACTTTCTTGCCAATTACATTTGCCCTCTTGTTTAATTAAAAAAGGAACTGTTTGCAGAAGCAATGCAAGGGAAAATTGAATGCCATTGCCTACAAACTAGGCCCTTCAAAAAAAGTTCTAGAAAGCTGACAGTCAACTTGACAAGCAACTTACGTGGCAAAGAAATGAAGAAGAATAAAGTTGGTTGGAAATGTTGCATGAGAGGATTCATTCTTTCCTCAAGGAGGTTCTTAGCAACTTTATGCCGATGATTATTAACCTAGGACAAAAAAAATGGAACAAAAAAAAATTCTTTTTTCTTTAATCCACAAGGAAACTGCCCATATCTGTCTAAAGTGGATTCTTCATCTCAACTTCAAAAGCAACACGACTATGTAAGTCCTTTAGCTCTTATATTACTAATAGTCAGTTAGCTAATGTCAGGATCCCTGTTATCATTGTATTCCAAACAACAGAATGGTTGATCCTACATTGTATTCCAAAAACCAGACGAACAAAGGTGCAGCTCCACTGATGTGCCAGCTCAAGTTGTGAAATCAAACCATCAAGTCCCAATTCCCACCCCCAAAGTTTGGTCAGTTTCTAGTATCAATAAGAGAGAATGGGATGTGAAGAAATGAGTAAATAAAATATCAGAAATAAAATTTTAGGGAGTGTTTACTTGTGAATAAAATTTCATTTATCCTAAAACTTCACAGAAATATTTGTGTGTTTTAACTAAAAAAATAAGATTGTTCCCTGTTTTCTTAAGTCCAATTCCTAATGAACTTTGGAAAATGATTATAATTCTCCACCTTTTTGTTCAACTTGCAGATGCTAGCATATTGCTTTCTGGTTTCTAAGGCAGCCATGCTTGCTTCTTTCTTTTCTGTTTCTTTTTAAAATCATTCTTTCTTATTCTTTTTTTATTTTTTACGAAAAAAGGATAAAAAAAAAAGAAGTTTTCATGAAATTAATGTATATTTGAAAGGTGTTTGAAAAATTGTGGGAAGAAATTATGGGCCAGATTTAAAAGGTTACCATTTCTTCAATTACAGTCCAAGGACAAAATTTGGTCTCAACACAAATTTCATTTCCTAATATTTCAAACAAAATGAAGTTTCTACATTGAGACATGTTGCAAGACAAATGAATAGGACTACACAAAATATAAGTATTAAGATTCAGCAATTTATATCCAACCAGGATATTTCCATATTCTCAATGCATTAGTGACTGCAACACACAAGGGGTCAAATATTGAAAAGATTTACAACCCTTAATCTGATTTGGTAACTGAATTCCTCATAACACAAACATCTATGTTGTTGAGCAATTTTCTGGAAAAGCATGTTAACTGAAGTGTTGTTAGGGCTAACAATCTCTGTGTCAAGGCTAATTGGGGATTTTCAATTGTCAGTCAGTCGCCTGAAATTCCTGATATTATGCATTCTATTCAACCAATGGCATAGAGTTTTCAGTTGGTTGCTCTAACAAGCATATCTATGGCCTTAAGATTTTCCATCCATTATGAATGTTGTAAAAATGTAGGATATTTTCCATCAGAATGAATGTTATGCATCATAGGACAATAAGCAGAATACCCAAGCAAGAAGAAACATCACTCAGTTTACCTGCGCCACTTTCCACATATAGTTCCATTGCCAACATCAACCTCTCTGCACTGAAGCCAATTGCAAATGGAGCCAAGTTTAGAGGGTTCGTTGGACTTCATTTCCTAAATAAAAGGATGTCAGTTTTCTCAAAAATTTCCACTAGCCTACGTCCTAGGAATGCTTCCTTTAAAGTGATATATAAACTGCAGCCTTACATGAACATCAATGTCTCTTGTGTCCACTTCCAATGGCTCACCAGCAGCATTTAGATCACTATGTGAAGAAAAATAAGACATCAGAGCTAATTAATGTTGGCTTCCATTTCATGCTTTAAGACATAAAAATTCTGCTAGAAAAGTAATTTCTAATTGAAGTGGAAAAAAAAAAAAAACCCAAAAGTATGTGAGTATAGGAAAGTCAATAAATTTGCCACCCGGTAAAGCATTACACTACTTTATTACTAGACTAATAAACCTTTGTTGTAAGAATCAAGAACCAAAGTCTATAATTTATTTTCCTTACTGTCTACTCCATAAGAATCAGCATCACCTGTGAAACAACATGGATGAATCATTTCAGTAATTACAGTACACTACCAATCAATTGCCACCATGATGCCCTTCTAATAGCAATGATCTCTTAGCAAGCAAAGATCCAACCAGCAAATATAAGAGGCACAAATTGCTATAAATTTTCCCTAAAGGTTCTTGATCCACTTCTGCTTTGAATTGTCAAGAAAATGCTCCATAACACTAGATCGAATGTCCATGTCTTAATTCTAATCAATTGCCAACTGTACAAACCTAGCTGTACCATTGACAGTGTCTTAATTACAGGTCTAAACAAGTCCATGGCTTCACCTGATAAAAATGCCTAGTTTTAGTCAACCACTGCTTCTTGTATTTTCCTCCACCAATGCATCTTTTCACATTGTCTGTTTGGACTATATTATTAGTGATAAAGAAATACAGGCACAGCAACTAAGACAAACTTTACTGGAGATAATTTGCTTTTAGTGGACAGTTCCCTTATGAAAGCAAGTGAAAGCAGCCTTTCATATTTAAGTAGTTAAGGGCTTGGAAGCCTTTCGGTTTCAAGGTAATAGCCATTGACTCCCAGGAAATGGTAGAAGAATGAAACCTATTGTGGGACTGACAGGGCTTTCTTTTTTTGGCCAGCTGTATGACAGATAGCTGCCTATAAGTGGTAGGGTAGGGTGGGTGGTACCACTCAGATTTTGGCCATGACATCATGCCAGACAAACTTCAAAACTGCTCACTAGTAACACTCTATCCCACAAGCATGCATTTGCAATCCATTATTGCATCCTTAATTCAAAAAGATTGTGTTCTTGTCCCTAAGCTCCCCCTTTGACTAAATGTCTCACAGTCCACAATCCTTGTCTCATTTAGTATCATCTAATACTGTTTTGTCCATGTTGAAGTCTACTATTCAAAAAGTTTAACAAAGATGCTAAATGGGAGTATCATGTAGTCTAAAAAGATCCTAATACACCTCAGTGGGATGTCTTACTCTAAAAATATATTCAGCCTACCATCAAAAATGCTAAATAAGTTCTGAATCTCATTTTTCCACAACAGCCTATGTAACTGTCTCAAAGACCACATAAAAAGGCCAAGTAACCACATAATTGCTGAAGAGTGGATTTGTCATGTTTCAAACACAAAATCCAGATGGATCTTTTTCAACATTAACCTGAAGGCTCATAAACAAGTGTAGAGATCAGAGACCCGTTGTTCCTTCCATCAGGAAAAGGAACTGTATTCAGAAAGAAGGCTCAAGTTAGCTCTAAGATACTAGAAAAGCCAACTATCAACATGGTTACTGAGGAGTGGATCCTTTTATCCTCAAATCACACAATTTAGACATAAAATGTGCAGCCTTAACCTGACAGCCCAAAATCAAGCATAGAGAACAGGTGAACAAATGATTGCACCATCTGCATGTTGATGAGGGGATATCAACTACTAAGATGCCTTCAAAAAGCCAGCTTGTTTATTCTTGTAACAAGGTTACTCATGCCTTAGCTACAAAAGGCAAAATAAGCCATAAGTATCCCTCATAATGCCATAAATCTTAGGCTATCAATCAAAATCAAGCATTCAAAAGAAGATCAAATTAGTTTTTCAAGCAATTAAATAATCTATAAGTTAATTAAGTCTCAGTCTTAAACTTATTAAGCAGACTAAGAAGGTCCTTTCTCTTGATTCTACTTGATTGGGGCCAAGCTTCTCATAAGCTACCACTTTTCCTCATATATAATGAGTCTACCTCTTTCCCTTCTATCAATGGAATCCCCTCAATCTTTCCCATAGGAGTGTCCATGCCCCTGAATTGGATACAGCCAACGCATCTCAAGGCAAGCTTCAACACCCGACCCCACCCTTCCTCGCGAAACTCCCAACAATGGTGGATGAATTTAACATTCTTAACATAGGCATACAAAATTCTGGACTACATTAACCAGAAGAAAGCATGCATGCAGGGAAGAAATAGCCTATAATGTCCAAAACATAGAGCTCTCTGCATGATAGATCAACCAAGCAAACTAAATTCATGCACTGAATGCAGCTTACTCTGCCATTGAAACTTAACTTATATGAGAATTAGCACAAAAAAAAAAAAAACATCTATAAGATAAAATTTCCCATGTAGATTGAAGGAAACAACTCCAACTGACCATCTGCTCTAAAAATACAAAATGAGAGGATCAGTACTCCAGGAACGTACTCATTAATTGGACCTGTCCACTCTGAAACTTCTGCTTGAAAACCCTTACCAATTTGAACACCAGTTGTATAAGGTTTGGTATCTCTCAACATCAATTCTATAGGATTTGATTGGCCCTTTGCTGAAGCATTGCCAGATCTTCCCTTCTCATCAATGATATTAGAAGATTTTCTAGAAATTGTTTCCTTAAGAATTGTATGCTTATGCTTCAAACATGAAGAACAAAACCAATCATCAGTTGGTATTTTCTTTATACGGGGATTGCAGCAGGATACATGAAATGCCTCTTCACAATTATCACAGACTAGCATCTTCAATGTGGTTTCCATATGACCACAAATTTTGCATAACTGAGAATTGCTGCTGGCATTGTTATTACTAAAAACTTTAGCAGAAGCATGAGACCTGCTAGGACAAACTAGTCCACGTACTCCCGAACCCTTAAGTTTTGAGATGCAATGATCCATTCCTAATAAATTAGCCTCTACAATCAATGCTCTGGATGAGGAACATTCACCACTAAGCAACTCTGTCTTCATGGTAGCTGTAACAGATTCAATATCTGACCTCGATGATGAGCAACTCTCATTTGTACAGTCAACCTCATTTATGCTCTGTCTGCATTTTTCGGAAGCTTCATTAGGAGGCAGGCCATCAGAAAATGAGCATCCATCAATCAAGTCTGACTTTAAAGCATCAGCTCCTCCATGGCACACCAGGAGAGGCATGAGAGCATCCCCCACACCCTTAGTATCATCCACAGTTTCAGAAACTCTCCATTGCTCTCCAACTGCACCAGAAGCATCAGAGCTTACTACAAAAAGACAGTCCCCTCCAATTCTCTTGGTGCTTGCAGTAGCTTGTCCTAAGGAAGTGACAATAGGGTGCCTTTGTAGCTTTCTTCGCCCGTATACAAACTTAGAAACCACATGTTGCTCTCCAACTGCAAAAGGAGCATTGGAGTCTACAAAAGACAGGTAATCCCATCCAGCTCTCTTTATGCTTGCAGTATCTTCAGAAGCTTTACATTGCTCTGGAACCCCAAGAGAAGGAGCGTCAGAGATTACAATAGAAGGACAAGCCCCTTCACTCTTTGTTGTGCTTGCACCAGCTCGTACTGAGGAATTGGCAAGGGAGTTTCTTTGTAGCTTCCTTCGCTTGTATACTAAGTTAGAAGCTACATGTTTCTCTCCAATCGCAAAAGGAGCATCAGAGCCTACAATAGACAGGTAATTCCACCCACTTCTCTTTGTGCTTGCAGTATCTTCAGAAGCTTTACATCGCTCTGGAAATATAACAGAAGGAGTATCAGAGATTGCAATAGAAGGACAAGCACATTCACTCTTTGTTGTGCTTGCAACAGCTTGTGCTGAGGAATTGGCAAGGGAGTTTCTTTGTAGCTTCCTTCGCTTGTATACCAACTCAGAAACTACATGTCTCTCCCCAACTGAAAAAGGAGCATCAGAGCCTACACTAGACAGGTAATCGAATCCACTTCTCTTTGTGCTTGCAGTATCTTCAGAAGCTTCACATTGCTCAAGAACTCCAACAGAAGGAGCATTGTAGATTACAATAGAAGGATAAGCCCCTTCACTCTTTGTTGTGCTTGCACAATCTTGTACTGAGGAATTGACAATGGAGTTTATTTGTAGCTTGCTTCGGCTGTATACAAACTTAGGCAGTGAACTATCAGACATTATATTGACAGTTGACAGCTGAGGCCTATTCAAGAAGTTGGAGGTTCAGCAGTAATTGGCATTCTTTATTTCTGGTTCACGCAACTTCTCTACAACCTTCAGGAAATTCTGAATACATCTGCCAAACACAGAGCAGGGTTATTTCTTCTACATTTGATTTGGTGCCCATTCAAATTGTTCTTAGTTGTCAGTAAACAAAATGCACAAGTTGTAGGATTATGGAATGCTACCAACAAAGGGCAAGAAGAAAGCATCACCCACATAAAACAGCCAACAAATACATAGCAGAATGCATGAAAATTGACATCTCTAAAGATTAAGAAAAATAATTTGAAACAGTAACATTCAAATTTCCAGCTCTAGAATATAATAAACAGAAACATGGCTAGGTATCAATACATTGTCATTAATGCATACATACCACAGAATTTATGTGTTTGCAAGAGACAAAGCCCCTTGACAGTAATTGTGATCAAATAATGAACTTTCACTTTTGTGGCAACCGAGCCATTTTGCACTGTGGGTTAACAATGCAACCAGAGCATATAGCGTAAGCTAAGCTAATGACACAAAAACCCAAAAAAACAAAAAGGCAATCATCACAAATAAAAGTCAAAAAAGAGGCATAAATCGGGAAATAGAGATAGAAAACATAATTTCTGGGCATAGCCAAACCCTAGGCACCATGTCAAACAACATTTTCTTCAGATTCCATGACCCAATACAACCCATTAAAGCCCCCCTCAAAGACACTACCAGTACTGAAGGTGTAATCAACATTGACAATACAACTCATACCTGGTGTTGCCTAAAACCCATGATGAAGAATTAAATTATGATCCACAGTAAACAAATAACCTCTTATTTATCATCCTTCCTAACACATTATACAAGGGAAAAAACAAAACTAACCATTTGATACAAAGAAGCACAAAGCTCCCACCCTTTTGGCTTGGTGCCTGGATGCCATAGTTTTCAAAACCTGAAAACTTTATCAATTTATGTTCTTTTTTTTTCTTTTCAAGGGTCTTCGTGATATTTGATGAAAAAATTCATAAAATTTGACAATAATAAGAAGGAACAAGAAAAAAAGAAAGTAGAGGTTGGTTACCAGAACAGCAATGGCGGCCGCGGCAAGAGGTTGAGTCCCCTGCGGCTGAAGTCCGACAGAGAGAAAGTGTGGCTTTGTGTTTAACACAGGATTTGGCCAACTTATTATTTGTTTGTGTCAGGCGCAGCGTTTGACAGCTTTAGAAGCCAAAACAGCTCTTTAAAAGCTCTTGAAGCTCTGGGGACTTTTTGGGGACTTCTCTAAAAGCCTTTTTTCACCTGAATTTTGAATTAGCCTTGTTTGTCTAATGTAAGAACATTTGAATGAGAAAAATGTTATTCACTTTTTGATATTTGGAATGTTTTGAAAAGTTGATGACAGTGATTTGAATCTTGGGTCAGACTTGTGAGATTGATTTTTGGATCATCTCTAATTTCAATATGGATTGTCTATCTTTGATTGTAACAGAAAAATGAAGTAAATTAAACCAAACACCTTCTAACCGTAAACTCAAAAGAAGAAAAAAAAAAAAAAAAAAAACAATTGATGTGTAAAAAAAGTATTTTGGCTACTAAAAAGAAAACTATAATTCGCCACGCTGCTCGTTCCAATTTAATTATTAGAAGTTTTCGTTTTGCATCACATGGTCATGAGTTTGACTTCTGTCAGGTTGTTTGAAGGGATTACACAAAGTGTTAAAGAGAACTACACATGTTTCAGAAATGGTTATTAGGCATTTTAAAATTTTCTCTTTCATAATTCAGCATAACAGCCTAATCAACCATACAATATGAATTCAATACAATGCGCGTTAGTGGGGCAGTAGAGACAACAATGTTTTTTCCTTTTTTTATTTTTAGTTACAATATTGTCACTAAATGTCACATATACTTTATTTTAATTAGCTCTAATTAAAACTCAAACCCAACACCTTTCAACCATGAAAACAATCCAAGTACCAGGGAGTTATATATTACATCTTTCGTTGTAGTTAATTGCTACAATATTGTTAGCATAGCACTCAATCGAACAGATTTCCGGGTGATCTCTTGTATCCATCGAGTTTCTCTGCTACTCATAACCAAATACATTCTAAAATCTGATCTCCTCACGAAGAACTACTCAATTTCCCATGCTTTTTATACAGTCCAATTAACAAATGCGTCACATTCCATTACATATCCAACCACAGCAAAAGAAAAATAATTAATCAATTAAAAATAAAAAAATTAAAAGAAAAATGTATCGGAAAGGGAGCACATTTACTCACTGGTGAAATGTGTACGGCTTTCATTTATGCAAGCCAAAGTCTTTGGTTTCTCATTAGGTTTCAGCAGGGTCCCAAGAGGATAGATCTGGACCGATCACAAGCCTAGAGTCTGTGCAGCCATAAATAAATGAAATTGCAGTTATTTAAGAAATTCTTAAGCTCCAAACAGTTGGAAGCCATAACGCTGAACTTAACATCTGTCTGCCTTTTCAAGTAGTTAAGTATTACAAATGGAATGTTCTATTGATGTATCACTGCTTGATCATTTACTCTGGTGGACCACTGGCCTGTGGGGCTTCGGAGCTGAACAACCATCCAATTATTAATGTTAATATTAGTCAAAATTCAAATAAACAAGCTATGAAAATTGATAACGGTTTTTTGGGCACACACGTTCACTGCAAACAAATCCAAGCAATCAATGGCTCATGGATGGTTAATCGCTCGAGGATGCTGAAGCTAATCTTAAAAACCCTGAATAATGTGGATGTGAACAAATTCTTGGAGGCAAAAAACAAGAAGAAATATGATAATTCTCCATTTCAATTGCATCGCCACAAAGGCCTGCCAAGCACGTGGAGAGTAGGTTGACTAAATATGCATTAGTCTGGACTACAATATCACAAATGCTATAAAGATCACAGATTTCAAGAGGCTCATAAATTTGTACTGCTTGCTTTATTAGGCTAGAGAGGGATTGAGAAGAGTAATAAGCAATCTTGGGGGCAGAAGTACTGATGAATAATGATGAGTGAAGGAATTGTGCAAGGAAAGATCCCAAAAGGAAAAGGAAATAGAAGATCCTCAATGATGAGGTAGGACTGGTACTTTTGTACGGCTAGGGAGTAAATATTACAGAACGCTTGTCAGCACATAGTATAATGTGCACATGTCCAAGAAGGCACGTGGATAATATTCGACTACTTACAAACAATGCTTAAATTATGATAAGCTGGCATACCATTTGGGTTCCCTTGTTCATAGAAACTTCGTAAGAGAGAGATTGCTTCAGATGCCATGATGCCTCCAGTGCAATTGAAACTCTTACCTTGTGCAATTTCCTCACTATAAAAAAAGACAGTTTTTTAATCAAATAACAGGGTGCATGAGTAGATTTGGAACTGCATAAACTAAATTATTTAGCAAATAACTGTTGAATTATTGGAAATGCATTTCCAAAAAGTTTAGAAATCAACAGCTGAAAATTTTATCAAGTTACTAATCGGAAAAAAAAAAAAAAAGCTAGAGCAAAAAAGCAGCAATTAATGACACTAGGAACCACACACCCCATACTTAGTCTCAAGAAAGATAAAAAGTTAAATTAAAAAGTCATCCTAATAGGATAACAGCAGAATCTTCACCTCCTACTACAGAACAACTAACAATAACATGAGATTTATAGGTTCACTTGGAGTTATCATTACAGCATAGTTAAACTCATCCTGCTCACTATATTTATAGCTCAATGGATTACTTTCTATTTTGTAAGCTGATAGATGAAGTTCTGCCTTCCCAACCACTCACCCCACCAAAAAGGAAGAAAACAAAACACTGCAAATGCAACTAACTAATTCAAAAATGCTGTAAACTGTACGTCTCAAGTATTCAATAGTCAAATCCTAATAATATTTTGCTTTTGTACTCAACAAAGCTAGGTAACTTCAGAAAAAACTAATATTAACACTAACAAATTAAAAAAAGTGTAAGACTTGCAAGAGAAGGATGCATGATTTTTCTGGCAAGCATATACTTCAAGTGATGGAAGGCATGACTCCTGCCATTAATTTATATATTGGGAAACTTCAGAAGGACAATGTCCTGCTTTTGTTGAATATAGGCCATATATTAAAACAATACAATTGCTTTCTTACACCTAGTTCATGTTCATATTCAAACGCATTATGCTGCTTCTGTCCTATTTAATTGACCATCACTGAAAATCTTCAAATAAGCCATACTTCTACATCCAGTGGCACATATCCACTTATCTAATATGTAACGATAAGAGAGCATAGATGGCAAAAAACCTATCAAGTGATTGAGAGCAGCTTGAATGCAGTGACAATATTGATCCACATCCTCCAAATTTATCATTTGCACAGCCATAAAATACTTCCTTTATACCTACATAAGAAGAAGAAGTCAAATAGCCCTTGATCAGACCAATAAATGGTAACCAGGTAAAAGATTTGGCACAATGCTTAGAGATTATCAACAAAAGAGAATACCAACAATGGATAAAGCTGCAGCACACATAATACATGGTTCACATGTAACATAGAGAGAACAATTTGAAAATTTCTTTGCAACTTCTGACACTGAAAGTCCACTTTTTTGCCATTGCTCAAGAAGAATATCTATTGCTTCCATCTCCGCATGTCTTGTAGCCTGCCAGAAGAGATGAATGCACAAAATTTGTCAAATTTTCAATGTTGATTTGGAAGATTGCTATTCATTTAATACTCTTACATAGAATTGATCTAGCACATAATGCTATCAATTTTATATTCTTGCAAACTAATGATATCATGTGATTATCAATCTTGATGAGTTTGAACATTGCATGACATAGACAAGGCAAAGCTAAAACAGACTAAATTAAACTGTTGCTGCTAATAAAACATGTTGGCCAAGGGAAATCATATCCAATAAACTTTGTAATATGCATGGAAGTCCATATATTTGGTTTTTAAGACGAAAATATTGCAGAATAATTCTAACATACAGCTGGAGACATGTCTTCTTGGAAGATTTATTCGCAGTTGTTTGAATTTCAACCTTCATTAGAAGTAATGGAATGTTGAGTATGTGTTTCAGGGCACTTAGGAACAAATTTTCAATACTGGAAACTGGTGTGCTACACTACAGTGCGATTATGCTATTACTGATACGAGGGATCCACAAACTGGGTAGCATACTTTTATTACCATAATTGGAGACTTCCTTTGAAGTAGACAACATCACAACACTTATCCCACTCTCACATGCACAGCCCAAATGAATGTTGGGAAAACAAAATTCCAAAGCTACAAAATTTCCAAAACAACCTATAACGCATGAATATAGTTCTGCTGCTCATGTATGTCATTTTTAGTCCAAATCCCAACATTAGACAGACAGTGTTAGCTTTAGGAACACTAAGGACACATGAACATGAATCCAAGCTTCAGACAAAGGATTATAAACCTTTCTCAGCTGTGCTCAAAGCAACTGGGATTTTTCCTTCAATGCAATTAAGAGAACAACACAGATATACTTTATGCCAAATTGCCAACTATACCTAAAAGACAGTAAAATAGAAAAAAGAGAGTATGAGAAAGAAAAAAGTGCTAACTGGTTTTTAGCTTCCATAGTTAAAAGACGCATATGCATGCAAAAAAAGACTACAGGCACAATGTAGTAAGAGTGATCGAGAAAAAAGTGCAATTGTTTTTTAGTTTCCGTATTTAAAAGGCACATTCAAATGCTTGAGAAAGTCCAGGGGAACAATGTGTTGTATGCATCTAACTTTTCCCTCCCTCTATTCCAAATTCTACCACGCCCAATAAAAGTTGTCAAACTATCAAGAAGCCAGACATGTTCTGCACTTCTCTCTCTCTCTCTCTCTCTCTCATCATTCTTTCTACAAGAAAACAGGAGCAGCAGACAAAGACCTCCATGGCCCTCATATTCATTGACAACCTGCCAAATCCCACTACTATTGGGACATCTGAATTTCATTCCTATGATCATGCATGTTGTGCATGCTAGCTTTGGGGTTGTCTCTTTCTTTTTTTTCTAAAGAATTTTCAAAATGAACATCCAGGCGAATAAGATCAAAGTTCTCAAAATGAATTTTCAGTTTCATAAATTTCTCCATGGATTTCCACAAAACACTCAATGACAGCCAAAGTAGAAAGCAATAACATATTTCAACGTCCAATTTCTTGCAATTAGATCCTCATAAAATGCAGTTGCAATTTTGAAATATATTTGAGGTTCACATGCATCTTCAGGACCAATTGAACTGAATTTCAATTGAACAGAGATCAGGGTTACTTAGAAAGAGTTTTTACTTGAACTAAATAATTTAGTACCATTAGCAAATATCCAGCAGGTGATCTTGGTAAGAACAACACATATAGGCATGCAACCATGCAACACAATGATGAAGATTTGAAGGGGACAACAAGATAGCAAAAAGTACTGGATTAAAGTGAAAACTAACCAATAATAGGGACTAGAAAAATAGTGAAAACTATGATACAATACCATGGATGGGTCACAGATGATGTAAACATGGAAAAGGCCCATGAGTTTATGAACTTACATTTCTTGTCTCTGTAGTTCGGTTTCTTCCTGATGCAATGACCTTCCCATCTTCAACGATCACACATCTGATCAATGAAACAAATTTTAAACTTAAAATGAAAAGGACTTTACTAAATGAATCATCCAAAACTTCACTGGAACATATACATTTTTATCAAGAAAATATGTTGAATGGGGATGCTGTAAGTAGGTTATCCTACACATGCAGGAAACCATATTATTTGATCAAATCTGGGACAATCACTTCTAATGTGTAAACAAATAGATCTGATAAACTACAAACCAGATGTCCCATCGATCTTCCCATGTTGCTTTCATGGAATATTGTGACCTTCTGGCTTTCAACAGCCAATCTTAATATTGTTGGGAAATGGCCCAGAAATAAAGTTACCAAAAGCCAGTAAGAGCAGAGACAAACACGTGAACAGATGCCCAGAGGGCTTTCAGCAACAAAAGCATGGTTTTCCATATGGTGATGGTGATATTCACACTCACTGGCTACTGGGCAGTAATGGATATTGTGGATCTACACTGGATTCACAGTGAAAATAACATAAAGATTCTACTAATTACAATTCAAAATAGAAATCTCATCTTCACTTTTTTGTAGTGGGCTGTAAACATCATCCAACTAGAATTTAACCTTGGAACTTGTAGGATTTACTCCATAAGCTTGCAAATGTAATAATGAATTTTGACTTACTATGCAACCCAAAGATTTTGTTAAGCATTTTCAAACTTCTGACACAGATAATATTTACTACCTTTCTATCCAAAACAAGAATTCCACAGCTAGCAAGCCATGACCATTAAAACAATAGCAATAGTAGTATTAACCAACTATAAGCATGCTGTTGGATTCTGCTTGTTTCTTGGGAACTGGCTATACCATCCCTAGAACTCCTAACCTTTTGGTTATTAGAAACTAGCCTGACCAGCAAGCTAGAGGGAGGGATGGTTGCATGCTGTTAAACTAAGGCACTATGGAGTAGTGGAATGAATCAATGACTTCAAAAAGGTTCTGTATCTCATAGTCCAACTAAAGCTTGAAGCTATGGCACCAAGATTAAAAGCAGAGGCATATAATCCTAACAAGTTTGTTTAATTGTTTGATTTATCAGTCCTCAAGGAGATTTAAAAAGTGGAACAGAAAATTTTTACCTGTTATAAATGCTGTTTACAGAATTACCAAGTGTGGTAGCTAAAATGCAAGCAAATGGTAAAAGCCAACAATTCTCAACACTTTGAATGGGGCTACAGATGCAGAAGTTCACATTTATAAAGCATCTATGCAATGACAATTGTGTAGGTATGGTAGAATGACAGAAAATCTCACCCAACTGGCACTTCAAGGCATTCCAAAGCATATTTTGCCTGCAATAAGAGAGATAAGAAAGAAGAGTAATCCAAAGGAAGTTTCAAAGGCAGCTAATGCGCTAGTGTGGCAAGTGACAAAACCAGAGGACCAACCCTTTGACAGATAACTCTAAATTGAACTAACAAGGCCATCACTATAATCAAGATAAAAGATTTGACTTTATCTCAATGCTTTAAGGAATCATCAGAAAAGAAATCTTAAAGTGTCAGTTTTTTTAACATATGACCATAATACTGATAATAGACTGAATTGATAATTATGCCAATAATTTTTGTTCTTGAAACGTCAGAACAAGTAGTCTATGCAATATGAAGAAGAGAAATGCAACAAGGTCTGTTTTCTGAGGAAGAAGTGAGAATTAATCACTGCAAACAAACGGTTTGACCACTTTTCCTTGCATATAGTATTACAAATTTTTAATTTTGAGATAAAAATAATAGTTCTCTTGACAGAAAAAGAGAAAGCAGAGGCTAAGAGTGCTAAAAATAACAAAATAAGGAAGGTTTCCAAAAGAAAATAGGCTGTAAGTGGACAATAAATGACACTTGTCACATTTCTATTTAAATCCAAGTTTCAACTCATCTCATACACAGTTTCTGGAAAAACCAACTTCATGTTTCCATTACATAAATCACAATTCTTTGAAACTATGGACAGCAAACTGCTGGAAAATCTCATACAACATGAGTAAAACCATATGAAAATAAATGAAATATTTTGAGGATGCTGTCATTTATCATTACCAATTCAGTCCTTTTAATCAAAATTTTGAGTGTTACCTGTTCCATTGCAAGTTCCATATATGCAAGCATCTCTGATGAATGCCCTTCCCCAGCAGAATCCATCTATTAATGACAAAAACAAAATTAAATGAACAGACACGTCATTAGATAATCCCTTCTCTCACAAAGGTAATGCCAAATGCATAGCATGCAACAGTTTTGATTGTTGAATGAAGGGTAAGGGAATGTCTTTGTACCAGAAAGCAAGGCACAAAATAAAAAAAAAAAAAAAAAAAAAATCTTTCAACTCTATTCCAAACCCATACTGTGTATCTTTAAAAAATAAATGAATAAATAAATTAGAATAGAGAATAAAAGAAAAAAATATATTTAATCTGGATTTTTATGCAATGGAACCTCAGAACGGAGCAGTATGATGCAGTAGTCTCACAGATTATTTATGCTTCATGATATGTAAAAGCATATGACCTGAAGAAACTAGAAAGTGGATATGATTTCCAATTCGAAATAAAGCCTAATTTCCAAAGGTACAATTTGATTGGATTCATAAGCAGGAAGAACAACAGAAGAGCAGGTGAAGTGTGATCAGACACCCAAGTCAAAAAGCACAGGAACTACCATATTTAAAAGGGTTATACCTATCAATACCGACAATGGAAACCCATGGGCAGTCTTCCAGTATTCACAGAACACTTGCAAAGTGTGAGAATATATGCTCCTTCAGTAGACACCAGTAAAAAGACTAGCAGTTTCTATAATAATTATCACATGGACAAAAAAATCTATTCCCAGAGCATTGAATATTAAGGGAAGTAACGAACATGGTAACTTTCCTATATCTTGTTCACAAGAATTTCATAGTTTCTCAAGGAAGATTTCCCAATGAAACTTATATTATCAGCAAAGCTGAATTGACAACAAGGTTGCGGAGTTTTTAGATGAACTTACAATTCAAGACCCACCGATCCCTCGGAAAGAATGTAGGATAAAGAAACCGCATACAGAAGGGGAAAGAAAAGAAAAGAAAAAAGAAAATCGATACACGATTTAAATCATTCCTTTCTCGAAAAAGAGGAAAAAAAAAAAACAGAGAGAGAATTAAAGATAATCTTAAGGGCTAGACATTAGGGTTTGGCAAATCTTGAGGAGGGTTCAATACCTAGTTCCTGAGCTTTCAAGAAACAAGGAAAAAATGAATCGAATATCCTAATTTGTCTCTTTTAAAACCAAAAGAAAGGAACGTGAGAATAAAGAATCCAAAAAAGAAAAAAAGAAAAAAAAAAAAAAGCAATTCTTGATCTTTCAAGAAATACAAAACTAAAGCCCAAAACAAACGATGCAATGCTCAACTCAGTTAAAGTTATAGATTTTAAAGCAACACAAGAGTCTCAGAGAGAGAAACCGATCAAACCGAGGAGAAGAAGAGACAGAAAGTAAGAGAGGAAGAGGGCGCCCCGCGGGAGAGCCGTTAGAGAGGACTGATTGGGAAGGCTTTGGGAAAGATTGTCTTTGATAATTAGGCCAGCAAACCGAAAAAGACAGATATTTATAGACTTCTCAGAGAATACGGAAAAATGAGTTCGAGTTGATACGACGTCGAAGCCGGTCGGCAGTCCAAGAAGTAAAAAATTTTAAGAAATTATGGAGTGTTACAATGGATTGGATTTACTAATGGTGGGCCCATTGTGTTTGCCTCAAGAGATTGGTCCAACTATACCAAGGCCCAATTCACGTTATAGAACTGCAAGCCCACCTTGTAGACGAAAGTTGTTGGTCATCAACTTATGGCATTCAAAAATTTCTTTCACAAATAAACAAAAAATTACATAGACACGGGGATTATGTACTTACAATTAGTTTATATTGAGTTAATTGATATATTTTTCAATTGACAATAAATTATTTATAATTAATAATTAAAATTTAATAATACAAATAGATGTTGTTTTTAAATATATACAACTTATTTTAAATTTTTTAAGATTTACAAAATTGAAAAGCAATTTCTTGCTTTGTAAGATGGTATTCATTACTCTTTAATCAGATACAAAAACAAGAAGGAGAAGTGGAAGATAAACCAAAATTGAAGCGGTCCACTCTACATATTTGCAATTTCTTCCTTTTTTTTTTACTAGAGATTTTTTGCATTTGGCATCGGTGGCTGATCCAAGCACCAAACAAAGAGAGATAGATACGTAGAGTAGATGGAAGGTTATTCTTCTCGCCTTTGATTGCCTGTGCCCGATTTTGGTCGTCTCACAAATCGCCCCTGTGAAAATTACAACAAAATTAATTTAGGCTACATCTTTTTTCTTTTTGATAGGTTAACTCTGGCTGTATTTGATAAGATGTAATTATAATCAACGGCCTATTATAACCAAAGCTACTTCGTTTAACTATGCACAAAGAAAAATATTATAATGTAATGGAATTCATCCCTCCAAAATGTGTAGACCTCAGTGCTTAATCTAATGTATATATGCAATTCCCATTACGCCATGCTCTCTATGTGTCTAACCAATTAATCTTCATTTTCCACACAACCTTCTTAGGTAGTCAAATGAAAAAACATGTTAATAGGCAAATGACTCCATTCTCAGTCATGACATGAACTAAAATTAATTCTCTATCCGTCAAAAGATATTTAGTAATTAATAACTTAAATTTATTTTTTAAAATTTTATTATATAACCAATAATTTAATAAATTTTTTAATAAATAAAAAATTTACTTTTTTTAAAAAAAATATATTTTTAATTATCACCTATATAATTTGATTATTGTGCTACATTAAAATCACGATCAAAAGTTAACCCAATCAGCTTTTCTCAAAACTTTAATCATTGTGACAATAATGATTCTCTCTCTGGTTTGTTCTTTTTTTGGGCTAGATGGGAAAAGACAACAAATGTTCTTAGATAACGAAGAATGACATACTAGATGATTAAATCAAAAAGGTCATTATACCATAAATGTGAGGAAATCATAATGGCCGACCCCACTAAGTGGGACCTTTAAAACAAGTAATTTCCATTGGTGGGAAAGAACCAAAGAAAATGAAAGGAGAGGAATGAAGCTACCTTCATTCTGGGCCGTTGATCAGCGTTGACTTTTCTGACCTCGTACCTGATTCTCTTAGAGAAGAGGCGTGTACGTCGTTTTTCCTTGTAGCGCAACACGCTAGCTTCTCTCACTCCGCCATTTTCCGAGAACAAATCAATTTGTGCCAACCTGGCCTGCCCCAGAAATTTCCCAAGGAACAACAAACAAATCAGAATATTTTAATTATAAAATAGTATAAAAAAAAGTATCGAATGGTTGAAAATAAATAAATAAATAAATAAATAAGAGCTAACAGCCAATAAGCACATTGACATGACAACAAATTAGAATTTCACACAAATGCAGGAAAAATGTAACTCAGAAAAATGTAAGAAAAAGACAAAAATGTGTTACTGGGGTCCTACTATCAAACAACAATTCTGAAAGGCCAAAACGTACAAACCATTCACTTTCCAAATAAACCCTCATAGAGCTGATTTTGCTCATGTTGAGGGAGGGTTCAAATGCAAACATGAAAAAATGACTGATTGGAACATGTTCATGATTAACGAAATGGAACCGTATGACACAACCGGTTTTCCAAGTCTGGACAAAGTTTTAAAATTGCCCGGGGAGAGACGAGAGACATACAGATACGTCATTTCCGACGGACCCCAAAACATCATCGGAAAAGGGCAGCCCACGGTCGGACCAGGCATTCAAGACTTGTTCATAATTTAATTTCAGAAGCAACCCAGAAGTTGGAGCTGGAACCGGATTCTCTTTCTCTTTTGCCGAGTCCGAAATTTTCAATTCGACGCTTGGTTTCTCCACAATCTTCTTTTTCTTCTTCTCGCCAGAGCTCGATTTGGGCTTAGAATTAGATTTCAGCTTGGCCTCCGAATTTGCTGAACTCAACTTAGAAGTCGAATTGGGAGTCTTGTTGCTGAGTCTTGGCGAGATTTGGAGCATATCGACGATTGGGAAATTCCACCAAGTTGCTTCATTGGCCTTTCTAAATGCTCTCACCCCACTAGTCCTTCCAATTGGATTCCCATACCAAGTTGGATTCATTTGGCCAACACCATAGCCAGGAGTAGCAACAATACTACTGAAGCCAGTGCCACCATCGACCATTTCATTGCCAACACTTAAATTCCCCATGATACTGTCAATACCCTCTTCAATTTCCTCGTCAAGAATCGACTCAGCATCGAAATTATCCCCGTACTCATCACACAATTCCATGGAATTCGATTGTGAATCGACATCCCCACTACTGGTCTGGCAAGACCTGTCGCTGAAGCCACTGAAGTTTGCAACTTTTGGCTCGTTTGAGAAATTGGGTCTTTGTGGAACGGGTTGGTGGAGTGGGAAACCAGAGTTGTCAAACACACGAAAAGGCAAGAACAACTCTGGGGGCTCGTCAAGGAGAAGAGAATCCCGGGGTTTGGTGAACTTCCTGGGTTTGGTAAGGTGCTTGTTGGAGAATATGTTGGGGTAAACGGTGGAGAGAAGGGCAGCTGCTTCATCGTAGGTTTGGTTGGGGCGTTTTCGAGGCGTGCGTGGTTTTCTTGTGGAGAGTGCTAATGCGGAATTGCTGGATTCAGAGAGAGTTGAAGATGGAGATGATGTATGCGAGGTTCTGGTGGAGGTAGATGGGGACTTAACGATTTCCAATTCCAATCTGTAGGTTCTGCCACCTCCACTCAGACATGAAGAAGACATTTGGAGATGATGATGATGGTGGCACTAAAACAAGAGTGGAATTGAATGGATTTTGAAAGTCTAGGACCTGTACTCTGCAGAGAGAATAAGTCAAAAGGAGAATCAGAAGAACAAAACCATGAGCGGATGGGGATAACAAAGAAAAGTTTAAATTGTAGAGAACTTTGATCCTTCTGAGACTTTAGATTGGAGTTGGATTCGGATTCAAGAAAATGAGTTGTTGATTAGAAAGAGTAAAACATGTCAATACAAATGTTCAAAAAAAAAAAGAACAGAGAGAGAGAGAGAGTTGACGAATGAGAAAAAACAAGAGGAGGAATAAGAAAACTGGGAAACTCAAAGAGAACCTGCAATTCTCAGTGAGATCCCATTTCTGATGTGGACAGAGAGTCCGCGAATTGAGAGGCGAATTCTGCGATGCAACTAACAGGAAAGCTCAAATTTTCACTTTCTATTTGTGAATTTCAAAAGGATAGACCATACAGAAAAAGTAGTAAAACTCTGAACCCTGAAAAAGTACAACCAAGAAAAAATGTCACACAACAATAACTTAAGAAAAGGAGAAAAAACCAAGGCTCGATAATATTTTAGAATAAAAAAAAAACTTCTGAAAACAAAACCTCTAAAAACCCACCTAAACCTTCCCCCCCAAACAATTCGTTCTCAACGAAGAGGATTCTAAAAATTACAAACTCCACTATTCCCCACAGAAGAACAAGGGAATACCAAAACCCCAGATAAAACCCAGAATTGAAGACAAACAATGGGGGAAATATGTAAGAAAGAAAAATCATCCAATGAAGGAAAAGCCAGAACACTCTTAGCTTATAAGCTTAAGTAGAAGTGAGTAGTGGGCACGGGCAAATAATGTCACGGGTAGAGGGAGATTAAAGAAAAAAGATCCGTTGAGTGCACTGTACATATGGGGATATATGGCTGAGACATTAACGCACAGACAAACTCATTACTCTCTCTCTCTCTCTCTGTCAGATTGTCTGGAGTGGACAGAGAAGAGGCTGCCAGGGAGATGAGAGAGAGAGACCAGAGGAAGAGACAACGCTGGGTTTTGCAGTAGTTTCTGGTGTGGGACCACTCTCTAGATTTCTATATCTCTCTCCATTCTTCCGTTGAATTATTTTATGAGAACGTGTCATTTACGGAATTAGCCCTCTGCTTGGCCAAATTGTTTCCAACTTTCATTTCTTCTTGATTAACATCCTGTTTGCTTTTGTGAGAAATAAATGAGAAAGAAATGGCATAAGAGGGGGAGACGAGAGTGAGAGGAAAGAAATTTTTTATTGTTCGTATACTCGATAGAACAAAAAAGGAGGGATACGAGGAAAATGAGAAATAATATTTTGTAGGATCCATCAATTTCTAGTCTTACCAAAACTTTGAGAAAAAAAAAAAGAAAGTTGAAAGTTGGCGAGTTATTCAAACTTGACATTTGTCTTACAAAATTTTCTTGATTTTTTTCTTATTATTTCATTATTTGTTTCCTTTTTGTCATTTTATTATTCAAAATAAATAGTAAAAAGAAGATGTATAAAAAAATATTACTAATAAAATATGTTTATATAAATTATTATTTATTTAATTAAAAATATATTATAAAAAATATCTACACAATATTTTGTATTATAAATAATTTAATAATTTTTACTTTAAAATTATTTTTTTAACTTTTTATTACATTCCAAAAAAATCAAACACTTTATTTTATTTTTTTTGTCCATTAAAGACTCATTTTTATTTTTATTTTATTTAAATAACTAAGTAAAAAATAATTTTTTTTCTATAATTTTCTTTCTTATAGTTTCTTTCTAGTGAGTTTTTTTCTTTCAAATTTGATATCCGAATAAATTTATTTTATTATTCATAAATTCTCCAACATATTAATACACATTCTCATTTGAAAAATTAGTTAACTGTTAAGATCTCTATTTCTAGACTTTTATTTTCTTTTTCTTTACTATGACCTTTTTTTTCTTATTTCTTTAAAAATGTATTTGTGAATGTATAGGAGGTCTATCTGAGGGGCATATTGGTCAATAAGAAATCTAATCCTTATAATGGAAAGGCACGAATAGTCTTGGTTGGATAACCCTAAATTTCTGTCACCCATGTGGCAAGACCACCTGCAACCTTATGCGGAAAAGGTTCCTTATCTGCTAATGTGTCGGGATCTCATTGGTCTGTTTGGATTTTTAAATGCTTATTCGGCATGGTTTTCATTGGTTGGAGAAATTATCGAGTGTATCCAGGCAACCGATAGATAGCCTTTTTGGTGTCTTTTTGCCTTTTTTGTGTGGCGGATGGCAATCATACGTTGGCCTTATTAGATTCATAGCTTTGTGATTAAATAACTCAGCAATCCAGTTCAATGTTGCTTGCTATTTTGAGATATTATCATTTTACGGGACAATGGACACCTTTTTTTCTTTTTCTTTTTTATTTTTTTCTGCTAATGAAATGAAAAAATAAGGTATCATCTTCACAATTTTTTCAAAAAAAAAAAAATATTAAAGAAATAAATTTTGTAAACATATACTTATTTAATTATTTATTTTTATAAAAAATCGAATGCATAATTTTTAGAAAAGAATAAAAATATAAAAAATAGCTTCGAATAATTTATTGAAAATTACAATTAATATGTAGATAGATAAGTACCATTTTCTTAATTACTTTACATATTATTAATTTTAATTTTTTAAATTTCTACAGATACAAGAGTGTAATAAACATATGAAATTTAGTTGTAATAAGAAATAATAAATTTTTGGAGGAGTCATTATTATTTATTTTGTTAATTAACTTTAAATAAAATTTAAATTCAGGACTATCACTCCAATATTAATAAATTAGAACTCATTTGTTGGGGGCGGGAAATGTGAATACTTGCATCTCTTTCCCTCTAGTGGATTCTACGGTGTCATGTCACCGTTGCATGTGGGACTCAAAAATTTTCCTTTTAAGAGAACCATTCATGAAAAGTAATGCACTTTTTTTCGTGCCGTACGACTCCAAGGTTTATGGGATATATCGCTTCACTTCCCAAAAAAATATCCCAGATATCGCGCACGATGATATTTACAGGTTTATTTCTTTCGTTTCAAGTCCCTTAACTTTTTGTTTTTGCTAACTTTTGGCAAATGGAAAATATCAGATTTTTTTGTTTTTTTCAGGTAACATTTTATCACAGTATATATTTAATTTTTTCATTTTTTGTGGGTGGAATAGAGATGAAACTGAAACTTGACTGATTGTCCTGATTGCTACCGACAATAAGTATAGGAGTACTTAAGTATAAAATTTTTATTTTGATCACTAGCAGTGAAATTTTAAAACTAAAAATGATGCCATTTTTTTTTTTGGCTGAATATTCCTAAATTTTGAGTATAATTGGAAAATTGAAATTCTCTCTCCACCTAAATTGTAAGTTGTGTTTTCAATTACTATAGTTTCTCCTCGAGCATTAGTACAAATTTCTTTTTTTTTTTTTCTCAATTGTCCTTATCGGGGGAGGATGGGAATTTCTGTAGTGCAATTGGAAAAAATATATATATATATAGGAAGCAGAAAATAGAGATTAGATTTTTATTATCACCATCATCATCAACACGGACTCCTCCAAAGATTAGAGGCCCCCGTGAGTTTTCGAAATTTGAAGACTTGGCACGGGCATATCCCTTCGTTATGGCTACAAAAGTACATCCCCTAGCTGCATTTTCAAAAGCACAAACGACGGATTGGCAAAGACCTTATCCAGTGGGAGGTGGGGTGGAGCTCTCATGGCCTTTAAAACTGGATAAATCTCCAGGAGAAGGGGATTTCTTCGTGGGACTAGAAATTCACGGTGCATGTGACTTTTTGGCAAGTCTAACAAGCCTGGTCGTTTTTCTTTTGTTATCTTCTTTTGTCTTCGGAGTCAAATATTATGGCATGAAATTTTAGCATATACATGGGGACCAAGATCTTCAAAATCTGTAGTCATTTTCATCGTCATTCTCTTCATTCTGGTTGCAAATTTGGAGTGATTACTTTTATAATTTCTTTTTAATATCTTATTTGAAATATAAAAATAAAAATTAATCGTCTATATAACTTATTTTTTTAAAAAATATATAACAAATTTAATATACAAATTATAATTGATATTTTATATTATTTAAAAAAATTATTATATTAAAAATAATATAATATTTAATTATTGAAACAAATTAAATGAAAAAAAATTTTAAAAGAAATTTTATTGAAAAAAATTAGATAAAAAATAGTTGAATGATAAGATTAATTTAAAATGTGAAAAAATGATAAAATTTTTTTAATTAAAAAATTATTATTATTAATTATTTTATTTTATAATTATTTTTTATTATTTTTAAATTAATAAATATAATTATATTTATAATAATAATTTATTAAATTTATATAATTATAATATTTTATAATTTTTAAATTTAACTAATTAATAATATTATTAAAATTTTTAATTTAAAAATCGTTCCCTTAAAACGATTAGAGGTTGATTCTTTCAAAAAAAAAATCAACCCTATCTATTTTTTTTATTTCAAACTCTCAAATTTTAATCTCTACTTTCATTCCCCAATTTTCAAATCCTAAGTTCTCATCATCTTCTTTATCTTTAGAGTCAAATATTATGGCATGAAATTTTAGCATATACATGGGACCAAGAGATCTTCAAAATCGTTAGTCATTTTCACAATCACTCTCTTCATTCTAGTTGCAATTTTGGAGTGCTAAAAATGCCGATTGATTACTTGTAAGCACGCATAACTTCTCCTTGACGTCTCTGAAGGCTAAAAATAAAAATTAATTGTTTAATTTAAATTGTCGAAGAAAAATATAAATAAATAATACATTAAATTTAAAAAATATATCATTTTATTTATAAAAATTACAATCAAACGTCTGGAATATTGTAATTCAAATATAAAATTTTTGGAATCTAAATGGTTATACTGTCTCTTGGCTAAAACTCTAATCTCGAGGTGAAGATAATCTACGGTGAAAAGCACCAAGAAGGAAGGGGTAGAGCGGTAAAATTAACCGTCTCTCTTTGTTGCTCTAGGAGTCGGTATCACGTGCACCTCACATGGGCATCCCATTTACTTTGTAACCCTAACCTTGCAAATTGTTCTTCTCTCTCCTCCGGACCTTCTCCCAGATTAAACACCGATTTTCTTGTTTCCAAAACCCTAGCCCTAATTTCTTTCCACGTTCCCACCTCGTTCTCTCTCTCTCTGACATGGCCACTGTTGAAGCGGAGTCCAGCCCTAGTAATGATGGCTCTACAGTTGTTCCAGAATCTTACATCCCCCAAGATTCCACGAATCCCCCGGAATCCGACCAGCAACGCTCCGCTGTGGGTGACTCACCGGTGCCGACAGCAGCGGAGCCCGAACAGTTAGCCGAAAACGTCGAGACTGAGTCTGCTTCTGCCGGCACTGCTGCAATGGCTAAGTGGCCGGGATGGCCGGGGTACTGCGTGTTCAGGCTGATAGTGCCGGTGATGAAAGTGGGCAGTATTATTGGGCGAAAGGGTGACCTGATTAAGAAGATGTGCGAGGATACTCGGGCTCGCATCCGCGTTCTTGATGCCCCTGTTGGCATTTCTGACCGCGTTGTACGTGTTTCTTTTATTATAGCTTGTCTCTCCTTCTCTTCTCTGATTAGGGTTTACTTTCTTTTGTTTTATAATAATGATTGGAATAATTCTTTGGGATTTGCTCACCGGGCAATGGACATTGTGGATGTTGCAAATGCAACCGTGTTTAAATCCATAGGTTTTGCTGGGGTTTATGAAAGGAATACTTCTAGGTTGCTGTAATCTTGTAGAAGTTTAGTTCTTTGTTAACTAATTTTTCTTTTTGTAGAAAAGGAATGTTTAAAGAAAAGTTAGATCAAGAATGTTTGTTGGTAGAGAACATGGATTTGTTAGCTAAAATACTTGCCTTGTGTAGAAAGTGGATGATAGAGTAGGATCGAATTTTACTTGCAATTTGATACATGCTTTTCCCCCTTTAAAAATAAAAAATAATAATAATTTTATATTTTAGGTCTTGATATCTGGGAAGGAAGAGCCAGAGGCATCTTTATCCCCTGCGATGGATGCTGCAATTAGAGTTTTTAAACGTGTTTCTGGACTACCTGAGGGTGATGATAGCACGTATGGAGCTGCTGGAATTGCATTCTGTTCGATTCGGTTTTTGGTGGCATCCACACAAGCCATTAATTTGATTGGAAAGCAAGGCTCATTAATCAAGTCAATACAGGAAAGCACTGGTGCATCTGTGAGGATACTCTCAGAAGGTAAGCTTTTGATGTTATGTTATGCATTATTTTTAATATTAGAGTTTAAATGCGCACCTGTGTTGCTGTTCTTTACAAGTTCAGTCTTCAGACTTGTTGCTTGAATCTAAATTTTGCTGCAATGTAGGAGTTTACGATGCATCCAAGGGAAAAGAACTTTGGATGGCTACCAGATATTATCATTTAGATCAAGCTGTTAACTGATAAACTTTTTCACCAAAATAATAGGTCTGTAAATCAGAGTAAGAGAAATAGATGTTGCATCTAACCTAGACACAAAATTGAGATTCCTTAAAAGAGATTTAAACATGCCATATCATCTTGCCATTCAAATCTCTGATGCCTTGAAGAATTCTATCATCTTCTAAATGTTACTTCATCAAGGCAGGCCATCATTTCTAAGAAAACTGTGTAAATCTTTTCCTTTGAGGATGAGGAGCAAGAGAAATATTAGTTTGATTATTTTTTGTGTTAAAGTTTACCAGAGCAGAGCTCAACAGATCTAAGCTTAGGATGTGAAATTTGCCATCTGGATCTGATTATGAAAAAATAGAACTAGTACTGATTATGAAAATAAAGAACTAGGATACTCAAGATTGAAACTTGAAAGTAATTTATTAGCGTGTCACTAACTAGGTTGAAGAATAACTGACATCAAGCTAATGGTTTCAGGGAATCACTCTTAGTCCTAGGAAATCAATTCATTCTCCTTGGAAACAGATAGCCAGTAGATGTTGCAATCTTGAAGCCCATCTATTTTATTACTCATATTTTGCTAGTGCTCTTCATATTTGGTTCCTATAAATAATGAATTTCAGCTGTTCCAATATAGGCTTAGGTAAGCTAGGTTGAGACTTCCTACATGTTTTTGCCTTTAATATTTCCTGCTATTTAATTTTCCTATGTCTTATGTTGCAAATATGCTTGCAAGGTGAAAAGAGAGGAAAAAAAGTAAGCTGTGGAAACTTTTGAGTTGTGCTTATGTAAAGAATGCTATGAGATTCATAATCTGGTGTATTTTTATGACCATGGAAAGCTGCTAGAATTTTCCCTAAGAGGCAGTTCAAGGTTGGTTACACTGCATGGACAAGCATTGTCTATCTTCATATGCATGTATTGGTTTTAGACGCTCCATCAAAGGTAGAAAACTTAAAAAGCAACTTGGAATAATGAAAAATAGCATGGATAAATGCTTTAAAGATCTAATTTTATGCTCTTTAGGAACATAGATTTCTTGTATTTGTGCTTACTCTCTTAGAAATGATGTGCTACTATCCTTGTTTGAACCAATTGAAGCTACCATGAGATTCTGTTTCTTTGATTGTCCCTAGATTAATCTGGTCCTTTCTTCGGGCTTGTCTCATTTCTTAACCTCCTTTTGCCTCCACATTATCCTTTCCTTAGCCTTAAAAAAAAAAAGTGAAAAACTTTGTACTGTCAGATGAATCACCATTTTATGTTGCTGCTGATGAGAGGATTGTTGAGTTGCAAGGAGAGGCCTTAAAGGTTCTTAAAGCCCTAGAAGCAATAGTGGGTCATTTGAGGAAGTTTTTGATTGATCACAGTGTTCTTCCTCTTTTTGAAAAGAATGTAAGTATGATTTCTACCAATGATTAGTAATGTTATTGGCTACAGTTTACTAAGTTTTGCTTGTGCTATTTGCAGTATAATGCATTAATCTCACAAGAACGTCAAGGTGAGCCCTTGGCTGACAAGTTATTGTTTGCCAATAGTTCTCAGGGCAGGATTGATACTGATTATCCTCTCCCAGCAAAGAGAGAGGCATTGTTCCTTGAACGTGAAACTCAGTTAGAGTCACAAATTCCTCTTTCTAGAATTTCACTTTATGGACAAGATCATACACTTTCATCAGTTCGTTCTTCATTACTTAGTCGTCCTAGTGGTCCCATTGTCACTCAGGTTAGTTGTTGTACTTGTTTTAACATTTCTCATTTTTTCTCCAAGCTTTTGCATCTATCGATACCATGTTTGCATACTGAGGCTCTTTGTTTTTATTGTCATTCTTTATAATTATGCCAGCTGGAATGAGGAGTCAAAAAAGGAAAAAGCTTTTCATAACACTTTTTTTTATCATAATTTCGTTTTTTATCTGTGGAGATGTTGATTGTTCCTTATGCATAAACTTTGCCATTTGATGTGTTCAAAATTTGTTTACTTGGAAAAAGAATTAAGTGCGCCCTGCTGCATTATTTAGATAACATTTTGTTAAACACTTCTGTGCCACCTTCTTAAATTCCTTAGTATACTTTTCTTCTTATTGTTAGGCCTAGTCTAACAATTCCTTTGGTGCTTCATCTAAACAGATAACACAATTAATGCAAGTACCAATTTCTTATGCTGAGGATATTATTGGGATTCAAGGGAATAACATTGCATATATTCGTCACACTAGTGGCGCTGCAATAACTATTCAAGAAACCAGAGGTTTGCCAGATGAAATTACTGTGGAGATAAAAGGTACTGCATCACAGGTTCAGACGGCGCAACAACTCATTCAGGTGGGACATTTCTACTCTCATATTTTTTGAGTTCTCAAGATCACATAAACCACTGCTATAATTATGCTCTGGATGATGACTTTCAAGAATATATTTTTCTTTTAGAAAGTTTTCTGTTTTTAAAGCTAATTGCTTGTTAAGTGAGACATGCTATTCAGTTAAAAAGTACACTGTTAAGCGAAAAGCTTTTTACTGCAAGAATTTAAGCTTAGGAAAGATTTAGGGTTCAAGGTACATTTAGACTCTTAACCTTACATCATCTTCTCCTTTGCTTCTTGATCTTTATTTTTCTTCTATTTGTGTCTCTGTGCATGAATCTTGTTCACCACCCAAAAGTTTTTTCTGCCTTTTTTCAAGTACTTGGCAGCTGAAATTGTACTCTATGTTGTGTTGCATTAAAACCATCAATCCTGAAGAAAAAGAAGTTATGTTATGGATGTAATTTGTCTTTATGATCAAGTGTGAAAGGCAAATTCAGAAAAGGAATAATTTCTGTTTTCTATTTCGAAAGAAAAACTGTGGTGGGCAACTTCTTTTCTTCCCTCAATTGCACTTCAGCAATCAAATGAACTGTTGTCTTTCTTGTAATTGTTTTTCTGTCAAACTCATTTCCATCTTTCACCTTTATATCTAAGGAACTGTAGTGTAAGGTAGATCTTTCTTTCAGCGTTGGTGAGTTTGCTTCCAAAACATTGAACGTTTTGGGGCAAAGTTAATACAAGCTTGATTGAATTTAATGGAAATCGGTCAAAGCTAATAGACAAGTTAATTTACAGTTCTTCAAAGGATAGCAATAGATAAGTACAAGGATGTAATTGAAAAAGTGGATTGTAGAACTCCCTATTAAAATATGCAGAGATCTTGTGGATCTCCTCAAAAGTTTGTGATATTACACCGTTTTTCTACGTGAATGAGTCTAGCATTCGGTATGCTTTCCCTTCTCTTTGCAGGAATTCTTAAGCGATCACAAAGAGCCAGTTGGGAGCAGCTATGGCAAGTATGAAAGCAGTTTGAGATCTGTATACTCACAATTGGATAACGTACCTTATATTCCATCATCATTGTCTGGCGAGCCCTATGGCCACTATGGTTCTCCCAGAGTAGGAAGCTACAGTAGCTATAGACCTTAACTCAAACCGTGTCAGAGTTTGTGGTTTTTACTGAATTCCAATCATTCAGAATCAGGGGATTAAAAATAAAAAAAGATGAGACCTTGTGGAATGTCATATTTGTAAAGTTATCAAAACTAGATGTTGCTTTGTTTATCTGGTAGGATGACAAATTTTTTGAGGTAGCCCATCTGGGAAAATAACATGAGAAAAATGTGATCAATCTGTGGCGCTGTACCTCTGTTTTCCTGTTCTGTATTCATATAGAAACTTCTTAACGGTGCAGTGTTTTCTGGAATCAAATATTTTTATCTCTGAATGCAGTTGTGTGTAGGTCACCTCTTCATTGGGAAGCCGGCGGGGATCTTAGTGTGTAGGGGAATTAGGGTATCAATTATCACGTTTACGTGAGTCTTGATCGAGACGTCTGTTGTTTTAATTCAACTCTCCTTATGGATTTACTGCCTAAAACAACAATGCCGATATCAAGCAAGAATTCGAACTTTTAAGCTTTGATTATAGATGGGAAATGTAGCTCTAAACTCAAGAGATGAAACCAACAATTGTCGTACCCTGGCAAATAAAGCAAGTGTTTTTGGGCGAGAGACAGGGAGCTGTCACCGATTTGTAACTAATGATTAACTATGTATTTTCGGTGGCTATTACAGACTAAAATTTATCACCTTAAAATTTATTTCTACCTAAGGCATTTTTCGGAAAAATAAAACCCAAAGGCTCTTATTTAAGATATAAACTAAAATATAATTCAATGTTCAGGTGATAAATTGATTAATAAATTATTATTATTTTTTGTATTAATCTAATTTTAAATATTCTTATTGTTATTTATTTTTTAATAAATAAAAATTTATATTAAGAATATAATGTTAAATTTACGATTCATTAATATTAAAAAAAAAATCATTTCGAGCTTAAAAGTATTCGAGTGAAAAGCCAATTTTAGTCTAAAAGCCTATGAACGGGGGGTTTTTCTGACCTCAATCGGCAATGTAATTTTCAATATATTAAAAAAATATATATCTACAACAAAAAGAATAGAAAAAAAAAAAGGCCCAGAGAGAGGAGAAGAAACCGAGTTATTGTGTAAGCAAGTTGGGACGCGAGAACTAAATTTACCTTGGAAGTTGGACGTCTACAATTGGAACCACCCACCCTCATCCCATCCACAAGAGGGCCACGTAGCCATAAGAAGAAGATTAGAAGAAGAATGCCGACCTTGAACCTTTACACAAATGTCCCTGTAGACGCGGTTACCTCCTCTGATATTCTCAAAGACGCCACCAAAGTCGTTTCTAAAATCATCGGCAAGCCTGAATCCGTTGAGTTCCCGCCCTTTTTCACTACAGCTCTCCATTTTGTTTTTGACGTTTTTCGTTTGGCGACGGAAGGATACGCTACTGCTTATCTGTTCGACGAAATTACTACGTGAACCTGAACCTGATGTGCCAAACATCCCTTTTTGTTTTTTAATTTATGTCATCACTTGCTTGACTTGTTTTTCTCCTTACTTTTTCAGTACGTGATGATTTTGCTGAACGGAAGGGTGCCGATTGCATTTGCGGGCATCGAAACGCCGGCTGCATATGGAGAATTGATATCCATTGGAGGCCTTGGACCGAGTGTCAACGGGAAATTGAGTTCCGCTATTGCAGATATTCTTCGAACCAAGCTTTCTATTGATAGCTCCAGGTTTTACATCAAATTTTATGATGTGCAGGTAATCAAAATTAGCTCTGCTTTGCTATTGTTATGATTTTTGTTTTATCTTTCATTCGTCTCTTGTCTTGTCCTGTCTTGGATGGAAATCAAATGTGCAAATGTGCAACATAGGATCAAATGTGCAGTGATTTTTGCATTTAGATTTAACTTAATTCGCTTGATTGGGCTAATCAAGGATGTGCACGATCGAGGAGACCGGTTCTTGCACATGATTTTAGTATGAATTAAATGGAGGGATTCTATGGTTTTCTTCTTTCAATTGCCAGTTCTTTTTGTTGATTATCAAGGAGCTCTGCTGGTTCGTAATGATCTTTTTCTTTGATTTCCCAGCGATCATTCTTTGGCTTTAACGGGTCGACTTTCTAACGGCTTCCACTGGCAGAGTAGTCTTCTCCAGAACATGTGGGTGGAAAGGGCTAATCATGGGGTAGCGCTGGTTCGTTGTAACTTTTGCCTAGAAGTTAATCATTTTTCTATGTGACTTGTTGTTCCTTATGTTTAACTGCATCTAGAGGTACTTTTTCCTTGAATCTATTGCATTTTGATGCTTGGACTTACAAGAGTGCAGAACTTTGATTTGCAATTTGGGCGGATACTGAACTCCGTTGTTACTGTCGTATATAGCAGAAGAGATGGACCAGTAATGCTCACCGCAATACTAACGAACACCCAACAAAGAAAAGAAAAGAAAATAAAAGGATACGAGAAAGAGAAAGTTGAGCATGAAAAAGACTTGGGGATTTGAGGGGTAGAATGTTGATTTCAACTTCTGAATTTTTTACCATTTTCGTTTCTCCTTGTGGGTAGCAGAGCAATAACACGGGCTTTCATCCACCAAAAGTGCTCATTAGAGCCACCAGCCGTGTAATCTGGGAATAGAGCTGCTGGACTCTTGGTTCCAGCAATCAGGGTTCAAATGTTGGTATTGACGGTCAAAAAAAAAATAAAAAAAAGGAAAAAAACTGGTCATTAGAATTCAAGGAAGCGAAGAACGAATCAATCAAGGATATAAAATGGGGATGCATTCATGCGATTTAATCTGTTTCCCTTCTGCAATCCGTATATTGATTCGATTGTAATTCTTGTTTAACAAGTTCTATTTTTTCTTCCCTCAACATTTCCTTTCCTTGTTACAGAGGAAAAATTATAGCATATTAAATTTACATCAATTTTTTTATCATTCTAGTGTCGCATGCCACACTGCTTGAAAAAATGTTCTTATTACGAAGGACACCTGAAGCGCTGATTACTTGGAGCCTACCACGACTACCAATAGACATCTCATGTTGGATAATCCAAGAACTGGTCTGATTCTTCTTCGGCTTACGTCCTCTTCCATATGGGAAAAGTCCCAAAGGTTGCACAAAATTGAAGACGATGACGATCAACTCCAACATTTAGTTGAGTCTTAATATTTAATTAAGCACTTATTACATGGAATTTAATAGGACAACCCAACTAAAGTGAAATGTGATGGTAAAAAAAAAAAAAAAAAGGAATCTTACTTATTCTTTTCCTACCCTTTCAATATTCACAAAAATGCCACTAATTTAATTCCTAAAATATTGTTGGCTCGGGTATATATATATATATATATTAGAAGTTGTTAGCTCTTGACAGCTTACAAAAAGAAAGAAAAAATAATTGCCCACATTTATCCTTCGCAAAAACTATAAAAACTTCAAAATATTTGATAACAAAAAAAAAAAAAAAAAGAAATAGGCAAAAATTTGATCTTAAGCTTCTATAGATTTTAACAATTGTATTATTAATTTTTTTATATTTTTATTTGAATTTTATATTTTCTAAATTCACTTAAATCAATCATTTCTTAACAAAAATAATCAAGTAATGATAATTTTTATTTGTTAATGTATAATTTTTATCTGTTTGGACTATTTTTGTCTAAAAAATTAATTTAAAATAAATTTTAAAAAATATAAATTTCAAATGAAAATGATTAATAAAAATTTAAAATTAATTTTTTTATTTAAAAAATACTTAAAGTGCATCTAATAATATTTATCTCTTTTAAAAAAAAATTTCTTTTTTTTAAATTAATTTTTTGACTATTTTTTAAATAAGTATCAAATTATTGGCGCGTTCATTTGTTTACTATCTGTTACTTGAAATAAAAGAAGGTGAAGCTCTTGGGACCGTTGTAATATTGTGATGGCAAAATTGCCCTTAAGCATAGCTTGCCGTTGGCTATAAAAGGTGTTTAGCCCTGTCGTCTCAGACACTACGTCTCATTCTCTCACGCGCGCGCTCTCTCACTCTGTCACATCCTCCCCACCTCCGCTTCGCTGAACACCAGTGTCGTTACAACCACCGCCTCCATCAAAATCCGGCGGCCAGAAAACTCTCCCCTACTCCCCCTCCATAAGCCCTGCAAGAAACCCAAATTCCAGAAAACCAATTCTTGGCCACAAAACAGAATTCTGGACAGAGGGAAAGAACGTGCTTGGCCAAGGGAAAGAAACTATTCTTTCCTCAAATCTTGATCGGTACCACCAAGAAAATCTTGAGTTTCTGTGTCGATGATTGCCCACAACAGAGAAGAGGGAAGAAAGCAACGTTTCTTTGTTCTTTAACACGACCCCCTCTGGCCTGGGTGGGTTTGCCGTGGTTCTTGCGTTTACGTGTGCATATCTTTACTGAAGCCATGGCGGCGGGTCGTTAATTCTCTATGTCTTGTATTCTTTTCCCGTTGTTTCTGCTATTTCTCTCAGTTTCTTGATATTTGTTCTTTTAGCTTCTTCTGAAAAGACAGTAAAATTGGTTGACACTCGAGGTTTCAACGGCAGAACCTAACCCTCCATTTATTTTTGAAGGTTACAGTCCTTGGCATATTTAATCAATGTTTTTGCAATTCTAGTCTGTAATTTTATCTGGTCACTTATGTCGAACTTTTCTTTTTCTTTTTCATTTTCTTTGTTCTTGGAGGAGGATTGAAGATGATGACAGCGAAGAGTTTTGATCTTTGGTAAAAAGATGCGTTCTTTTCCCCATCCATGGAGGCTAAGTGTCTGTTGATTTTAAGTTTCTTTTTTCTTTTCTTTTTTTTTCTGGGTGATGCAATTTGTGCTGCTAATTGATTCACTTGTTCTTTCTATTTTTCCAGGTGCCGGATAGGACGGATCATACCGTTGATTATAAATAAAATCACAAGAAAACCCCGAGAATAAAATTAAGAAAAAGTTCCTTTTTTTTTTTTTTTTTTTTGTGTCAAAACCAAAAGTCCCAGAGAATCTGGGATGGAACGTAGTGATTTATGATGGTCCAATAGAAGAGAGAAATGGGAAAGGAAGCGGCAGCTTTTAGGTATTGGTTCTTTAACTCGACGCTTTTAGTGTTGTAGCACATAGCCTAACTTTTCTTTTAATTGACGGAGAAATTAAAGTTGTGCTTGCTAAAGTTAGAGATGAATTTTGGATGTCCGAGTCGGATTGTGGATTTGCATGTGTTTAAGGTAAAGTGATTTCTGTTTTTGGTTTCATGGTGGTTTTGCCTATCCGCGATGACTACTACTGTCTGTGCATTGATCCGTACATCTTTTCTCCCTTTTCGTGCTTCTTTCGGGCCAGGCCAGTGGGGCAGAATTCACCGAAACAGTTGCTCTAGCAGAATGATGGTTAAGCAAATATGAAACTGGCTTTGGATACTTGTAGCATTATGACTTGTCTTTACTCCTTTGTCCTGCAAATTGAACGTGAGTAGAAAAGAAAGTGTGCTACATGTGGCCTTGCAATTATGAGAAGGAAGACTATTATCTTGATGGTGCTTGTGACAGAGAAAAGGAAAAATATTGCCATGGCATATTGATTATAGTTCTTCGTGGGTGGTTTTGGGGAGATGGACAATTAGTTCTTTTTGTAATAGTCTATGAGCTGGCGAGAAACATGCTCAAAATATCTTTGTATTGCTTCGCAATTGCACAACTTACAACTGAGGTGAATCATCTGTAATCAGTTCTGCACAGAAAGGTGAATTTCTCAGGTATGAATTCTTATATCATTGAAGGCTATGATTGTCCTTTCGAAGACGAGAGTCATCTTAATGAAAATGGCTGAACGGTACCTTTTGAAAATGTGACTGTTTAACTTTGTGGAACATTGAGATTGTCCCTTGTAAAAATTCAACTTGTTGATAAATCCATGGCTGCATTTGGGGTTTAAAGTCATGATCTTTGTGTGCAAAACTTCAGTCACGTGCAAAATGGCTTTCGAAGTCACTCCATGAATCTTTGGTTTTTCTAAACTCATGGTCTTCCAATTTCAGAATAGTGGCCGGTGAAATCATATTGAACTTTATCTTCTTGCTTTTTTTCCATTAATTTTTAACATTCTGTGCCTGCTGTGACTGAATTTGAGGATTTCTTTTTCCTGTTTGGCTAGGCAATGATTGAATATTGAAGAAGTTGGTAGCATTTCCAGAACAGTGGCCAAAGATGGTAGCATTTCCCCCACCAACCCCTTCTCTGGGGACAAACGTTGGCTATTGAGGTTATTTAATTTACATTTGACAGCAGTGGGTCAATTTTCTGTTTTATCTGGAGTTTGTCTTGTATCAGATGCCAAACAGAAGACAATGGTCTGTAAAGCCCCAGTATACAATGATTTTGACACCACAAAAGCCATCCAAACTCCTTTGCATCAATAATGCAGGGCTACAGATGAGGTATTAATCAGACTGAATTATGTCATTAGTTTTTCTTATAAGAATCTCCATCTCTAGGACTGACCAAAGTTGTTATCTTTGCTGACACACATTGGTCTCTTCACTGTGAACAAAAGTAACAATCAAGAGCCATCATCTTATTCTGCACCTTTTACATTAGGGGACACAAGCTATTCTAGTACAGTACACATTTTCCAGAACCTTAAAGCAATCTGCTTTTATCGGGTGCTTACTTTCCTTCTCTATCTTTCACTTACAAGTTTCAATAGTTATTAAGTGGGGTTTAAAAGCAAACTGAGGAAAACTAATGATTTGTTGCAGCAGGTCGCCGGGAGCCATCAAAGTGTAATTTGCCTGAAGCTTCCATATTTGTCCTGCCTCGTGCCTGGCCAAATGAAAGAAAAGAAAAGGAAGGTAACTCGGATTGGTAAAGTGTTTTGATTGGATGAATTTGAACTATTATTAGTCTTCTTTTGTGCTCTTGACATATCTGTTGATTTCCTTTTCTAAAAATCAATGCGGTTTTCTTTTTAATTTTCTTTTTTCTTGAACGAAAATCAATGTGGTTTCCTAAAATATTGTAGCTTGTGTTTAATTTGCACTACAACAACGAAATTTATGAATTCATGTTGGTTTAATTGAGGTTGTTTGTTTTGACCCGTTGACTCTGAGCTATTGTGCTGTTGAGAAATTATTGTTTTTTTCAGGACCTAATTGGCAACAAAAGAGAGATTGAGGACCAAAATAGAGAAATAGGAAAATTGATTGGAGTGTAATTGTGCTCTTTAAACCTTTTTTTTTTTTTTTTTTGAGACATTTTTCAAATTAGTACCAAATTATTCATAACTTGGTTTGTTTAATACTAAATTTAAAGAGCGGTGAGGTTTTTAATAACCGTTGTAATACTTGTGATGACAAAATTGCCCTCGGGACAGTTGGCCGTTGCGTATAAAGGGCCTCCAGGCGCGGTTGCTTGGAGACAACATCTCATGTCCATTTTTTCGCTCTCTGTTGGCTACCTCATTCCCTTCTCTGACTTTGTGATCCATCCTCCTCCCCACCTCCACGGCAGCGCCGCCACAACCACCAGCATCACCACCGCAACCACGGCCTCCACCACCTTCTCTCCATAAAACTCCTGCCTGCTAGAAAACTCTCCCCTCCACCTCCTCCAGCGGCCCTCCAAGAAAACCAATTCCTGTCCACGGTATCTCAAGAAAATAATTAAGACACGCTGAATAGAATCCAGACAGAGGAAGAGAAAAAGAGGAAAGAAAACAATGGTTCTTGTTTCTTTAACTCCACCCCTCTCGCCCGGTGGGGTGGTTTTCCGGTGGCGTCAGTGCGTTCGAGTGGGTATATCTTTTTTTCTCGTTGTCTCTGTTTCTTGATCTTCGTCTGAAAGGGCAGAACCTAATCTTCCATTTATTTTTGTTGAAGGCTGGAATGCTTAACCTATTTAATCAATGTTTTTGCAATTACTGTCTGTAATTTGCCTACTCATGTTGAAATTTTCTTTTTCTTTCTTTCTTTCTTGGAGGAGAATTGAAGACGATGACAGCGAGGAGTATTTATCGCTGGTAGAAAGATGCGTTCTTTTCCCACATCCAAGAAGGGCTAATGTTATCTGATTTTAAGTTTCTCTCTCTTTATTTTATTTTATTTTTTGGTGATAGCTTCCTTTCGCAGCTATTTTGTTTATATGTTGAGATTCGGTAGAAAGACTTGTATTGTCTGAGAGTTGACTCAGTTTTTTATTTTTTTATTTGGAATTACTTCTTGTTTCTATTGTTTTAGGTGCCGGACAAACACCGATGATTATAAATCAGATCACAAGAGAACCAAGTCCAAGAATATACAAGAATTCCATCAAGAGGGAAAGTTCTTTTTTGGTCAGAGAAAGTAATTTGGAACAAAGGCTTCAAAGAATCTTTGAGATGGAATGCAGTAATTTATGATGGTGTCCAATTGCTGGGAAATGGGAAAGAAAGCGGCAGCTTTTAGGTGTTGGTTCTTTAACTCGACCATTCTTCCCTGGGTTGTCATCTGAGTTAATTTCCTTTGTTCTTTATCTTCTCTCTAACTCTTGATATGTTGTTCTCTGGTTCCTTCTCCATGAACTCTAAATTGGTTGCATTGGAGGTTTTTGAAGGTTAAAATACTTACCCTATTTATCAATGTTTTAGCAATTCTTGTCTGTAATTTACACTGATCACTTATGTTGAACATTTCTTTTTCTTTTTTTGCTTGGAGGAGTGATGAAGATGATGACAGCGAGAAGATTTGACCTTTGGTAAGGTAAAAAGATGCGTTCTTTTCCTCATCCAAAAGGACTAATGTTTGCTGATTTTAAGTCTCTTTTTTCTTTTCTTTTATTATTATTATTATTTTTTTTTTTTTGCATTACTTGTTGTTTCTATTGTTTCAGCTGTGGACAAACGCCATTGATTTTAAACTAATTACAGGAATACCAAGTCCAAGAAGATATAACATCCCAAGAAGAAAATGAAGGAGAAGCCTAAGAACACAATTCCATCAAGAGGGAAAGTTCCTGTTTTTTTTTTTTTCAAAGAAAATAATTTGGATCAAAGGCTTCAAAGAATCTGAGATGGAATGCAATGATTTATCATGGTCCAATATCCGAGAAATGGGAAAGAAAGCTGCAACCTTTCGCAAGTGTTGGTTCTTTAACTCGACCGCTCTCTCCCGTGTGGTCATCTCAGTCAATTTCCTTTGTGCTTTATCTTCTCTCTAACTCTTGACGTCTTCTCTGCGACATTTGAGGTTTAAACTTTGGGTGTTGAGGTTATTTAATTTACATTTGGTAGCAGTGGCTCAGTTTTCTGCCATTTTTATTTTTTTTTTGTTTTCCTTCTCAGAGCTTGTGTTGTGCCAGATGCCAAACTAAAGACAATGGCCTATGAAGTCCCAGTTTACAATGACTATGGCACCATGAAAGCTAACCAAACTTGTTTTCGTCCACAATGCGGGCCTACAGAAGAGGTATTGATCAGATTGAATTATGTCATTAGTTTTCTTATAATAATAATCTTGATCTCTGAGACTGACCAAAGCTGTTAGCCTTGCTGCCAACACATTGCTCTCTTCACAGTGAACAAAAGTAACAATCCAGAGCCATCATCTTCTTCTGCCCCTCTTACTTTAGGAACACAAGCAACTCTAGTGCTGTGCAGTACAAATTTTCCAGAACCTTGAAATACTCTGCTTGTATCAGGTGCTCACTTTCCTCTTTTATCTGAGTTAAAATTTACAATTTCAATAGTTATCATCGTCATTTGCATTTTCTACACATGGGGTTTGAAAGCAAACCCCCCCAAAAAAAAAAAAGAAAAAAAGAAAAAAAGCTAATGATTTGTTTAGAACATTGCAGCTTGTCGCTAATTTTCACTAGAAGAACGAAATTTATGATGGTTTAATTTATTTTGTTTGTTTTGACCCCTTGACTATGCTTGTGAGAAATTATTAGTCTTCTGACTTTTAGGGCGTAATTGAGAACAAAGGAGAAATTTAGGACCGAATTAGAAGAAAAGAAAAAGTTTCAGCACTATTTTTAGTTTTACATTTTTACCGCTGTCCTAAAAATTAATATTGAGAAATAAAAAAATTGATTTGATATTTCAAAATCAATTTTGCCTCTCCACCGTCTTACCCCTGCAACCGCAAGCCTTTGCGGTGGTCTATACCAAAAGCAGAATTATATTTTTTGCTGTATTCAGAAGCGGAACGGTGGCGTTTGCGGCGGTGGGAGGGAAAAAAATGAGCGCGGAAACGAAGTTGAGCGTGCTGGTGAGCATGTTCGAGTGGATACAGAAGACCAAACAAACGTCCAAGAAGCGGTCCAAGTTCCGCAAGTTTCTCGATAACTTCTGCAAGCCTGAGGACTATTTCGGCTCCATCCGGCTGGTCCTTCCGGGCCTCGATCGCGAGAGGGGATCTTACGGCCTCAAGGAGTCGGTGCTCGCCACCTGCCTCGTCGATGCCCTCGGCATGTCCAGGGAGTCCCCCGACGCCCTTCGCCTCTTCAATTGGCGCAAAGGCGGCCCCAAGACCGGCGCTAACGCCGGCAATTTTGCTCTCGTTTCCGCTGAGGCGCGCTTTTTCATTCAATTATTTATTATTATTATTATTTTTTTTTTTTTTTGTGTTTCATGTTCCCATTTCTTTGTTACTATTTTTTTAAAATTTTCTTTTCTTTTTTTTTTTTTTTCGACGCAATCTTTGGTGAAATTGGAAGTGTTCATACTTAATACCAGCGGTAAACTTTTGTAATACGTTTTAACGCTGGCATGTGAAACAGGTCCTCCAGCGCAGGCAAGGAATGGCTTCAGGTGGACTATCAATCAAGGAACTAAATGACTTGTTGGATCGATTGGCTTCAGCTGAAAACAGGTTTGCCAGTTGATGGTTTCATCACGATAGTTGGTTTACACAATTCTTATTTTTCTGTTCATTTATATTAAAATGCTTCCTGCTAAGTAAACATGGAACAGTTTGAACTGTTGAAATTTATATGTTTGCTTCCCTTGTCTCTGAGGTTAAAGTAGAATGACTTTGGGCCTTGTTTTAAGTTTCCAAACGTAATGTATTGGTTGCATTTGGTTTTCATGTTGATCGCAATGGATGTTGCTTTGCTGATGTGCAGTCATCTTTTTATTTTCCCTTTATCTTCGACAATTACAAGAACAGGGCAGAGAAGACTTCAATTCTTTCTACGCTGATTAACAAGACAAATGCACAGGAAATGAAGTGGATTATTATGATAATTCTTAAAGGTGTTGACTTTAATGACAGCATGCCTGTTGGTTACTTGTTCATTCCACTGTTCCCTTCCTTAAATACTCTACCATATCAGAATGTAAATATCAACTGCATTTATTAAATCTTTTGCAGATCTGAAGTTGGGTGTCAGTGAAAAAACCATATTTCATGAGTTTCATCCAGATGCAGAAGATTTGTTTAATGTAACATGTGATTTAAAATTAGTATGTGAGAAGTTGTGGGATCGAAGTCAAAGGCATAAACGCCAGGTGTGCTACACATGTTGATGCAATTTTTCTGATTTGCTGAAACCCTCTTACTCATTCAATGAGAATCTGAAATGCTTAGTGATGCTTTCTTTTTGTTTCATTAAATGCATATGTACAACTCTTCCATATTTTGTTGAGTTGTAAGTTCTGTATTTGTGTTTTTAAGATCTATTTTAGTTGGTGTTTGAAGGCACCGTGTATGATATAATTAATTTGATTTGATTTGATTTTGATCTAAGCATTCAAACAAGTTTCAAGAGTTTAATGAGTGATGTAAAAGATTTCATGGTATCAAGAAGTTAAGTTATTTGTACTAGAATGATAGTAATCATTTGTAAGTTTATGTTGTGGGATGGAAGCAGTTGTTTATTAGTGCTGAAATTTTAGCTTGGCTGTTGGTTGTCAGCAATTTAACAACTTTCAACTCTTCACTGCTCTTGCTATGAGAAGCCTTGCAGATTAATGAAAGGTTATTCAATTTTTTGACATTTTTTCATTACCTTTCAGGATATCGAAGTTGGAAAGGCTGTTCGCCCACAACTAGCTATGAGAGTCAGTGATGCACATGCTGCATGGAAAAAGGTTTTGTTCTATCATTGTTTTTTGTATCTGTTCTGATTTCTTATGCTTAGTTAAATATTCGATAATGCCCTAAATTGTAATAGCCAGAAAAAAAGAAATTTCAAGTGCAGATGTACAGAGAGAGAGAGAGAGAGCGAGAGAGAGGGGCATGTATGCATGCATGTGCGTGCGCGCGTGCGCATAGATGCATATATATACACATGTGTGCATGCATAAATGCATATTCATACATGAACATGAATTGTCTACAATCTTCACATTCTTTGAATTAGCTTTGCCCTGCATCTCCTTGTCTCTTTTCTCATCTGCTCACCCCACAAAAAAAAAAAAAAAATCATGTAGCTTCATGGGAAGGAAGTGGTTGTAGAATGTAAATTTGATGGTGATCGCATCCAAATACATAAGAATGGTACAGAGGTGCACTACTTCTCAAGGTGAGTGATCCTAATGTCCTCATTGTGGTTGGTCATTTAAATTTCATTAGTTTATCTTGGTTTCTTTTCCCTTTATTTCAAAATCTGAACAAGTACTCTGGAATAAGATAAGGCATAAGTTTTTTAATTATATTTGAAATTGCATGGGCTATGATTGTGGTTGAAGTAAAAGTTATTTTAAGTTGCTCATTTGGAAATTCTTTTGACTGTGGTTACTTTGGCACAAAATTCTGTTTCAATTTGTCACTTGTGCAGGAATTTTCTTGACCACTCTGAATATGTAGATGGAATGTCAGATGTTATTGTGCAAAATGTTTTGGCTGATAGGTGAGACTCCATCTCTATTTGTCGTGCTGGTACTCTTTTGCTTTTTATTCTTTGGCTGGTTTTTCATTTCTTAGATTGTCTTCTCCACTTTCACACTGTATTAGATTGTACATACTGGAATCAATACAGATCTAGGTGACATTTCTTCATTCTCATGGGATTTGCAAGGTGGGACATAGACCTAAAACAGATACTTAGAACATTTTCCAGATAAATTGTAGGAGTGTGTGCTGATTTATGACCTTGTGATTAAGACATTTTCATTCATAACATGTTTTTAAAATTTCAGAAGTGTCTTGCAAGTCTTTCTTTCTTTTAAGCTTAATTTCCTTCTAATGTTATATAGGTGTATACTTGATGGTGAAATGTTGGTCTGGGATGCCTCTATGAATCGGTTTGCTGAGTTTGGTTCAAATCAAGAAATAGGTTGTTAAACATCTGATTATCCTTTCTTTTTCTTTTCTTTTTTCTTTTTCATTTTTCTCTTCCATATTTTGCGGCACTAGGTACTTATAGCTCCATACTATCCTTTTACAGTGAAGGCGGCAAAGGAAGGGTTTGACAGTGATAGACAGGTTGTATTTCATTTTGTTTCAGATATTTTAATTTTGTCAGGGTTTTCTCTTTTTGCTTTAACAGGGATCACTACTCTAAATCTAAAATACATATTCTTCTTATGCAGCTATGTTGTATCCTTCATACATCAGGGTCCCTTAACTTAATATCGAGTTGAGATCCAGCTTTTCAAGTGCTTCACACAGTGGCTCAATACATCCTCCCATATAAGCCTTGGTATAGTTAGCTTTTACCTTGACATGACTGCTAGATGTTGCTTTTGATATCCTTTATCTCAGAGATACCAGTGTCATTCACCAAAGTTTGAAGGAAAGGCATGAGCTTCTCTGCAAAGTTGTGAAGCCTTTGAAGGGTCGTTTGGAGATATTAGTACCTAATGGAGGTCTTAATGCCCATCGTCTTCCTGGTAAAGATTATATATGTCCTATTGCACACACTTAATATTTTCTAATGGGCTCAGTCAAAATCATTTCAGATCATTTATGATTCTTTCTATTAAATGATTTTAACTGATTATTTTCCTTGATATTAGTATGATTGTGATGACTTTAGCACAAATTGTTCAAAGACTTCTACGCTAGTAGAATGGCCATTAAGCTTGACCAGTGACCGTAAGAGGGCATTATTTAAAGAGGTGTTGGATAATAAAGCAATGAGATCATTTTATTTTGGTTTGTTGTATTAGATGAAATTTCCAGGGAAAGAAAAATATCAATCTCTGGGCTTGGAGATTGATGCCATGGCTGAAATTTAATTTTTTTGATGAGTGGCCAGTTGCAAGATGTGACAATAATGACACAGTAACCTACATCTTTGTTATTCACTTTAACAATAGTTACTTTGGATTTTGCTAGAACAGCTAATTTAGAATACACTTTAGCTAATGCAATTAAAACCTGAAACCAAAGTGAATCATAAAAATGAAGCCCAAACAATGACATAAAGCCCAAAACCTTGTTGTCAGTAAGTGGCTAGAAAAATTAAGGCCACCATCTAAAGCATGTTTCAGTGTTATCCCAGCAGATCAAGGCCTGAGATCTTATTTTTGTTTTTCCCTTTTTCATTCCTACTGCATGCTTAATTTGGTTCTATTGCCAATTTATGTACTAGTTATCATATTGTTTATGTATTTCCCTCAAGCCCTTAGGTATCAGGATACCAAATTCCTTTACAACTGTTGTGGGTTTTGTGTAATGTTAAAATTGGCAACTGTGCAAATAATGCAGGAGAACCTTGTTGGTCACTTATTGCTCACAATGTTGATGGTGTTGAGGAATTTTTCAAGGAAACCATTGAGAACAGGTTGGTTATCTTTATGTAATGTCATTGGCTGAATGAGTCATAATTAACCTTCAGTTGTCATGGGGTTTTCTTGTGTCTTTCTATTTATCCTGCTCTCTCCTTTTTCGCCCCCTTATCAGCTTATTAACTCTTTGTGCACACTGATTTACAATATTTGTTCTGTTTTGAGGAAAAGTGACTAATCTTCAGTTGTCAAGGATTTTTCTTGCGTCTTGTATTTTTTATCTTGCATCTTGTATTTTTCATCTTGCTCTCTCTTTTTTTTCTCCCCTTACATGTTATCTTATTTACTCTTTGCATACATTAATTGAAAATTAGGAAAAGTGACTGATTTATCATGCACAAAGAATTTAATAATTAATACTAGCAAAAACTGACAGCCATACTTGTGCTCTGCATTTGATACATTGTGCATGGAGATTGACTAATGCACATTGGTTGAAATTAGAGGCATTGCTTACAAAGGACATTGAATAAGTGTGGGGGGAACAGAGTTGGGTGTGCATGTAGGGAGACCGTGGGGAAAGGCTCATGAAAATGTAAGCACATATATGGAATGTATGTGTTGAGGCTGCCCCTCTTTGATATCTGTTATGCAATCAGTTAGTGCTACTCTCAAGTCCTTCAATGACATTTCTTTTGTCAAAATTGTATTTTGCATTTGCAATCTTGAGAATCAGAGCAGCAAATTACAATATTTGGAAATTCTAACATTTTTTCTCTGTTACCTATTTAGCATTGCATGTATGCATGTGTTTAATGTTTATTTTTTATATATTCTGGAAGTTATTTTATTTTATTTAACAATTTCAGAGATGAAGGTATTGTGTTAAAGGACCTGGGTTCCAAATGGGAACCTAGTGATCGGAGTGGAAAGTGGTTGAAACTGAAGCCCGAGTACATTCATGCTGGTTCTGACTTAGACGTTCTTATCATAGGTATGAAATTGCTCCTCTTAGTTGTCTCATTGAAGAAATTTATTATTTTCTTTAAAGATCTGCTTTCAATATTCTGTTGGTAGGAGGATACTATGGCTCTGGCCGTCATGGAGGAGAGGTTTGTTTGCCATCTTTCTTCCTAAGTCTTCCCATTAATAATTTCTTTTTGGTGTGTGTAATAAATATGAAATATGCAAGCCATTGTCCAGTGTGGTGGCCTTGTTACTGCTGTATGCAAAGTTGTTGTAGATGGGACTGCTTGTTGATTTTCTCTAGGAATTGGCAGAGTGTTAGCATATCACTCTTTTTTTCCCCCTCTCTAAAAATATGAGATAAGAGTTTCTCTCAAATTGCAGGTGGCTCAATTCTTGGTAGGCCTAGCAGAGCATCCTTCAGCAAATGAATACCCTAGACGGCAAGTATCTGCCGCCTATTGAGCTGTTAACTTATAAATTCCATGCTCTTTTATTTGCCTAGATATCTAAAATTCTACGTACTTTAGTAATTCTTCTCTTTCCTTCCTTTTCTATCCTTGAAAGTGAAATGATCTTCTCAAGTTCTCACTGCATTTTATCCATTCATATTCTGTATAGAATAGACATCATAAATTTAAAAATGTGTAAATATTGAGTGAAAGAATTAGTTATCAAAAATTCAGTAAATGGAGGCAACTTCTCTTAGTACACTCCCATCCCCCTCCCCCAAAAATATAGACAAACGGATGGAATATAACCTTGTGGTGTCATAAATGTGTGCACATCTGGGTCTGTTTTACTCTTACGTCATTGTATTAACAGATGCCTTAAGTTTTAATAGGGAGTGAATCCCAATTTGGTAGCAAGGCCAATATTATTGTTATCATAGCAACATGGTATTGGTGGAAATTAGGAAGGGGGAGTTCTTGATTCAAGTATCTCTGGCAGTCAAATTTAATCCTACTTAACTTCGTGTTTATTACAAGATGATAGGTCATGTCCTTGTCCATGCAATTTACAGATTAAATGGGTATGCCATGTTTATGTAATTAAAAACTAATTTGTTGTTAGTGTGAACCCAAGTTGACTGGTGCAATCTACCCAATACTCAGTAGTAAGTGGCTTGTCAAAATTTTTATTTTGTTATCACATTATTTGTGGGGCATGTTTCAAGTTATACACCTTGTATAAATTTATAGGTTCAAGAAGCTCAATGGTGATTAGCATTATTTCATTCAGTCCTTTGCCCCCTTCCTGTAGGTTTATCTCCTTTTGCAGAGTGGGCACTGGGCTATCTGATGATGAGCTGGAGGCTGTTCTAACCAAGCTGAAGCCTTACTTTAGGTATGGAAATTGATTTTACAATATGTTCATGTCTTTCATATGTTCTTTGGCATATGCCATGACTTCCCATTAGAAAGTTTAAACACTACTGAAATGGCTTTGACATTAAGATTTATAATGTGGTTGCTTTCTTTATGATTTTGGGCATTAATATAATCTAATTGTGGTTTTGAGCTAAAAGAGAGAATATTTTTAAAAGTAAAAACCACAGTAATATACCTAGCAGCATCATGTCAGTTCTATGATGCAGAAGCCACTAGGCAAGATTTTCATACCTGTGCAATCTCAAAGAGTCCATCCATTTCTACATCACCACAGAAAATATTTACTGCATGATCTCTCTCTCTCTCTGTTTTTTTTTTCCAGGAAATATGAGTACCCAAAGAAGACACCTCCAAGTTTTTACCAAGTTACAAATAATTCAAAAGAGAGACCAGATGTTTGGATTGAAAGCCCTGAGAAGTAAGAATTTGTTAATTTTTTGGCATTATATTCATAGAAAAAGTGATGGGAATAACTGTTGCTACTCTCATAACTTATAATAAGCATTTTCACTTACGTTTTTTGCTTTTGCTCCTTGTTTTTTACAGATCGGTAATTCTTACCATTACTAGTGATATTCGGACTATTAGGTCTGAGGTGTGCCTCTATTTCTGTCATATTTTGTTTTATCTCAACTGATGCTAAGAAACAGATATTTTTATATAGTAATTATACTGATGAACCACATGTTTACTGATATGCTATGCAACTTGCCCACTTACACCTGTAGGACACAGTTCTGGGAATTTAAGAATGAAGTAGAAGAGAAGTGAAATGGAGTAAGAGTTAACCTGGAGTAATCTAACCTAATCTTTCTGATGTTGCTGTTCATTCTATTAAGAACAGTTTCCACTCTCAGATATACCCTTTAATCACAGTAGCCCAAAAAAAATAAGAACATATCGGAGATATCTAGAAGAGGATACCCCCCCTCCACCACCACCCCTCCCAGAAAAAAATGTTATTGGTACCAGTATAGACTGTGCTGATGTTTTGTGGAATCTCTTGGAGCTTTGAGGCCATCAAAGGGGCACCAATAGTTGAAAACAACATGCAGAAGAAAAACCAAGAATAAATGTGGAGAAAATCAATCCATAGGTTCAGTTCTTAGATTTCATTTATCAACCAAAAGCTATCAACCTTTGATTTGCCTCCAAGTTTGTCACTGTAATTTTGATTGAATTTCTCTCAATGTGTGTTGGGTATGGATTTGTCTTTTTCTGCTCCATTCTTCCAGGTGTTTGCTGCACCATACAGCCTTAGATTTCCACGTATTGACAGAGTGAGATATGACAAGCCTTGGCATGAATGTCTTGATGTGCAGTGTAAGAATATACTCTCTGCAAGTGATTTTACTTGAATTTATCTGACTTTGTATTTCCTCTTACACTTTCCTTACACTATGTTTAGAAGGATTATGGTTGAAAGGAAAGGGCAATGTGAGAGTAAGGAAAGGAGGGCTCACCTCCTCCCTGTCACATTCCCTCCTCTCTTTATCCCTACTGCTTTTATTCTTTTCCATCCAAATGAGCACAGCTTTGAGCTACAGTTTATTTCTAATTAGTTTTTGCTTACTTCTTTCCTTCCCTTAATGTAGCATTTATAGAACTTGTACATTCGAGTAATGGCACCACTCAAAAAGGGAAAGAGTATGGAGGCTTGCAACATAACACAGCAACACAGGTGAAATATTCTAGAAGGAGAGAGAAAAAGAATGCATCTGTTGTTCCATTGCATTTCATTCAGACGGATGTTTCTGATGTTAGAGGGGAAACCTTGATATTTTCAAATATGATGTTCTGTATCCTCCATGCAGTTTACTGAATTACTTGCTTCATTTCTCTTGCCTACTGGAATACCGTATTGGCTTTTTCAAATTGTATGTAGCATACCTTTTGACATTTGATTTCAGTTCCTCTAAGCACATCTTCCCTCATGTTTGTATTGTTTTGTCTCATGATTGTTGAATTCCATATTGAAATGAACAAGCCTGATTGGAGAAAAATTTCCTTGTGTTGGATTTCAGCTTCTTTGGCCTCTGCTATGGAGCCTTTATATCAACCTCCCATACTTTCCTGCTTCCATTTATCTAGTTGTAATTTCATGATTCTAGTATAAAAATGCTTTACCTTGTCTTTCAACCCATGATATTGGATGGTGCTTTTACATGGTATTGTTGTTACTTCTCATTTCCTTCTTTGTCTAATAACTTGCTTTATATCAGTTTTTTCTTTGCTTCAACAATGCCAAGATGTGGAACAATACCAGCTTCAAATGTTGTAGTTCTAAAGCATCATATACCACCTAATAGTATGCTTGTTTTCATTTGATACATGGTGTATCAATGATTTCCTTAACTTGGGCAGACTTTGTTAATGTGCCTTCAGGCTATTCTCTTGAATCCATGCACAAAATGGTTGCTGAGAATGGAGGAACTTTCTCAATGAATTTAAATAACTCAGTTACCCACTGTGTTGCTGCTGAAAGCAAAGGTATCTCTCTCTCTCTCTCTCATATGTACATGCATGCATGTTGATGCACATGGTTCCTCACATGCATATGGAGAACACATGACGTTTATTTGCATACATATGTGTATTACAGGTCAAAATGTTTATAATCATTATGAATACCTCAGGGATTAAATTTCAGGCAGCAAAGGTTCATGGAGATGTTATTCATTGCTCTTGGGTGTGGGATTGTTGTTCACAAAAGAAGCTACTCCCTTTACAGCTGAAGTTGGTTTTGCATTCTTTTCCTTTGATTTATTTCTTTGTTTCTTTATTTTCTTTTTGATATAATTTTCAGTCCCCTTTATGACAAGAATTAGCAGTAACTTTAACTGCAAATAAATTTGCAAGGTACTTCCTCTTCCTTTCTGATGCATCTAGAAAAAAGTTACAGGAAGAAATAGATGAATTTTCTGACTCATACCACTGGGATCTTGACCTTGGAGATATCAAACAGGTATAATGTTATATGGTCTTCCACACATATTTTCAGTACTTCATGCATTAATGCAATACTATCTATGAAAATCATAATGGAAAATTGTTACATGTTTGTGTCTATGTACCGTTTACGTGAATGAGGAAGTTCTAATCATAAGAAGGCCATTGGTCTCATGTGATTCTTCTATATTTGCTGGTTGGAACTGCTGGAGATGCGCATTGGGAATCTTTTTGGAGAAAAGAAGGATAATTGACTGGATTTTTTTTTTTATAAACATTCCCAGCTTTTAAGCAACATAACTCCATCTGAAGGTGCCAACACTGTTGACTATATGAAGAAGTACTGTCCAAAGGATAAATGGTGTCGCTTTCACAGCTGCTGTATATACTTCTTCATTTCAAAACCGTTTTTGTAAGACAACCACTTGTCATAACTTTAAATTATTCTGTGTATAGTTGCGGTAATTGTTCAAAAATATTCTGTTACCTGAAGAGTTATTTTCTTGTAAACTCCCTCCATGAAGAACACCTGATTGGGAATCTTTGTTGGGACTTGCATTGAGGAGGTTAAAGCTTGAAGTTCTCATGGGTGGTGGCAATGTCACTAATAATCTTGCACATGCCACTCATTTGGTCGTCTTGATGGTATCAGGATCAGTTGTGGATTTCAATTCTCTTGTGAAGAGGTATTTCATGTCATCATGTCTTTTACTAGTAGTCGCATGCATTGTCAGGTTAATTATTGTGAATCACAATTTCAAATGTATAGAGATCTTTTTCATTCTGTATGCTCTTTGTGAAGTTTGACCGCTGCAGAAAAACATATTCTCTGGGATACAAGGTTGCATGTGGTTGGATCTCAATGGTTGGAGGACTCCTTGCAAGCAGAGCAGAAGTTACAAGAAGACACATATAGCTTGAAGCACAGCGGATTTAAAGAGTTAGAAATATTAGAGTGGTGAGGGCAAATATTCTCTTATTTCAAAAAAAAAAAAAAAAAAGGTTCATGAACTTGCATATTTGGAGAACATAAAATTTTGAGTCTTGCATCTAATTCTAATTGATGTTGTAGTCTGTCTTGGCTGCTATTCAGGAAGATAGCAAGTTGCTATTCTGTCTTAGTTAGGCAGTCTTAGTTTTATTTCTATTAATATGAGATAACTTGTTTGATAGGTGAAGCATGCGAGATTCAAAAGTGCCATTAATTTCATATCATGAAAGCAGTTAGCTGTGTGTGTGTGTGTGTGTGTGTGCCTGTGTTTTCACATTGTTATGCATCTAATTCAGATAGTTGTGCCTGATAAACTACACGTGTGGTTTCCTGCATGCTTACTGCACTAATAGCTTTTGTTGCTGTTATGTTGTTGCTGCTGATAATTATAGTTATCTTTATGGGGTATGTACACTTTTGGGCTCTATGTACACTTTTGGGCTCTAGGTATTAGTTTCTTGCAACATTATTGTCAATTTGAACAAGCAGCCAAAGGTTGTCCATTGATTGTCAAAATGTTCACGTACTCCTATAGTCATGGATACTGCATGCTTCTACTCAGATAAGAATTTGCATCCAGCATTTGTTTAAGCTAATGCTCTACTGTGTAGTGCCAAACTTCTAAGTAAGGAAAGCATTGCTGACAGTGCAAATACTTTCATGCAAAGAATCATCATTCAGTCAACAATTTCTTCCCTTCAGCGTGAATTTTGTCTGCCTGAAACCATCTCTCCTTTACCAAATGTAATTGGGACAGCTGCATCACAAATAATTTACCATCTCAAACAACTTTGCTTTCAATGCTGCTCTCCACAGGAGGAAGGCCTTAGCATCCTTTGTAAAGATCATGCGGAGGTTTCTACAAGATCAATCAGTCTCTAACAGCCCCTGGATTCCATGATTTTAAGATCTTGAATAAACTTCTGCTTCTACACTTCTTATTTATATTTAAAGTTACTCTTTTTCTGGAGTCTCATTAATAAGATTTAGACTGAGAATTGACATGTATTTCAAGCTACACTGTTGTTCTGAGAGCAAGTCTTAGGATTCCTTGGACTTGAGTGCTTCTTCCAGCTTTTTTGGAAACAAAATTAGTTTAGGCATTTAGCAGTTTAGTTGGTGTAAATGTCCTGGGGTGAAGTACTGAGTTAGTTTGCCAGAGGGTTAATAATTGGTGGTACAGATTCTCAGGTAATTTGGTGTGTTTTGCATACAAACATGTTGGAAGAGGTGGAGCTGGGTTTGAGAGAATGTTGATGGTTTTGGACATTTACAAGGATCTCATATTGAAGGGTATGTTATTGAAGGTTTGATTTAGAAAAATTCCTGCAGACAAAGGAACTTGGATGGTAGACAATGGTGAGATTTATTTGTGATATCTTGGTGGATGAAAGGAATTAAAGACATTGATAAATTGTAGGAGACTTTTCTGCCTTTTCTGTCAGAAAAAAGAAATTATCTGCATGTTGAATTTTGAATAGAGGCATCGGCTTGACATTCTGAGTTTGAAGGTACTAAGTTTTTAGCAATCGAGTCCTGCAGATATTGTTGCATCCAGATCCTTGCTCTTTAAAAGCAGGTGCAGGAATTTTATTGGAAAATATGATATTTTTCTTCTGGAGGAATCATTTTGGTGTGCAAGAGGTGAAACTGAGGTCTTCTGTTTAACTACTATGAGAAGAAAAATTAATTGCTAGCCGGAACTTGAAGTTGAGGGTCAACATAGTGGCTAATAAAACCAAAGTGAAATAAGTTATTGCACTTGAACACAAATATGCTAGAATACTGTCTTTACCTTCTATGACCCTTCCCACATCTTAAAGCACATTTAGAATTCTCTCTATATATATTGCTTTTTTGACCATTGACTGGTGGGTAGTCCTCTCAACTATGATGACAATGTAATTGGATGGCAACCATTACTTCAGTCTTAGTTTGTGACTTATGTGAGACTCAATTTTTTAACTTGGATGAAATATGCTCTTATGGATAATTGTCATGAAGAATGCAATGCTTGTTTCCAAGCTGGATATTGGAGATTAAAAATGGTGACACAAGAGTCAATCATAGAAAGAATCACCTGTATGTGGTCATTTCTTTAGTTGGACTTTGATACTTTCACCCTGGAAATTACTGTTAGAATCTCTTCAACGATAATGCCTTAACTACTGCTAATATTCCATATCGTCTGCTTCATCACTCTCTTCTTTTTTCTTTTTATTTTTGTTCCAGCAAAACTGACCTAGATATGGAACCAGCTCCCTCTGCTGCAGCTGGTGCTACAAAACAGATATTACCGATTTTACCATTATCTGATGATGATATAACCCATAAGAGAGCAGGAAATGTTTTGTTGGAAGGTTCCAAAACATTGTTGTCGTCACAGAGAGGTGGAAAACGGAAAAGAGGGAGACCTAGTGGGAGTATGAAGAGAGGAAAATCAAATGTCAGTCAAGCTCGAAGAGCACGGGCAATGGTTGTAAATAGGCTTTCTAAAATATGTGAAGACAAATCAGATGAAACAGGTTCTTCTGATGACAGGACAAATGAAGGAGGGGAAACAGTCGAACAAGATTGGGGAATCTACGATATGGCTTCTAAGGACAATTCAGAACTTAAAGAAACCCAAATGGTGAGGCACAAAGGTAAGGTTGCTGAGGAAGAGGTTGCTGAAGATCAAATAAAAGAAGCATTCATTAATACTACTGGTTTTAAAACAGGCGGAAGCCATAGACAACAAGAATGGATTGGGGAAGCTCCTGATGTTGAAATGGGTGAAAAGTTTTGTGATCAGGAGATTGAAAAGCCTGAGAAACTTGAAGTCATGGTTGATCCAGTTCATGCCATGTTGGTTGATATGATTCCAAGCCTTGGAATGAAAAAAGCAGAAATTATAAGTCCAACTCCTGATAATGAAAATCCAGATATAATGCCCGATTCGAAGCCTGTGAAAAAGAAGAAAGTCAGCTACAAGGATGTTGCTGGTGAGCTGCTCAAAAATTGACCGACAGTTTTGCTGGTGACCTGGTATGTACTTCTTGTGTTGGATGCCAGTTTTCTGTACATTTTAAAATATTTATCACGTAATAACATTCTGGTAACTGATTTAATCTGTTCCAGTTATTTGCAAGTTTATCTGCCGAATATTTTAGAGGTAGTGATATGACTAATTGAATATTTTAGCTGGCAATTGAGGTATACGCTATCAAGGCCCCAAAAGACCTGCTTTTGGAATAAAAAATGTGTTGGGTAGTTTTGCCGAGTACACGAGCTTCAATGTGCCATAGGCAATCATCACAATTAAATGCCATTGAGCTGTCAATTTGTACATGCATAGCACAATAATGTAGCATTATACCACTAAAGCCTTTTTTTTTTTTTTTTTGTTCAAGAAAAAAATAATGAACAGAATGAAGGCTGCCATTGAAAAGAAAAAAACACAAAAGAGCAAAAAGAGAGTGAACCGAACAGAGTAGGAATTCGCAGCAGGGGGTTTCATCTCATCAAAAAAGAGTAACTCGTTAAAATCAACATCCATATTTGGCATGGGTTTGAGCTTTCGTGAGTATTCCGGAAACCCAATTTGGATGCAAATGCCTCAGTCTCTATGTGGATGCAAGTTGGTGGCAAGTATGTTTCCATACCTAACAAATCATTTATGAATGTCTAAATCACAATTTTCAGACGACAGTTAAACTAATCTTCACAAAGCAAAACAAAATTAGATTTTTTTTTTTAAAAAAAAGAAAAAAGAAAAAAAAGGCATCCCAATGCAGAAAGTTCCGACATTGTCAACCATTGTGTTCACCAATTGCCAATTCATTACTCACATAACTACCATAACTGTCATAAATCCCTCCAGTTTGATCTAAAACCCAATTCATAAGCCTCATAGGAGGAATGACCGGACAAGAATGATTGACAGATGAAGAAGACTGAGGCAGCCGCGGCCGCTCGTTTTCTTCGTCGTCTTAGTCGAGATTGGATGAATTTGAATGAGAAGGTATAAAAATAGGGCCCGAATTGAACGACCTTCTTGGGATTAGCGTTAGAAATAAGGGTTTTAGTGGGTTGAGGAATTGAAGCAAATAGAGAAGAACTGAGCTTTGAAGATAATAAACATTCGGCCCTCGGAGGCAGATAAGAGGTTGACTTCGGAGAAGCCGCCGAGCTACATCGGTGCTCATGGTGGTTTTGTTGGCGGCCGTTCTGTTCATCGCCGAAGAAGCACGGCTAGAGCCATCAAAGACTCCATTTGGGCGTTTCCGAGCGGTTCGCCTCTCCTATTCTGCGGCCCGTGGACAACCAATAGAAAACGGCGTCACTTTTGCTTAAAGTAAGGTTCGGTCTTTTCCGGTCAAAAGGATAAGGTCGATTGGTTCGATTCGACAAAGACTTGGCAGAAAAGTCCCGTTTATTTCTAGCCAGCGTAACACACAAATTCTACATTACAACTCTGATTTTTTCATGAAATTTAAAATAAATAAATAAAAAAAAAAAACAGAGAGAAAATGAGAGAGTTGAAGACCAACCCAAAATTACAGTCCCTTGCAAGATCCCAAGACAACATAAGAAACACAACAAATTGAAGAACGCACTTGTCTCGATTGGTCTTCCAGCCATCCATCGGTTTATTAATTGTAGCTAACATTACATGCTCATTGGACTTTGGGGGTCCGCGAGGCCCGCAATCGCTGCTTTTATTTTTATATTCAGATTATCTTTCTCTTCTTCGTCTGCCTGCAAGACAATAATTAATTAAACTCTCATCGTGAGTGACGTCGAGTCCATTACTCGCGAAAGGCAAAGCAACTGCACAATTTAAAGGCGAATGGGGCTCATCTCATTTTATTATTGTGCCCGCCCTCCCAAAAACCGAAAGGTCAGATCTTCGCGGATAAGACGGTGACCCAAAGATCCTTGACAGAAGAAAGGTTGTGGGCCCCCGGAACAGTCACCACACGGCTCACGGGCCCATTGGCCTTCTTTAGACCCGACGCGGCTCTCTCTCTCTCTCTCTCTCTCGCGAGACATTATTTCAAAGATTCTAGATCGCCCGCAATTTGTGCCAAAATATTGTAAACGACAAAAGTTAAAACCCTAAATTCAATGAGCATTTGCGCCACATAAAAATTCATTAGAAGCCAGACAATAAATTCAGCAAGCATACTAATTAACAAAATAAATACTGTCACCAATCTTTGCATTGACCCTGCTGGGTGCCAAATTGTTGTACTACACCAAGAAAGGATAACGGCCATTAAATGTTCGTTTCGTACAATCTGGACGCTTGGAGAGTCTGCACAATTCAATTCCATAAAACATTTTGCAAAAACTGATGATGTGTGATTAAAATAAATCAATGTCATTATTTTTATTTATTTCAATTTAAATCGTATTTTATTATATTTATTTTTCCCTTTTTTTTTTATTTTTTATTTTTTCCTTTTTTGATATACATCCACATGATGAGATTCAAGCTGGTGGCTGACAAGCTAGAGAGTACAATATCCAGGAGCTCTAATGCGGAACGCAGGGGCGAGAATGATTGATTGATTATTGTGACAGTGACTACCTAAATCTAAATCTAAAGTCCATTTCTAATGCATTTCCTCTTGGAGGCCACGAGGCTTTTGTGCTGTTTCCCTTTTCAAACTCCACTAACTTTAGTCTCCTAAAGGGACAATGCAAGTTTGGATTTTTTCAGATTTTGCAAGAAGGGGACAAGATTTATGCTTGTGTAAAGTCGAAAACTTTAATGGCGTCCTTACCTCTCACTTTTCTTTGTTTGAGCCACAGAATTATTAATGCTTTTTGCCTAAATTGCTATTCGCTCGATTTCAGAATCAATGGGGGATGATTCGCTCATCTTAAAGTGCACCTAGAACTCTGCGTAAAATCTCAATAATAACTTGAACACATCATCGACATGATAAAAATATGTTCTTGACTCCTTAATTCGTTATTGACCTGAGCACAGTGCTAAGAGTTTTCTATTCCATACAAGTTAAATCAAGGATTCCAGCAGTCGTAGGGCAACTAATGTGTGAATAGATGCAATTAGGTTTTTACTGGTGAGAGATTAAGAATTTCATACCTCGTTTTAAATAATTAACAGACCAACATATTTTAAAGGGATTATTAAAAATACTTCTTTGTTTTTTTTTTTGACTAAAGGTGACAAAAAAATAAAGAACCAAAAACTAAAAAACTTCTTTAGGAGGCCTCAAGTCTTGCTCAAACAGTCAAGTTTGCAGCTAAAGGGGAGAAATTCTCCGCAAGAAATTCAGTGAAACCCCAAAAACAAAAACAAAAGTAGGAAGTGATGTTTTCCAGAGCAACATCTATTGGAATGTGTGTGTGTGTGTGTAAAAGAGAGAGAGAGAGAGAGAGAGAGAGAGAGACCTCAATAAAAACAGTTTTCAGGAGCCAACCGGAGACAGTAGTGATATTGGCTGTAATGATCTTGAGTTCTAAAGATTCGAACATCTCACAAAGTTTCACCATTGTGTCTGTTCTTTTACTGCATGTCAAGCTCACCATCACTGTTTTCTTTCCCACGTAAGCAATTCTCAGCTGCAATTGTTGAATTTTAACTTAAAATTAACATCCCCCCCAAGCACCAACTAATCATATTAAGTAATCAGCATCAATCATTAACCATTAATCAATCCACACAGCGATAGGGAGAGAGAAGATGTGCGTTTGTGTGTGAATGCTATTATACCTCAAGAACTTCAATGGGATAGTTTGCTGATCCACCAGAAGAACCATAGAATTGCTCAATTTTTTTTTTCTTGGATCTCAGCAAGCCCGGCATCTGTTGCTCGAAGTCGTAATCTGGGGTTTTCTTCAATTTTCCGGATTCAAGTTCCATAATCTCAGCTTGGATTCTTCTCTCTTGTTCGTGCAATTCTTGAATGTAATCAATGGCGTCTTTGACTATGGAAGCTTTGTCCATCTAAAATAATTCGTCAAGAAAGTAAAACAAATGATTTCTTGTTCTTCTACTTCTTTTTTTTTTCGCAGTCAAATTAGAGAATACGATGAAATAATTTATAAACAATAATAATGATAATAATAATGCAAAAATGCAATAATGGGAGAGGAAGGGATGGAGGGAGCTGCATTGCGTCACCTTGCTAATATTGGGGACCACTGATCTAAGTGCAAACAGTTTTTCATTAAGCTTCCTTCTTCTATTCCTCTCTGAAACTGTGTTCTTGGAGGCCGCCGACGAAGCTGCTCCGTCCGGAGAACTTGAGTCATACTCGTACCCCCCAGAAAACGCCTCTTCCATTGCCCAGCTGCCTCAAAAGAAGAAAAAAAACAAAAAAACAATTAAAAAAAAAAAGAACTTTCTGTAAGACGCCAATCCCCCAAGTAAGACCTTCTGACAAACTTAACCAAGAAGACGGGAAAAATAAGAAAAAAAAAGAAAAGCAGACAAAAGTTCAAGTGGGAATATAAAACAACCTATCAAGCTCTTCATTTTGGAGAAACATTTTGGTTTCCCAGTAATTCTGGTACTCATCGCCAATATTTTCCATGGGGTCCATGGAGATTTTGCACTGTGAAGCAGAGAGACGAACGGAGAAGAAAAGGAAGGATGATTTTGTTGAATTGGTGGTGGGGTTTCGTTTTTGTCAATTTTCCTCCATTTTATATCGTGGCCTTACTATCCAGGGAAGGTGGGGAGAGATTTCTGCGACCCAATTCGTCGTTGGGCAGCTTTGAACCGCGTGACGTGGAGTCTCGTGTTTCTTTGCCTTTTGAGCTGGCTTCCTCGAATCACCCCAACCGTCCAGGTCTCTTTTTATTGCTTCAACCTGACCCTTCCGCTCACCCGCTAGCAGTGACCCATGCCATCTTCATTGCGATGCACTCTCTCGGACACGGTTCACACGTTTACCAAGACAAATTGGACAGAACATTCTTTCACGCGGTTGTGTGTATGTCTATACTTTTCAATTTGAAAACCCCATTTCATTATAATTTCAAGTTACAAAATGGCAAGCACCATTTTTTCATCACATCTAAACAAAAACATTATTCTTTCCAATTCACCCTCTTTCACAAATATTTGGATTCCTGTTGTGATTTTCGATGAGGGAAATTTTTTTTTTTAAAGAAAAAAACAAAAAAAAAAAACAGTTGAAAAGTTATGAACGTTAGAAAGGTATCAAATTATTGGCCGTGTCCATCAATGAGTTGGTGTAACAGGCCATAGAGTTAACGCGGCGTTCAAACTCAATGGCTCTGTGGGGGGACAGGGGAAAACGACTTTCAACGCCAAGGCGTTTGAATGCTTCGACACAATCGAGCGTGTTTTCACTCTCTTCCATGATTTGGAACAACGGCTCTGTTTCTCATCTTGGTCGCTTCACGGGCCGCGGCTGCTTACTCGTGTTGCCGAGTGTTTGACAACGCTCTTGACCAGAGAGTGAGTAAGCGACGATGCCATGCTTGTTTTCATATCCGTATATTTAGGGAAAATTCTTTTGTCACGTTTAAGGGATAACATCATTCGGGCTATTCGGCCGCAAATACGGGTATTTTTGACCTTTGGATTCTGGATCGGTTCTGGGTCTCGGCCAACGAGCTGCTCCAAATACGAGGGTCTAAACTCCATCATAGGCTGCAAGGGCTTCAAGTGTGAAAATTGTGAAAAGGATGTATGGCCATTCATCAACTTAATAAAAAAAAAAAGATTTCATGAGTTGCATGATGGAAATGATTTCCTCGACCTGTCTTGTCACGTTTGATGCTCTGAGACCTATAACGAATGAATCGTACACTTTGCATGAAGCCCCAATGATTTGAACCTTAGCTTTAGTTGCTCGGCACATTAGCAAATGGAGTAGTCTTTATGGACTACTCCGTTTCATGTAGTGGCCTTAGATTTTTTTATTTTTTTATTTTTGGTGGCTACAGGAGCGTGATTGTGATGTTTGTTCATTATGCAAAACAACCCTTTCTGGATTACCCCAGATGTGCTTTTCTTTGTGATCTAAACCTGGTGACAGGTTGTGACAAATTGTAAAGGTACCTTCCTTCCTCTGTTCCTCCTGATACAAAATTGTCTTCCTATGGGTGAGATATGCTAATTTCCAGGGCATTGCATCATCCGGGTCAAATAATATCACAAAACTTCATGTCTACTTAAAAATTTAAACTTGTAAATGATAAAGTTCATGTAAACAGATCGAGTCTTTGTATTTTATAAACCTAGACTTTTATATTCTAAACAATTCGACTTAAAGGTCGATTTAAACAGCCCTTCTTGATAAACTAAAGGCTTTTGCTTTACAATAAAAAAACAGTCTTTGCAAGTTGGGTCAAAAGCTGGGCGTCCACTTTTCAAGTTGGGTCAAAAGATGAGCGTCCATTAACAACATATTGTGGTGTTCCCGCAGCAAAAAGGCACGAAGTCCCCTCTTCTTCCTTGTTTCAATCTTCATAGTACTTGCTCAAAAAACTAAAAACATTTTGTTTTTTTATTTTATGAAACACTTCAATAATAAAAAATTAAAATTTTTAGTTTTAGAACTCAATTTTTAATTTTAAGTGAGATATAAAATTTATAAAAATAAAAACAATTACTTCGTTATATAACTTTTAGTCTAATAAAACTTTTAATGAATTAAAAAGAAAGGAAAAAAAAAAAAAATATATATATATATATATATATACTAAAGCTCGGGTCAAGTAACAAGATAAGCACATCTTTATAAGAATCTTGGGGAAGACGGAGACAGGGCGTGGCGTAGCGTCGATTCCATCTTAAGTTTGTGAAGAAAAGTATAAACTTTACACGGGAAAGTTTCCCCTTGTGGTCACTTGTACTTTTTCTCCGCGTCATCTCGATGACGTTAGAAAGACACGTCATCAATTAAAATCACACCTACCTCCCCCCTTTTTTTTTTTTTAAGGGCATTGAAAACAAAGCTACATTAAATGCTGCTCTCCTCTCATCAGGGTGGGATTAGGCTCTTTTGGGCCCAATGAATTAGGGGAGTTGGGTTATGGATTAAAAAAATTATTATTTTTATTCAATTCATTGCGTGTACTCTTATATATATATATATATATTTATTTATTTATATATATTTGAAGAGATTTAAAGAGCAGGTGGAATTTGGTTGGGGCTAACACAGTGGTCAACCAAGCAAAGTTTGACGATAGACCTGGAATTCGAATTCCGCGCTTTCTCAGTTCATGGAAGACGCACTCACACATACTCAACAAATAAAAGACAAAAAGGGAGGGATGATGTTTTTCCTCATTGTCTACTCTCGAGGACACCATTGGTGGAGTCTGACTCTTAAATACGGCGGGACGTTGGTCTCGTGTCCACACGCTGGCCTTGGACCTTGGATTTGTGCAGGGCGAGGAAAATGGCTGCATGTGGGACTTTTTGCATCGCATGTGCACCGGCGTGGGCCCCGATGGTGATGGACCTTAGTTGACTCCGTCGCGCAGACGCCCCGCAGCTTCATTGTGCCTCCCTTGCGTTGGCGTTGCCTGTTCTGATTGCGGCTCACCTCCTGCTCCCACACTGTCGTTGACAAAAATCGGTGTGCATCATGGTTTTTTAGACAAACGGAATCAATTTGTTAATTTAATAAAATTAAAAATTAAATTATAACTTAATTTAATTTATTTTTAAAAATTATTAATTTTAAAATTTAATAATTAAAATAATACGTTAATTTATAAATTAATAAATTATATATATATATAATTTGATTATCTTTAATAATTAGTAAAATATTAAAAAAATAAATAATTTTAAATTTTAATTGTAATTTTTGTTACTAAAATAAAAAGAATATTATAATTTTTTTATATTTTTTAATTTTTTAAAATTAATAATAATTTATTTCATTATTTTTTTAATTATAAATTATAAAAATTTAAAAAATATTTATATATTATACTTATTTATATTTTAATTATAGTATATTAAATTATATATTATATTAATTTAATATTTTTAATTTAAATTATCTTATTTATATTAAAATATTTTTTTTAATAAAAAAAATATATAAATTACTTAAAATAAAATATATAAATTATAATAAATATATTTAATTAATTTATTAAAATTTTATCAAACATACAAAGTCAATTTTTTGATTTTTTTTTTTTTCATATAAATGATATTTTTAATTAATTTATTAAAATTTTGATCTCAGGTATTTTGATTCTTCAAATTTATTTCTAGCTCACAATTCAACGTCTCAATTTACCCCCAACACCGCTCAATACTACGATCGAAGCAAACAAACGGACTCCATTACGAACAATTTTAATCGTCACAAAAAGCTATCAGCCATAATCAAACTACATTAATTACAGGTTCAAAATTTATGCCGGATTTCAGAAACTTTTTTTCTATCTTTTCTTTTTGGGATAAGAATTCACACAACGTTGCCAGGAACTAAGGCTAACAAGATTTGTTGAGGAAGGACCACCATTTTGTTTATTTATGGTTCGTCCACTTCTCATACTTACATCAAAGATCACAGGCCTTGATCCCTGGAGTAGAGTTAGCTGCACCCAGAGGAAAAAATGCGTCTGTCGATCGTTGCACCCGTTGAGGCTTGAATTCACCTGATTCCGTCACGCAATTAGTATCTACTGGACATGAATTCCGAGGTCCAAAAAATGAAAATGTGGAGATAGAAAAAGACTCATCCACAGCAGTGTTTGTACAAGAATTACAAATATCCAAAGATCATCATCTGCCCAAGCAAAGCATATACTCGATACATCAACGACAATGTGAAATACCGGTTCATGAACCGAAGATTCAAAACTGCCCGATTATACTTTCAGCCGGTGTAGCTATACAGAATTTATAGACCAAAACAAATGGATCTTTCAGCTATCTAGGACTCTCCGGGGATCAAGTTGCCCACTGCAGTAACTCGAAGGTACAGCAGAGAGCTCCAGTCTTCCCTTCCACTCCTCGCCAGGCTTTAGTGTGATGGGTTTCTCGATAGCAGCTGCCTCCACACACAGCATGTGCTTGTACTCATCATCGCCAAAATCAGCCATTGCCTTTGCCTTCTTATCCCATGGATTCCATACCACTGCATGCAAGAGATGGAAAGGAATGGGAAAAAAAGGGCGCAGAATTAATACTCGAGTACTGACTCGAGGAAAGGTAATGCAGGCAAAATAAACTCAAAATGCTTTGAGACTTCATATTAAAAAACACTAGAAGGAAGACTTCATAATTTAAGCATAAAGCAAAGGTGTCCTGGCAAACCACTCCAGCTTCACAATTTAGATCAAGGCACAAAAACCAACGAAAGATCAAAGAGTGGTCTTTGATAACCCATTATTCTAAACCACCCAAAGCTAACCCACAAAGGTGGATTAAACTTTGCATACAGATCCATTCAAATGCTTTCCTTAATTAAAAGATAAAAAGGTTGGCAGATTTAAATCCCACAAAAAAATGGTAATACTTGGATAGTAACCAGTGCCTAAAATTACAGAAAAGCACTCAGATGAAAGTAAAATACCTACCACCACAACAGTAATCTAGAAAGTCAAAAATTGGGATACAGTGAAACAGGGAGAGTGGAGGGACCAGAATAAAAGCAAATGAGTTTCGTGTAACTCGTAAGAAGAAAACATTTCATCATTTGACTTTTGGGTACAGGAGCCCATCTCCCTTGACTGTTCAACCCCATCATAGCCATAAAAGTCTCACTTATATACCATAGAAACCAGGCCCACTTATGTAAGCAAAAAGAACAGCATAAATTGTCAATCTCACCAGCATCTGGAAGTCCGTCTTTGCGTAGAACAAATGTCCGTTTCTTCTCATGATCCAGGATAGCAATCTTCGTTGGGGTGCTGAGGTATATCTTATCAATCTATGAAAAAAAAAACAAACAAGAAATGTTACATCTTCAGTTTACCTCAATCCTTCAAGAAGCACATACTGAAAAACCTAGCATCCTTAACTCACTTCTGATTCAAATGTTATTGCATCCCCCTGTTCAGTGAAACGCTCTTTATTCTGTAAATTGTCAAGATAATCCAGTGTCTCTAAACCTTCAACCCGAACTTCACTGGACAGAAGAAAATGCATTAATTTAAAAGTAATGGAACCATTTAGAATCCAAGTATTTCAAACAATACCTAAATTACCCAAAATTTCGCCATTCAAGATGGAGTCAAGGCAATATATTCAAACCCCTCCATTCAAAAATCTATCATATTATAAGAATTCAAAGGATTGTAGATGTGGTATAACAAATAGATTATTCCTACAAAATAATGACCCAGAATTTTCTGCCAATAGTTCTTGACTAACTAGAATACACTGTTGCTGTTGCAAATACACAATAATAAATTATTCTAAGATTCTATCATGCATCAGCAAACCTATAACAGAATTAATTACATCACTTTTTCTGTTCTCAGGTCATGGTTTAAAAAGTGCTCAGAGGTTAATGTTGTATATAAAATATGGATGATGGGATGCAGCTAGATGAATTGATAGACATGGTTACCAGGGGAAAGGATGCAACTTCTACATATGGAATAAGCTTAAGGCTGCACATTATGTACATAAATCATAGGATGACCATATTAACACTGGAAAAGCAGGCTACAGGGAGAAGAAAAAACAAAAGAAAAAAGCACGAGCCAAGTTTATTAATTATCACCTGATGTCTGAAACAGAAAAATAGGTGTGATATGCAAATGTGAATGAAAAAGGCTTTCCATCACTGCCGGTATTCCTGATCCGAGATGTCAACATCAGATCTCCTCCAGGTCCCAAAGCTACCCTCAGACGGAATTCAAAGCTAAAGGCAAAGAAAAATATGTCATAATATGCGTTTTTGTATAACTCTTTGTGAAAGATTAAAATATGGAAGCAAAAAAAAAAAACACTCAAGTATTCCACCTATGAGGCCAGATTTTCAAGTCATCTTCAGTGGGCCTAAGAATCAAATCAATGAAGGTCTTGTTAGAAGGAACTACTGGAAAAGGAGGTGGATCAGTATCAATGCTCCAAAGTCTATTCCTGGCAAATCCATGCTGCTCAAGAGAACCATGACTAGCAAACTGCATTTACAGAAAAAACTTTCTTGACAAAAAGATAAACTTCAATCAACCAATAAATGAGGAATTGTAGGAGATTTATATACTTGAGGAAAGCATATTGGAATGCCTCCACGGATTGCCTTTGGGGGTTTAAATACAGCCTGCACAGGACATTAACAAAGTAAGGACAAAGTCGCCGCAGAACATAACCAATCCTTAGAACCATTTAGGGAAAGCAATAGGTACAAATATCCCCACACCCATGGATGTATCAACTGCCAATTAGCCCAAGGCAAATGGTACTGAGGCTAAACCTACTATTTCCATCAAGATGAATACCTACTGAAGTTCGCTCTCTTTTTCTACACTTTTTATTTTAAATTTCTTCCATTCCAGGATTCAACAGTACAGGAAATACAAATCACCTGATCATAAAAAAGTTAGATGCAGTGAAAGATTAAAGAATAAACTTAAATCAAGATAGTATGTAGCACTACATTACTAGAAAACCATCATTCTTCCCTTTGCATCTACCAGTCAATAACAGAATATCAGTATGTATTCATAACACAGCGAATCCAACAAAAAGACAATATTATGGGAGACTCTGCACAATTGCATTTGCATGCATTTCGTGTTTGTGAATTTTGCAAAAGAACCTACTAGCATGCAACCTTTTTCTTGATAACTAGAAATGCAAAAGAATTTTAGAAGGTAAGCCTTGGTATAATGATAAAATTACTCCAACAATCCAAGGAGTGACGGGCTTAGGCCATTGAAACATCCTCTAATAAAGCAGGGCGCAACGAGAAGGCCACATGCATCTAACTCTCTCAAGACCATGTAATGTCAGTTCCTATTGTGAAGGGATGTCTCTCTGTTTTACATATTGCAGAAGGGTTTTCATGATGGAATACCATGTAATTAATATTTTGGTAGTGGATTTCATGAATACAAACAATACAAAATAATTTGAATATTGGATAGCACCTTACTGCTGAGAAAAAGCAACTCTTCTCCATGGTCATTCTTCCAAGATGTGACATGACCCCCATACAAATACACCTAGAAAAACAAGAAGTGGATGAGCATTGATGAAATCATGAAATAAGAAACAGGAAGAAATATATGTAGGAAATTATGAACAGGAATATGTTTGTGACATCCAGCATTTAAATGATAAAAGCAAAGAACAAAATAGAATTGATGCATGTACAATCTGAACATGCCTTTTTACAAACAAGATGATCTTAAATAGAAAACCAGTGAAGTCTCACACACAAGCACTTTAGTTAAGCATGAACTAGACGTGCTACATTAACAGTGGTTGAAATCCCAACACTCATAATGTTGAGGATGCAGGACTTACGAGCCCATCCTTGTGCTGCTTTGTTACAGGATGGTTGTGCTCTCATTCATAGGAATTGATGTTGCAAACTGTTCCATTGCCATCGTGAAGTGAATTATTGTGCAGACCATCTTGCTAGATTGCGACACTATACAGGGGTAGGGGTTCATAATAGGCCTATGTGCCCCTCTTCACTTTCTTGGAGAAGGATAGTGTTGGGTTAATTTTGAAGGACAGCTTCCTTAGTTGTTCTTTTAATTCTCCAATAAACAATGAAAATAAAAATTCCAAACACTCCTGAGTGGAATCAAGTCATAGTTATGCCTCAATAAACTTATCCAATTTATTACAATCCTATAACTATAACAGATCCATCTCAAAATACACACAAGCCCATTCCCATTATAAACACAAACACAATGAATTATCTCTATACACCGATTAAAAAAAAATTACCGAAAATGACATCTGACACCACCGGCATAAACGTACAAAAATGAATGGAAATGCAAAATGCAAGAAGCCTTGTCGATTAATTATTCAATATTCAAGCATCTATGTTTTTAGCCATGTAACCAAAGGTTGTTAACTAAACTTGCCAAACGGAGAATAAAAAAACGGCAAGAAAGAAAGTAAGAAAACAAAGAAAGCAAAGAAAGCAAGCAAGCAGGGAAGAAAGTAAATCCAAGTGAAAAACGGAAAACAAAATCAGAAGAAGAAAGAAACTAACCGAATCCAGCAAGAGATCTGCAAGTTTTTACACTATGCGTGCCTAAAAAATATGAAGAATAAAAAGAGATAAAAAAGAAAGCGGAATTGGAGATGCGTCGAGTGAAAGATCAAACAATGATGAGATCGTGAGTCCTTTTCAACGAATAAAGGAGACATGAAACTGAAATCGCGCGATGAAAAGAGGAAATGAGAGTACTGCGAGGACGAGACGACATGCAGTCGTGAGAGAGAGAGAGAGAGAGAGAGAGAGAGAGAGGAGACTACCTCAACGGAACTGCCGCGCACCTCCCGGAGAACCACCTTGTCGAGGCCATTGATGCCTTTGCAAACCTCAAACGCCGCCCTATCGCTGCCCGTCGCCATCTCTCTCTCTCTCTCTCTCTCTCTCTCTCTCCCTCTCTCGGTTTAGCTATTTCTTCTTCTTCTTCTTCTTCTTCTTCTTGTTTCTCGAATAATCTCACAACGAAATTTTTTTTTTTGGCTTCCGTTATAGTGGAAAACGCGCTCGTTCGTTCGCTCTCTATAATCGAATATTATTATTTTTCTAGCTAATTTTTTTTCTTTCCTCATAAAATCTTATTTGTTTTATTTTATCCAGCTGTATATTCCTTTTTTTTTTTTTTTTTTGGCGCTATTTAGAAATTTATTTCCCTGAAGTCCAATTGTTCCTTCTTCGAATTAGGATAAAAGCCTCAGTTCTCCCGATGTTACGGCTAGTGGCCCGTGGGCCATTCAGACAACCAGAACAGACCCAACTACTTAAAACGGATAGGCTTTGTGGGCCTCTAATTATCGTCTAGCTTGGGCTTTTCCAGCAATTGTAGAGTGTAGGCCCAATGCCAATAAAACTAAAAATTTGATTAAAAAACCTTATGAATGATGCAGAGCTATACAGGTTCTGAGAAATTTATTGGGTTGATTTGGAAAACAAAGACTTCTATAACAAGCCATTAATTGGGTGTAATCTGAAGTTGGCAATCAGGGTGAATGCATCTCAGAATAATGGGTAAGGTTATTAGTGGAATAAAAATAATTGGTGTTGTTTTATTTGTACTTGAGCTTGAGCTACTTTAAAATAGAAGTGAAAATAAGATTAAAAAAAAAAGCTACAAAGGAACCAAAGGAAATAACAATAAAAAGGAAAAATTAAACCACACATTTTATTCAAAACAAATCACAAGTAAACTGACTTGTACACTCTGCTGTACACACTTTCATCCCAAATTGTACAGTTCAATCCTAAACTGTTCCCTTCTTACAGACCCTTGATCACTCCTAAAATCAATTATCAATCAGAAAATGTTAAAAAGAAAGAAAAAATTAAAAAAAGGAGAATGTTAAAAACGCACTCCCTCACAACAACCCTCTGACTACAAAAATAATAATAATAATAATAATAATAATCAAATTAACCACCCTGAAAAACAGAAAAATAGAAGGGAGAAAAACTTGTACAACTACAAGACATTCAAACCATAAGATGAAAAAAGGAATTTTTGGCAAAAAAAACTCTCATCTGTCCATCAAATATCAAAGGACAAAAAAAAAGGGAAGCTTCCTGGGAGCAGAAGCAGCTAAAAATGCACTGATACTGTCCCTTTCATGTCTGAAACCAAATGCACTGCAGGAAGGAAAGTGGAGTAATTAAAATACTTTCTGAGTGGCAATTACTCAGGAAATATAGAACTACAGTGAGAGAAAAATTCGTACGGATTGACAAGTAACCTTTCTTCCACATGCAAGCCAAAGGCAAGAGGCATGATAGAGACTTTAAAACAATTGAAGGGCCATCTTAAGCTTGTTCTGTTTCCATTTTGGCAACCTATAGAAGGCATCCTTTGCCATCCCAAATTTCTCCTTAAACTCTGCTGACGACAGGTAAGTCTGCAAACGATAATCAGAAAGGACCTTAGAACAAAGCCAAAACATGAACATGATAACATAATGTATTGCCAGTAACTTGTGGTTCACCTCTCTTTTTGTCACGTCAATTTCAGAAACAGGGTCTATTGAGATAACTTTAAGCCGCTCATATGGATAGGTCGGAAGCCCCTCCTCGTCTTCAGCTTCACCCTCTTTCACATCTTCCTGTATGGTGAGAGAATCTATTTTGGTGCTCATAGAATTCTCCTTAGAGTTTGATGCAGGTGGTGTTTTTGGTGCCTCAGGGCTCGCTTAGAAATGACAAGCAAATTATGTTAGATTTAAGCAGCCAAAGACATTGGAAGTAGGCAATAAATCTTTAGGCTTCAAAGAGAGCCGGAATATATACCTTTGACTGACCGAGGCATGATAACTTGGCGTGCTGGAGGTGGTTGTTCAAAACTTGCAGTAATTGCCACTATAGCTGCAGATTTGGAAGCCAATTTTGCTGAATCTGGGGTCACAGATTTTGGATAAACCTTTCTAACAACTGGAGGTGGAGTTGAAAGGTTCCTGGCATTCGGGTTCTCAAAATTAGCAGCTAGAGCATTGAAAGCTGGAGACCTGCCCCTGACACGAACTCGGTCAGGACTGAAAGACATGCTCCTGGAACGCTGTGATTTGTCAGGTACACTAGACCTTCCTCCATAAGATACTGGTGTTCTACGTTTGGGTTTCTGTTCATGCATCACACCATGTTTAGAGCTAATGCTAAACAAGGCTGTAGTATGATTCTCAATCATCTATCATGTTAGTAAGAATCAAATTTGATGAGAAATCACAAGTTAAGGTTTGATGGTTGTTCAATGTATTTTACTTTTCTTAAATACTTGTGCACTCATCCCTTCTATACTTTTTGTCAGGCAGAGAAAATCAGCCCCATATTTCCCAAGTATCCAATTAATTCACTAATGAAGCTGAATGAACTTTCAAATTATCAACATTGATTTTTTAGGTACCCACCAAATGTTTTGAATTATTTGAATATGAGGTACTTTTCAAAAGATCCCAAGAACTAACAGGATAATAAAAAGGTGCATGGGAAAGCAGCTATACAAAAAGCTTAAGCAATTATGACAGAATTAAACACATCTTACATCTAAAATAGGAGTTCCACCATTTTTGACAAGTGCAAGTTTCCTCTGGAATGAGTTTCCATGCATCTGCATCCAAATCAAAATGTTAGGGCCTTTTGCAGAAATCTAAGCTTAAACATATAGTCATAAGATAAAAATAAACTTACTGCAGATTTTGCAGAATCCCACTCAAAGAAACGAGTGAAGAAGGGTGGCTCACTGCCTTCCCTAATAATATAGACTGGGGTTTCATGAGATAATTTTTCTAACAGAAAATCATGCTCAAGGAATTTCTGTTCAGAGCAAGAAGGAAAATGAGATTAATATTACCTATGAGTTATGTTGCAAATAACCATAAATAACACTAATAGTAATCCAGGGAGCCAGCCAAGTCAACCATCACATTGAGATTTAACTATTGCAATCAACAAAAATAATGCAACTAGGGGAGTGGCAACTTTAATTTTATAGCTATCACCCTCTCTTATTGGTGATATAATCATTCCAAATCCAAAGCCAGCTTTAAACCTTAAAACCAAAACGCAATCTTCCAAATAGAAAGAAAATCAAAAAGTAGTACCTCGCCGATGGTTAATGCGTTCATCTTGTTCTTGGAGTCCACCTGTTGCCCCATCCATACAAATATCTCAGAATGACAATCCAGGATGTATATATCTTCAGTCATCAGATCATCTTGGTCGAAGTTGTATATCTCTGTCATCTGCAATAGCAATGTCACATTATGTTATAATAAATTTTATATGAAATTACTGAAATCAAGTAGATTATAGAACATCTGAAAACAGTCCACAATGATTCCAAAAATTATTGTTGCTTCAGCATAAAATCTGTAACAATTGGCAAATAATAAACACTCCCTTAAAACATGGAGCTAGGATATCCTGGGATCCAATGAGTAGATCAGGGAGTACATACCTTCAAATTACCTGTATATCAGCATGCAGTTAGGCGAAAATCAAACCCAAAAGGAGAAAAGGAAAATACGTCAGATTTTCACAAATTCTATATCCAGATGAAGCAAAAAGGAGGATAATGAAAATAACATACTAGCCAGAGGCAACACAAGTCCTTTACCTTTTGTGAATACACAGGAGAATAGGTGGGGATCACATTCAGGTTCCCTTCCAATTTTTTGGCTAGGATATTCAGTTTTCCCACCTAATAGATCCCAAAATTGCTCAGTCTCTGAACCTTCCTTTTGTGACCTGACCTGGACATTTGGCTGTAGGAATTTCATAAGCACACAAAAGTGAGTAATCATTAATTAAAGGGGCCGGATTTAGAGAAAAGAAGTTCAAGGAGAAATCTGTATCTGTTTAAGCAATTATCAAAAACAGATGTCAAACCTTTATCAGATCCAGCTGCCTTTCAACAAGTTCCTGGTCATCTGGGGTTGTAAGGTTTCCAGACCATGTAAAAACAGAGGAGTCACTATGTAGAATGTAACAGTAGGAGGAGTTCAATGATGACGCAACCTGATTGAAGTTCAATGGAGAGATGAAAACGAAAGAAACAAAAACCTAAATATTATGTAAGAAGCAGCAGCATTGAACCTACCAAAACTGCATATCAAATCAAAATTATATTCATATCGACTTCAAAATAATATCCCTGACATTAAGTGCAATAGCTTAAATAGTTAAAACAACACTTCACAACTTCTAGCATTGACAATAACAAAGGTAAGTCATACTGGTTCAACTTGCATTGCTTGCATATTTTCAGGTCCAGAGCCTTGAACCCGGAATAACGCAATCCCATCCTCGTTATATGTCTCATCTGGGAGTTCCTTCTCCAAAATATAGTTCTTGTATCCATAGCTAAGGCCACCCTGTTTAATTTCATGCCAGTTAATTTAGTGGAAGTTGAAAACACAAAAAGAACAATCAAGGCTAAGCCATTCACACTGCAACAATATAAATAAGAAGTTTCTCCTGCAATACCTTGAAATCCAACGTACCTTAAAAACAATAAAGCTCTGAAAGATGGAAAAGAACTGAATTGGTTCATTTCCCTCATATATGCGTGCCTGGGAATAATTAGCATTTAGAATCAGAAAGAAGTCATCAAGGAACTAGCAATTTAATCATTGCAGTAACAAATTTACCAGCAGAAGGAAATCACCTGGGCAGGTAAAAACTTTAGTGACTCAACCATCTTGCTTGCCAGTGAAATAGCAGAAGCTCTTTCGTCCTGGTAAGCTCATCATGAGTTAAAATGAACCAAATGCCAATAAATAAAAATCACTAGCAGTAAATTTACAAGACAAACATCAAAAGCTAGACAACGGCAAAACAACAAGTTCACCACATTGACCAAACTTAACCTAACATTAAATTTTCAACAACCACTAACTGTATTCAACAAACTTACCCTAAAATTAAATTTCTTTAGAGCCAATAGCTGAAACACACTTGCATATAACAAGTTAATTAACCCTCTCAAAGGCAAAAAACAGCACTTTATGTTCATCATTCCAATGAATCATATAGGCCAGAGAAGCAAAGAGATATGTTGCAAAGAAAAATCAAGCCGAAGTTTTGATGGATACATAGCTAACCAAAGAACATACAAGTGTCAAAAGCTGTGAAAAGTGACACTATTTCAGACATTTATTTTGTATGCTTATGCTTTTTCAAGGAACTAATGTTAATGCCAACACTTCATAGGCTACTCAAGGTTAATGAGATCAGAATTTAATAATTACTTCACAACGGAGTAATAGCAAGTTTCAAAAGACAACCATCACAAGCAAGATAAATAAATACAGGTATAGCACACACAAAACCAGAATTAGAATACAAGGCAACCAATTATTTTGGAATGGCTATGTATTTCAGAACCAGTCTTCATTTCTTTCCCCTTTATGTTTCTTTTTTTTGGGTGGTTTTTTGGTAGGTGGGGCAACAGGAGTTATTATGATGCTTGAAATTTACCTCCACACTATTCTTGCCAAACCATGTTCCTATAAGGTATTCCTCCTTATCTTGTCCTGGATATGAATATTCAAAAATATAGCAATCCCCACTATAAAACTTAGACTGATCTGAAGCCGGAAGAAGAATCTTCTCCTGGCCGCTCACATGCCAAACCTGTGTGCCAACAGAACTATAATCAACAAAATGACCACAAAGAGGCAGCAAAATATTTATATCATGTTGCAAAGTTAAATTTGGGTTTAGAGAGGAAGTGCACTCAAGGATGCACCTCAAAAATTCTTCAGAAGACTGCTAGATGCAATAATCACTCGTGAAACTCCTCTAGTTTCAGATGTTCACCTAACTTATCTATCTATATGACAGTTCTTTACCTACTTAATTTACAAGGCAAAAAGTATCTAATCTTTTAAATAGCTCTTATTCATTCCATAGGACTCAGGAGGCCTTTCTGGTATAATGAGCAGTATATTAGAATGCTGTAATATCTTCTGATAGAATGATGCATTTTCAACAGAAACATATCTTATCATTTTACCACCATGATTTGTCCATTTTTATTTTGGAGTATTTCAATTTTGATGTATCTCTTATAGCTTTTGGACCACACCTCTTGCTTCTGTTTCCCATGTCAGAGCAGGCAACAATGCCATGTTCAAAGACACATGTGTAACGAATGTCTGATCATAAAGAACTCGGGAAAATAAATCCTTAGGCCTTTCTGTAAAGACTCCTTCAAATCCTACATCAAATGAATTGCTTGTACAGGCAAAAAAAACATACAGCACCTGGAGATTTCCTGTGACATCAATGTAAGGTTGAGGTTCTTCTTTCACAGGAGCAGCTTTCAGCAGACCCTTGACATTCACCCCCTGGCGTCTTAGAAGAGCTAGAAAATCATTGAAAACCAGAACCTTAATACTTATTATAATGGTACTGAGCCACCAATTACAATAGTACTTACCAAAACAACCAAAGAGACAATGAAGAAGTTGGTGACACTGATTATGATGGAAACTTTCATGGAAGAAGCAAGATATGAAAATAACAAAAGCACCAAATAATCAGTTGCTGACCTGCAACTTTGCTTCTACCATCCTCAGAGACAGGTACATCAGTAGTCTGGGGCCATGTTTCAAACTTTGATCTGAACATCACAGTCTCAAATCCCTCAATTACCCGTATGATGTGGGATTTTGGTCGTTCACCAGCATGCACTAACTCCTGAAAAATGCAATCACTAATATCTAAGGATATTAAGTATTTACATCAAAGCAGGCTTCCGATATGAAAGGATTAAGAATTACTTCTGCAGCTCCACTTGCGCTCTTTCTTTCATCAAGAGAAGTATTTCTCCCCATCCACACAAACACTTCCACTCCACAATCTAGAATATAGCAATGATTTGTGTTGAGTAATTCCCTTGTCAAAGAATCAGCCTCAATGGGTTCTGCCTGACCCTTCTCAACACTTGAAAGAAAAAATGTCTGTTAGAATTATAACATTTTTCAATTTCTTAATCTCCATGTCCAATGAATCTCAAATTAATTAAGAAAACAAATCATAAACATTACTTTCTAACTTTTCATCCTTATCATGAATCAACATCACCAGACTTTCCCCTTCAAAAAGCTCAACAGACAAACATAGTTCCATTTAAACAAAATAACTATCCATTGCAAGAATACTATACTGACATCCAATAATTTACCATCTACACAAAATTTTAATCTAATGCAGAATGCAATATCAAACCTATAGATATATGATCTTTTATGGGTAAAGTTTTGAAGGGTGGCTAAATACAGGTGGATGGTGAGAAGAGAGGGAGATGACATCTTAGGTTGACTTGGGACTCTTTGGTTGGGAAAGATTTAAAACAATTAGATGTCACACCAAACTTAGTTCATGTTATTCTCTTTGATTTCCTTTAATGGGGTTTGAGATTTTCAATTTTTAATAGATAATATAAATTCTTTTGATCTTCGTGTTTTTTTCACTCTCTTCCTAGTATAGCAAAAATTTACCCATACAACAACAACAAAGCCTTAAGGATGACATCATTTCGTAGTATTGTAAAAAATAGCATGCATTAGCACTGTTCTGGGGCAAAAAACATAAAAAAGCCTGAGACAATATATTACCTAAAAAGCTTAGTGGAATAAGATTCGCTAGTCTTATCTTCATCAGAGACTGTTTTCCTTGGAAGTGGAGCAAAACCGCCAAAAAAACCCCAGAACTCTCCAGTTTCAGCATCAGCCATCAATTTTCCATCCTCTATTGCGAAGGAAAAAAAAATAATTAGACCAAATGAGACAATCATTCAATAATTTGTGGAGTTTGCAAACATAATCATCCACTTACCAATGGCAGCTATATCACATTTCCCATCGTGATAAGTATCTTTAATATACTGGACCACTTCTAAAGCTTTGGCTCTCTCTTGGATGGATGAGTTAGAGCCATTGAATTGAAAAATTTTTGACTTGGTATCAAGAACAAAAATGTCATCATGGTTGAGTGATGACCGAGCAAAAGGAACCTGTCTTTGGCAACAGAAATAGGAGCTTGAACTAATGACAGCACAAACAAAGTAATGGAGAAAAAAATTCATCATTTACATCATCATCAATTCCCATAGAGTATGACAGGTTGGCCTAGGTCCAAGGGGTAAACTTGTTCATAAGAATGTGAGGATAGGCACAAGTGTCTTGGCTTTCATTCCTTTTAAGTGCAATAATCTAATTTAGGGTTTTCTGCATTGATCAATTATCCAAATTCACACAATTCTGGGCATAAATGTGTGCTCAATCACCTAGTGATTACTGGAAATTTTGTTATCACATATTTAAACGAACTTATTAGTCACCAAAAAAAGAGCTAATCCCATGGACTTGCCTCTTTTACTTGAACGACATGCTTTCCTTTGCAGACAAATAAGCGTGTCTGGTGCTCTTTAGCTTCAGCATGTTTAAAGCCAGATGCAACTCCACCTTCTTGAGGTATGATACATGGTTTGAAATAAGATAGGAACTTTTCTGTTTCATGGCCCTGTACTTCACGATACTGTACAGCACGGCCTCCAAGAGCTGCATCCAGTTCCACTGTTTTAACGGCTGCTGTCCCGGCTTCATCCTGTAAAGAAGAATTGTGATCATAAGAACAAAAGCAACAAATGAGATCCTAGTTTTGCTGAGTGTAAAATTAGAAAGGCAGAAACTGACCTGAGAGGTATCTTTACCAAGCCAGTAATGAATATCGTGGCGTAAGGCACCACTTTTTAGGGAAATAGTCTGCAGCAAAAGTAACATCAAATCACTGTGTCTATGTATCAAAGATGTTGCATGTAGATTGATGCTATGTAACAGAGGAAATTGGAGACAGCAGACATTAACTTAGAACCAGGAGAAGACTGCTAACCTTCAAAATCACATAGGAGTCCCCAGTGAAAAACTTCCCATGAGAGGATTTTGGGACAGGAACTGGGCGAAAATTTTCCATCCGCCAAATTTCAAGTCCACTTTTTTTATTTTGGTCAGTCAAGGAAATTATTATTCAAATGAAACCATACAAAACCTTATGCATCTAGATCAAAATAATAGTCAAACTAAACAGTATAATGTAATTCATTTGTTGAATATCATATTCAAAAGAAGCTGCACATTTCATCAAATGGAGGATACGCTTTCTGTCCAGCTCCTTGGAAAGCTGCATCTAGATCCCTCATGGAAACTGCCATGCTGTTTCAGCAATTAGATTATATGGATATCCAGAATTTTTGGTCTGAGTGTGCAAAAAAAGAACAACCTGAAAATGTATTGACAACAAAGTCAAACAGAACAATTTTCACAAAACTAACTGCCAGAACATTTTGCAAATTATGCAGTTGTGCCAAATTATCTTCAATAATCATTATTCCAATCCCAAATAATTCTTTGATTGGGTATCTCAACTTAATTTGACATAATATTTTTCAACCTATATGATAAGTTCCACCATCAGAACTTTCACCAAGTTATGCAGTCATCTAAAGTCAGCTTCTGAGCCTCTCCTAACGCTCAGCAAGCGCAAATATCATTTCTAAACCATAAATTTTATCATAAACCTTCATGGCAGGCTACAGGCTATAGTACAGCATGACATCATCCATATATGAGAACAAGAATTGTAAAGTATTATACATCAATGCCTCTCATTTCTTGTATTAATGATGGAGCGAAATACAGATAATCAGGACATGTAGAATTACAATCTAGTATCCTTCTCAACGACCTCACAATGCTTTTTATTCAATCAGCATTAATTTCATGCCAGAGTTCTTAGGCTCAAAGCAAAGCAAAACATTTTTCAGCAAGGCAGATTGCACAACCAACGGGATAGTGGAACTGGATATTTGCTAATAATGTTTGACATGCTAGTGCCATTCAGATCATCAATTAGAAATACAAATCCACCTAAAAGATAAAGCCTCACATCAGCCTCAAAAAATGCCAACTGTACATCCCATATCTAATTGTCTCCCCAATGCCATTGAAGCACTTACTTTTCTGCCATCTAGTTGGGAGCTTTGTTTCAGATACAATTCTTTGGATAAAACTCACATGGCTTAGTGTAGATCAGCAACTAACCAATAAATGATGAATAACGCGCAGAACCCAAAATACAAACAATGATCAAAAACATATTTGAAATCCATAAAACAAGGCAGCCCACATATTAAAACATAGAGTTACAGACAGAAAGTAATTGGCACACTAACCAATAATCCTACACAATAGAAAAAGAGAAGAGTTTATCACAAGAAAATGGTAAAATAACACAATCAGATATTTCGATTTTCAAAACGTAGCAAATCGATACAACATACGACTCAAGAAAGAACAATACCATCATTCGTATAATAAAAAGACAATCTTAGTACCAACATGCAGCTCCCCCGGGCTAAATAAAAGAAAAAACCAAGGAAGCAACACCCGGATCAATAAGAAACGCACTCCCACATGACGAATCTAAGAATCAGACCAAATCCCACCACCAAAACACACACCAAGTGAACGTAAAGAATCAAAATTTGTTGTTTTCAATAAAAGTTCCTTTCAAGAAAGGAAACCCCACATGGCAATTCTTCAAGAACCAAACATCCTTATGTGCAACTCATTATACTTTGCAAAAGAGTCGTCGATTCAAAAAAACCCGGATGCTAAAAACATCAAAAGTGAACGAAAAAAATGCAATCTTGAAATGAAAGTACCTATTTTCTGATGAAAAAGTTCTATCTAGAAGCACCCAGATCCAATCCAAGGAGCAAGATTACAAGAAAACTATTGAATTACAATTTTTCAGGAAAAGCAGAGACAAAGGAAAGTCGAAAGAGGTAAAAGGAACAAAAGGTGTGAGAGAGAAGAAAGAAGAGGAAAGTGGGCCTAAAAGCAAATTATCAAATGAAGTATAGAGAGGGAGAGGGGCTAGAGAGAAAATTATGGAAAAAGGAGGACAGGCAATGAGAAGGGAGAGGGTCAAGCTTGGAGGGAATCATGAGACACAGACGTGCCTATCACTAACTGCAACACAAAGAAGGCTATCCCCGCGGCCACAAGAACCTACGAAGCCAGATACTGACTGTTAAGGTTTGCCTTAAAAATAAAACACAAGTGTCACCATAACCAGACATCTGGACATTCTTTTCAAGTTTTAGCAATAAAATCATCAAAACCATGACCATCAGGCTTTTGTTGTATAAAGACTCAAACAACAAAATATATTTCTCACATCTTAAATTCTCCTATCTAGTCTTGTTGGTTTTTTTTTTGGGTTAATTTTCTTCCCTTTTTGGTCCACGCTCCACCTATCTTAAAGCATTTTAATGCCATCAAAACAAAGAAATACAGCCCAAGTTTGGAAACCCCATGATTACTGTCAACGGGAAAGATAACCAAAAAGAAGAGTAAAAGTTTAAAATCATTAATCTAGAAGGAAAGACCTGTCATTAAAATATAAAACGATAGAATTCAAGCTCAAAACTTTTTAAGTTTATTTTACGTAATCTCACGTTTAGTCTTAGTACCAAATTACCAGATGACTTTACCTTCCATAAATCTTTATCTCGTTTCTTTTTTTGACCCCTTAATCTTTAGGACAAAATGACATCTCTTGTTAAACAAAGAAAGGAATAAATTAGACTGGAAATCAAAGAGTAGGGAAAGGGAACAAGAAAAGGGCAGGGAAAAGTTTGTACCTTTAATTATTATGAGTTCATTAATCTTTTTACAGGTGGGATATGCTTGCTTGTCATTGTTGCTGCAACCGGCATCTTTTGTGTGTGTGTGTGTGTGTAGAATGTGATATCTCATTTGGATGTTTCTGGGTGTAAACTAAAATTGATTAACGGTTATAATTCTGAAAATCTTGACATCTTATTATTATTATTATTACAAGATTTTTTTTTTCAAGTAATTCTGAAGTTGTTAGCACGGTAGAGACTATCTATTTGAAGCATGAGATGCAATCGGGATGATCGAATTTTGAGATTTACAAATTTAATCCACACAATCCTAAATTGGGTTGACTAAATTATTATGGAATAGAGATGAAAATTAAAAGGGAGAAAAGCAAAGAGAAACAGATGGCCTGGAGAGTTTTGGACAGTTGGCGTTGGGTGATTGTGGGAAGCCTGACTTCCGCTTTGTGAGGAATGTAGGCGGAAAAGGGCAGGCAGGTAGGGAACCATCTGCGATCCCCCTCTCTACTCTATCCCTCCTGCATAAGCAGTTACCCCATTTCTAACATTTCTTTGCCTCTCAATTTGCTGAATTGGGTGTCACCATTTAGACAATTGACATATTCAAGTCTTGTGTTTGGTTTTGTTACACTTTTTCACGTAGATTCTTTTTTCACCCTCCCCCCCCCCCCCACCCCAACAAAAAAAAAAAAGGTTCCATTTGAATTCTTGTGATTTATATTTCTTCAACTGAGTCTTTATATTTAGAATATTACAGCCATCAAGTAAGATCAGATAAAACATTTTATTACGCATATGTTAACTCATAAATAAATGTTGTTGTACCCTAAAGTATTGTCAATAATTCAATGTGTTTTTTACTACCTTAGAAATGTGAGTGAAATCTAAATAAAAACAATTTCTTTTTGTTAAGTGTTATATATTAAAGAAATGGGTCCCTTACGTTAGGTGACTTCTATTTTTAGAATTTAAAATTATAATTTAAAAAATAAAAGTTTAAGGAAAAAAGTATACATCAACCACAAGATGTTCGAATTAATAATAAATGACTTTTTATTATTAAATCACAATATTGTATTATAAATAAATGAGAGATAACTGAAAATAGTCAAAAGGTCCAAAATCTCATGCAACGTATAATGCCCACATCCAATCCAGTGCGTCTCTTGGGCTTAGTTTTATTAATACACAAAAGGGCACTCTGACCCATTCAGTAAAATTTGCACCAACCTTATTCTTCTTACTCAAGCTGGGTCAGTTCCCACTGGTTCTTATAGATTTCTCGTCCTTTTGAAGCTCACTACACTTGAAATTTCTAGCCCATATGTTTCATTAATCCAGACCCTTCCAATTTTTCGTGGGCTTCGGTTCAAAATGGCACCCATAAAACTACGAATCATTTTAGCTTTTCAATCTTAACCTTGAACCCAACCTTGGGCTTCCCAAATTGAAGTCCTCCACGCACTGTTCTCCGACACATACTGCAAAAACCCACCACCTCCAAATCCTTTACCCACCAAGCCCCACACAGTCCGGCCCACAAGGCTCATCGCTGTTTCATATTTTTCCGTGGCTCAACTCAAATCCCTTTCTTCTTTTTCAAAAAAAAAAAAAAAAAACCCATTGCGGTGCTCCAATGGCTAAGCGGCCTTTAAGCATGTTCTACATTCACAATCTTTCCCATTGGGAGAATGGTGGTCAGCTGAATCATTAACAATATATATATATATGAATAGAGAACCACTTGTAAATATATTATTATTTAACTATTAATTAATGATTTTTAAATCTGTTCATAAATAATAATTAATAGTTATAAATTCCTATTTCAACTCTATCTAATTGGAAACTCGCTGCTAATCCACAATCTCAATCCAAGGACCTGTATGCCCTTTAAAATGCTCTCCATTCAAGTCAAGTGGAGGCATACAATGCAAAGTCGTCACTCGTCAGAAGGTTCATGTCCTATCCCATTTATGGTACTCAAACCTTGGAAAAGCCAATGCGGCACTTTCCTTTTCTTGTCAAATTTTGCGCTAGAACTGCTGAAGAGGGTGGCTGGTCCACTGACATCCTCTCCCCTTTGGGATTTGAATGATGCAGCAGGAGAAACGATCAAGAACATCATTCATGTCCTTTGGCCTTCTTGCTTGTGCCAACCCCAATGCTCGATGTCGGCTCTACTTCGCCATTTTCATCTTCAATATTGACACTAGCACTAACTCCTTTTGATAAGTACTCCTCGGCAGCAGGGCGCCTTTCCATGATCTTGTCAAAGCAGCTGCCGCTTCTTACCCTCCATCTGTAGTCATCTCTTGAAAGTTTAACATTGTGAGCGTGCCTACAAGTGTTTTGCAGTGGTATTTGGTTGAAGATGAACTCAAAATTATAGTTTTTAAAAATAATAATAAAACCTTCAAAATTACAAGTTATAATCGAAAAAAATATTAAATTTATATATTAATCTAACTTATTTTTATAAATAAAAATAAAAATAAATAATATTAAAATAATATATATATAGTTTAATTAATAAAAATTTAAATAATAAATTAAAAAATTATAAAATTATAACTATTTTAATAATTTTTTAATAAAATAAACTATTAATTTTTATTTATAAAAAGTAAAATTAGTCAATTTTATTCAATTTCTTGATATAAAATTTTAACTACTAATTTAACAAATTTTCACATTGGTTCAAATTTTATGTGCAAATATAGTAATCACATTCTATTTTTCCCACAAACTCCCAAATTATCATATCATGTAAATTAAATCTAAACATTACTTGAATTTAGTAAATATATTTATAAAATTATTTCTATTACTAATTTTCTTAATTAAGACATTCCTTTTTACAATCATTTCTTGAATAAAATAATATCTCATATTAATATATTTCATCTTCTCATGATATATCTAATTTTTAATCAAGTGTATAATACTTTGACTGTCATAATGTATGATAACATCATTTTGATGTAAACTAGACTTACAATATAAACCTTTCAATTATAAAATTTCTTTGATTACCTCAGTTACTGTATGTATTTTGTTTCAATAAGAAACAAAGTAACAATATGTTATAAAATAGCATTGCAATTAATAGTAAAACTACTAATACAAATTATATGACTTGTAAGAGATTTTTTTCTATCAAAATCAATAAAACCAACTAATACATATAAATTTCTACCCAACTTTAAACATGTGTCTGATATACCTCGTAAGTATCTAAAAATTCATTTTACAGTCTACTAATGTGATTTACTAAGAGAAAATACATACCTATTAATTATACTAATTACTTATGAAATATATGGACATGTGCAAACTATCGTATATATAAAATTATTAATTGCACTTAAATATGAAACTCTTTTTATATATCTCTTCTCTTTATCTAACATCTTCTTTGACTTTTTCTACTTTCCTAGTATTATTATATCGACACCATTTTGAATTAGTATGACATTTATCTTCAGTGATCATATTCTGAAATTGACACTCTGATTGAATTTTTCGAAATAATAATTAATTATTATCATAATGAATATCCTTTTAGTGAACTTAGCTTTGATATTAGTTTTTTAAAAGATAAACTATGAGTTATAATTCTTAAAGATAATAATAAAAATAAGAAAAAATAACTGAAAATAAAAAATATTAAATTTATATGATTTGATCAATTTGATTTATATCTAGAAGTAAAAGTAAAAATAAATATTATTAAAATAAAAATATATATATATATATATATATATATATATATATATATATATAAATTTTAAAATTTAATTGACAAAAATCCAAATAATAGAGTAGAGATTAATAAAGTTTTAACTCTTTTAATAATTTTTTAATATAACAAATTATTACTCCTTATTTAAAAGAAACAAAATTAGACAATTTTACTCGATTTTTTAATGTAAAACTTTAGTTATTAATTTAACAGTATTAATTTAGGTTGGTTAGTGAATTGAGAATGGTTATTAGTATTCATGGGATGGGACTCCAATATTTCCTTCTTCTTTTTGTTTAATTTCTTTTTTCAACTCATCCACCAACATGCTTTAAACTATGTCCTTACAAGTTAATATAAAGAGAAGTTGATGCATATATTTAACTTTTTTTTTAATTTTATAATATTAAAATTAAAATTTTATTTAATATGATGTATAAATAAATATTAAACATTACATTCAAAATTTTTATCAGATTATGTATAAAAAATTAAAAAATAATGTTATATATAATCTGATAAAAAGTTGTGCATTTATATCATTTTACTCAATGTAATGCATACTTAAAATATAAAATATATTTTGAAATAATTAAAATACAATATTACAAATTAATTTCATTTTTTCATTAATAATATTTATTAATTAGTATTTGATTAATTATATTTTTTAAATTTGTTATTCACTTTTACATGCCAAGACATAAATTTCTATTAAATCTACTTATACATAATAATATTTACATTAATTACTTTTATTTTAGAAAAATAAATTGTTATTTCATTTATATTTGTTTTATAATAAATATTTATGAAAACATTAATTAAAAAATTAATTTATATTATTTGTAATTTTAAAACGTAATTTTTTTATTCTCTTAATTCAATATTTTGTTAATCAAATAAACTTTAAATTTATTTATAAAATATAAAATGTTACATAAAAAATTAATATGAATATTAATTATGTTGTTTTTGTTACGGATCTTTTTTTTCTTTTCCTTAAGGTTTTCAAAAGCTAACCCCATTTTTTATGCCAAAACACCACAACGGAGAAAAACCTCCCCTTTGAGTTGAAAGTGCTCAAAGCAGGCATAGAAACACTAGACTGGCACAAACGCAATAGAAGTACAATAAAAACAAGTGAACTCAATAATCACATTGCACTGCTCTTTACAGAGCGAGGCAAAAGGCCGTTGAACACAGCCTTTTTTTTTTTTCTGTTTTTTGGGTTCTTCCAACAGTTCAAGTACACAAGATGAGAAAAAGAAACAAACTAGGAGGACAATAGCATAGGAACTCTCTCCCTATCTAGCAAGGGTTTTATCTATTTCACCCTTCTTGGCTTATAACTGCGGCATTGGACCGCAGACCTTCCTCCTCCAAGCTACTTTATCTGGCATTTTGTTTTACACGGTATAATGCTGCTGAATTGTGTCGATGTCCAAGCCTTTAAGCTTGACCACGGACTCAACGTGCCCCTTCAGTGTGAGAAGCTCCCGAAGCCTAGTAGCACAAAGTTCAGGTCAAACGTTGTTAGCATATTGATTCACAAGGGCAGCTGATTCTGTGTTTTAGATAACAGCCACAAATGATAAGCGCAAGAAAATAACTTTCTCTCCAAAAGTTCTAGAAGATAGTTTGATGTTAGCAAGTTCGATATGATTGGCTACAAACCTTGCAACTTCAGCCCGTCGTTTGGCCTGCTCAGCGATCTCAGACAACTCCCTATAGTTGTTCTTCTCGTTGAAGATGGTTGAGGTTTCTGGTGGTTGAAGCCCATGCAAGGTTCTTTGAGCAAGAGCCCACTGAGCTTCTCTCTCCTCTTTACCATAATCTTTCTTAGTCGTGAATGCCGTCTTTTAAAAGCAGACAAAGTAGATCAGAACATTGTTCCAACTGCTAATCGTCACAGGTCTAAAGTCCTGAAAACAGAAAATTATAGGGAACCGATGTACCTTGTTCTCAAGCAAGTTGACCCATGCCTTTCCGCTCAAGATGTAACGAATGACAAATTTCATGACGTCAAGAGGGACATAGAAAACGACACTGTAAAGCCAGATGACACCAGCCCATCCCCAGCCAACTCCCTTAATCCTTGCAAAACCCCAGTCGGCATATACGGCAATCAAAGTTGCAACCTGCAAGCCAGAGCAGATTAGCCTCTTGAAGCATAAGGGTACCACCCCTTTAAGTAAAGTATGAAACAGTGTGACTTGTGTCAAATTAAAAAAATTCCACCATTCTTTTTGCATTGAAACAGCACTTGGGACAAGAATGAATACAGTAGAATTCATACCAGTTGCGCAATTATGAATGCAGACATTAGTAGCAGACCAGGGCGTTCAGCATAGGACCAGCTGCGAGACCGAGTGACAAATATGAGAGCTTGGCTCACAATACTGACTTGAAGGTATAAAGCGGCCATCATTTCTTCGTCTTTATGCCTTATAGATCTTACAGAGAATTTGTCCTGCAGTTGTTAAGAGTCAAAATTGTAAGGCACAAGGTAACAAATTGGATCTTCAAATCATTTGAAAGTATAGGTTGGAAAGCAACTGTAGATCTTACCGAAAAGAAGTCAGTATCATGCATTACCCAGAAGAATATGACGGTCATTAAAGCCAAGTAACCACCAAGCGCAATACCAGTGGCAAATATCTCTTTTAACTTCCAGCTGTCAGGCAAGGGAGAGGGCTTCACTCTATCCTTCGAGATTGTCATAATTGTACCTAAGGATCGAGATAAAAACATGAGATGAGCCATCAACATTATGCTTCTGTGTCAATGTGTGCACAATCATACTCACTAAACAACTCACCATCATTCAGAATGGCAATGATCAGAACCATGAAAGGAGAGAAGTCGAACTTCCATATCAGAGCAATAAGCATGAAACCACACTGCAGAGTTGGAAAACCGAAAGTGATTAGTCTTTGCAAATAATAGCAGTATCACGTTATTGAATTTTACAGATCAATCGCTATTAACTTACCACGATACGAATGGTGATGGATACGGCATAGATCTGCAGCATGTAAGGAAATTAAGTCTATTGCTGCTACCAAAAGTTAAAAAGAATAAAAAAAAAAAAGGAAATTGGAAGCGTGTTAATGAGAAGAGAATGTCTAACAGTGTAGTTCTTCATCCTCTGGAAAATTGCTCTGCTAGTTAGCACAGCGCTAATGATGACACTCAATCCAGGCTCTGTCAGAACAATGTCAGATGCACCTCGTGCAGCATCTGTAGCATCAGCAACAGCAATACCAATATCTGCCTTCTTCAATGCAGGTGCATCATTAACACCATCACCAGTCATTCCAACGAGGTGCTTCCTCTCTTGCAACTTCTTCACGATTTCATATTTGTGTTCTACATAAAAGATGAAGAAAAGTTTCAAAAAAATTTCCGTCTGAGCCACAATGCATAAAATTTAGTGTCCGCAACTATCCAGTATGCAACCTCTCCTAAAAAGTCACCTATCAACAATAATTAGCCAGCATATGACTGGCCTTACCTGGAAACACCCCAGCAAAGCCATCTGCCTTCTCAATCAACTCTTCCACAGGAAGAGCATCTATGCTTGGGTCTTTGTGCTGTCCAAGTAATGATGCAGAAGGATACATGTTTGTTCCCATTCCAAGTCTTCGCCCAGTCTCTTTTGCAATGGCAAGTTGATCACCTGGAAATTAACACGGATGTGAGTAAGCTACTTAGGTAAGAAAACAAAAAAAGCTGCATTATATGAACAGACTAATGGTTAAACAAACTAAATTACCAGTAATCATCTTGACATTGACACCAAGATGGAGAGCTCTGCGGATGGTTTCTGCACTGTCATGCCTTGGAGGATCAAAAAGATTCAACAGGCCAACAAACTCCCATGGACTGCCAGGACTTTCCTTTGTTTTCTCAGGCACTAGCTGTAGGCATAGCAGGATAGCATGGTAAGAGGATGACAGTCCTTTTCAATGATAGAGAATGAAGGTAAACTGAGGAGCATCAAAGCTACGAATTAAACCTGTCTAGCAACAGCCAGAGACCGTAGTCCACGCTCAGCGAACTTGTCAATGACAGTATGAACCTTCTTCCTAAGTTCTTCCCTGGCGTTGCAGAGATTAAGGATCTATTCAAGGAGAAAACACGGTTAACACAGGTAAATTAAATAATGTTTTTGGTTTATGACATAATTTTCTGACAAATAAATGCAGAACAGCAACTTACCTGCTCAGGGGCACCTTTACTTGCTCGATGCCAGTTTCCACTGGCATCAATGTAAGTCAAAGCAGTTCTTTTGTCCACGGGATTGAAGGGAAAGAAATGTATCTCTCTTATACCAGCTCTTGCCTGCATTCATTTGCATGGATTTTAAGGTGAGCAAAGCTTTCACTGCCTTTTGTTTCTCAGAATATGCAGGGCAAAGAATTTTACCTCCTTCGGATCAGCAAGCATTCCAACCATGGCAGCATCAATGGCATCCTGGTTCTCAACCCTAGAAGCCCTGGCAGCGAGCAGGATCACATGATCTTTGTCCACTCCCTTTGTAAACACCTCGATCAAGTTTTTGTCAACACTGAGCTTGTTAAGGGTGAGGGTCCCTGTTTTATCACTGCACAGGACATCCATACCAGCCATTTCTTCAATGGCAGTCATACGCTTAGTGATGGCCCCCTGTTGAGACAACTTATGAGATCCAATAGCCATAGTCACGGACAAGACTGTAGGCATGGCAATGGGGATGCCTCCAATCAATAGAACCAAGAGATTGTCAATTCCATCCCTATACTTGCGCTTCTGAATTGGGTACATGACTATGATCTCAACTACCATTCCAACAGCAATGGAGCAGATACAGAAGTTCCCAATAGCAGTGAGCACCTTCTGGAAGTGCCCAACTTGGTTGGTGCTGTCCACAAGATGTGCAGCCTTGCCAAAGAAGGTGTGAACTCCAGTGGCAATAACAACAGCCTCAATTTCTCCTTGTTTGCAGGTAGAACCAGAGAAAACTTCATCTCCTGGATTCTTGGACACCGGAAGTGACTCTCCAGTGAGAGCAGATTGATCAACTTTCAAAGGATCACCATCGAGAAGTCGGGCATCGGCAGGGATGATATCTCCTAATTTTATACTGATAATGTCTCCGGGAACAAGGATTGCAGCATCCTGCTCAACCCATCTCCCATCTCGAAGCACCTGCAGACAGTAGAAGAGATGCGAGGAATCTTATAAATGCACAATCGGTCATACAGAAGTATTCAAATAACATCCATCTTCACAATCTTCAATAACCATGACTATTGCGGCATTTTTAGTTTTGATGCAACCATTGCAACATTGGAGAACTATTAAAAGGGTTTGGGGGTTGGGGTGGGTCGAGGCGAGGAAGTTCGATTCGTGTTTGTTTTCCTCTGACATCCAAAAATATGAATGCTTGTGCAACAGCAACAACTCAAAATCATTAAAATTCACGTATGAAGACTATAATATTGTGGGCATTATTAAACAAGAAGACAAGCATATACCCACACACTAATACCAACTCACAAAAGAATCAGAATTTGACGTTCAGTGTCAAGAAAAATGGGCACCTTCCACGGTCAAGACCCAGTCCTTAAATCTATCAAGATCCTTTTCAGCAAATTGGTTACCTTAGTTTTCGGGGCGAGGCCAGCCATAAGTGCAGCAGCAGCATTGCCGGCATTGTTCTCTTCAATGAAACTAATGGTGGAGTTGATCACCAGCAAGCAAACAATACCAACAAAGTCTTGCCAATCTGGAGGCTTCCCTTCACCATTTGCCAATGCAATTGCCATGATAGCTGCAGACTCCATGACCCATGAAAGTGGGTTCCACATGAACCCCAGAAACTTGAGAATTTTGCTTTCCTGTTCATTGAAACATTCACGGTATTAGAGTACCAATGGTATGACATGCAGCATGCTCCCTTCCAAATGTTAACCATCAGTCCATCACATTATATCATATCGGTAAGCACCTTTTTCTCTTCTAGTTTGTTGGGGCCAAAGATTTGAAGCCGGTTGGCTCCTTCGTCTGCGGACAAACCTTCCCTGGTACATTTCAACTGCTCAAAAACTTCCTCCACAGGAATGCGTTCCTGCAAAGCAAATTCATGATTAAGAGACGTATCTAATTGAAACAATCTTGTTAATTTAGTAAAAATTTATTAATTCCACGCAGATTGCAGCAATCAAATGAAAAATTTTGTTCTGATTTGACCCATCAAAAATAATTTTAACCAGTTGCAGCTAATGAAGTGCTGCAACATATGAACGGTACGAGCTTGTGAAGTCAGGGCAACGTAACCGTGATTTTTAAGGGTCTAAACTTCTAAATTATTATTCACAATACAGGTTGATACTTACCAATGTTTGCGTATACGTAATTATAAATTATAATCAATTCGAATAAATATTAAAAATAGTAATGGGATAAAGTCATAGACTCCCCCATTCGTGAGTCCTGATACGGCAGGCCAACTCGGTGACATTGGAGTTACCAGGCCAGCTAACCACAAGAAAGCGTTGACTCAAAAGATTAAGAAGTGCTGTTGTGGTCCCAAATAGGACATGCTCGTTAGAGCGTCTAACTCACGGGCAAATTGATCGGAGGTGCAAATCCCGAGACAATTAAGGGGTAAACTCGTCCAATCAAATATTTGATGTGTGTGCAACTATCAATCCCAGGATTTAAGGAAAAAAAAAAAAAACAAAAAGGGAATCAATCGCCATCGGCACCGTTGATTTTTTATTTTATTTTACTGTGCGAAACGGTTCAAAACAAAACAAAAAAAGGACAGGGAATTTTCCTTTGATAGAGGACGCAAACTTGGTATAATGAAAAGGCTAAACTGCCCCGGAAAGGTTTCAAAATTTTCCATGAAAGTACTAAAAAAATTATTTAACTTAATTGAAAATCATGCGCAACTACGAACATTTTCACCTGTATTTTCTTAAACTACATCTATTTAGTGGTGTTTAAAAATAAACATCAGAAAATGCACATTTAGTTTTTTTTTTTTAACTTTTTATTAAGATATATTTTTTTTCCATTCCTCGTTTGGCGATAATATAAAAAAAAAAAAACTAACCACCAGATTTTTTATTTTTTTTTTTTAAGTAGAAAAAATATTGTAATATAATGATTAAAAAAAAAGAATCAAAACATAGGCAACGCGGACTTCGTCGCTATTCGTTTCATGTGTGTTGTTCTGTTTTTACTCGTCTGAGATCCTCTTGTCAAGAGCCAAACCTAGGACACAAAACGGCCCGTTTGGCTGGAGGAGAAAAGGGAAAGAAAAGTGGAATAAAAGATAAAAAAGGAAAATTAGGAATTTTGAGTTTTTGATCACTTGGAGGACTAGGGAGCATGTACTCCAGAAAAGTGGACTACTGTATGAAAGAAAAATTAAGATTGAATTGAAAATATCTTTTTCCTTAAAAATCTTTCAGTTTCTGTCCGAACAATCGAAAAAGTTGTCAAAAGGAGTTTTACAAAGAAAAACAAAAGAACAAAAAGAGAAAAAGACAGGAGAATAAAGACCAAAACCCATCACACACCTACGAGGTTGCTACTGGTAGACTTTGCAGATCAATAACAAATGAAGTAAAAGAACACGAAAACACAAAGATGGCGTCAAAGTAGCAAAAACCCATTTGAGATCCCGATATCTTGATGCAAAAAGACACATGCACATGAAGCAAAACAATATAAAATAAATACAAAACAATCCTAAATGTTTTGTTGAAGCAAAAAAAAAAAAAAAGAAAGCAAGAAGAAAAATGAACCCAAAAAAAAAAAAGGCCAGAGAAATAAATACCAAATCAACAGACTCGTTCTTGATTTCCTCAAGACTGATATTCGCCTTTGCCATTTTTCTCCTCCTTCCACTGTCCCACCCAGCAACAAAAACAAAGAAAAGTTTCAATCTTTAAAAAAGGAAAAAGAAAAACAGAGGATTTGATTATGAGGAGCAGTCAGTGAAGAAGAGAAAACACAAGGAGGCAACAGAAAAGGGCCATTAAATGAGACTATTGAGAAGGAAAAAGAGAAAGAGGGTTAGACAGTGGTATGGAGGATTCTCTTGCATTTTGCACGCAATCCCTACCTCTCCTTTTATACTCGTTCGCGTGTGTTTGTGTGGACTTTCCACAATTTCTCTACGCCGGTCTTGCCTCTCATTATGTGACCCCGCCGTTGAAACCTCCCCTCAAGTGGGCCCTTGTCCTCTGAGACAATTTTCTTTTTTTTTCTTTTTACCTTTACTACTACATTTATTATAATTTTTAAGTATAATAAATACTATAATTTTTAATCATATAATTTTAAAAAAATTAAATTAAATATCAATTAAAATATTTAATTTTTCTTATAAAAATATTTTTAAAAATTTTTATTTTTTAATTTACATTTATTATTATTATTATTATATTTTTACTTTTTTTTATATTATATATAAATTGTGTTATATTACATAAAAATATTATATATATATATATATAATTTATTTTTATTCTACTCCACAAGTTTTTTTATGTACCTAATTATTTTTTTTTAGCGTCTCTCTCCTCTTGCTTGCTTTTGGCAAGCATGACCCTTTCTAAGATTGCCATCATGACACAACGTAAGGGTGGTGCCGTATCTCTTCTCTGACACCACTGACTGGTACCCGCTGGTCGGTTCATTTTGTACCGGACTCCTTAAGCTTAGCCTTTCTAACGTAATTTTAATACAAACCTTTTTTATTATTATTATTGTTATTCAGATTTGCCATAAAAGAAAATCCTCTAGAGGCAAAAGAATTAATTGAGTTGATGCAAATAATAATAATAATAATAATAATATATTTAAAATTAAATTATAATTCGCCTCTTAAAATTTATATTTAATGTCTTGGGGTTTGCATTTTAAGGGTGCAAGAATGAAGGGACAGAGGTGTTTATTTCTTTAGACTAGGTTGTCTTTATTTTAAGGTTCCTTTTTGTATGATGAGTAATGAATGAATGCGTTTGTCTTTCTTTTGGCTGTGGCTCCGCGGTTCGTGTTGACCAATGTTGAAATGAGTTAGAATTCAGATTATAACAAATCAACAAACAAGCACGAGATAAATATGGCTCTATCTTCGGATATGTGGATTTGATTCTCATTTAAATTTCTATTGTTTTTTTTTTTTTCTTTTCCTAAAAATGTCAAAATATACATACATGTATACAATTTTTATGTATGTACTTAAAGTTGTGACCCTATATTTTGAATTTATTATTAGAATAAAAGGCGTTATTGTTGTCAGTAAGTGCCTAAAACAAATTGCTAGTAATAGAAAGTTTATGAATGATAATGAATAATAGGGTCCTCTCTGGTACTGAAAACTTGCAGTTGTAAACTGAGTTCCTTAAAAATTTTTGAAAATTTTTTTTTAAAAAAAAAATTCTACATGGGACAACTCTACTGGATGGTAAAACGATCCAACGATCCCACACGCACCTTTGCCCACCAAATCACTAATTCACTGCTCACCGATGAGAAAAAGATTAAAAAAAAGAGAGAGAGAGAAATATTATTTTTATTTTGTTGTCAAAAATATGATATTTACCCATATAAATGTAAAAAGGAAAAAAAAAAGAGGGGGGGGGGCGGTTGAGTTTAATTGTGGTGGACCTTGAGAACAAAAAAAAAAAACAGTTAGGTAAACGTGTGTACTAATATTAATTATTAGTTATAATTTACTCATTATTTTAACGAGTCAATTAACATATTTTTTAATAAATAATAAATTAATTATAATTAATGTGTGTACACACTTAATTTATGTGTCTATATAATAAAAATTTAATGGGAATTGGGAAGTCATAGTACAGCCTAAGCAGGAGAGTCAACAATTTGCAAATTACTTTTGTTTCTTCAAAAAAAAAAAAAAAAGGCAAATAAAAGATTAAAAAAATCACAACTGCAAACCTAAACCCATTTCCGCACTTATCTTTGCAAAAAAAAAAAAAGGAAAAAGAAATGTAGAAGGCACGAAGAGTCCTAAACTCCATGCTTTTTTTTTTTTTTTTGAAATGCAAATAATTGAAGCTTCCTTTTTGGACCAGATAGGCCCTCCAACGAAATACGGACAGCGAGAGAGAGGTTGTCACCAAGCCACGTGACCTCCTGACCGTTGGATTCCTTGTACATTTTTAGAACCAGCGAATCCTGGACCATCATTCCTTAGTTATTGTCCAACTAGTTTTTGTATGTACGTGCATGTTAAGAGGAAAGATTCAAAAAAAAAAAAACAAACAAACAAACAAAAAAAAAAAAAAGGAAAAGGAAAGTGGAAGGACTCCTTAGATCGGATTCTTAATTACCGGTCTGACAGCAGGTATAAATACAATTCCTGTTGTCGAGACCCACTTGATTAGGCCTAGAACAATAGAATTTTGACAAATAGCATTCTTAAATTTAACAATTATTGTACCCAAGTTTTCGGACCAAAAAAAAATAAAAAAAAAATTCTAACATAGAGTGGCGGTTTTGGTGCAGTGTCTATGTTTGAGGTGTTTTAACTCTTTTTAAGGTCCACGATTACCATGTAATTAGACTCCACCTTTTTGTGAAAAATATTGAATTAAGCTAATAATTACTGTGAAGATGTTAATTAAGCGAGTAATAATAGTTGTAAAATGTAGTTGATTGAGATGCATATTCGAATAAAAAAAAAAATCAAATAAGCACAAATTTATTATTGAAAATCAGATATAAATTCATAAATAATATTATGATACCTTATTATAATCATTGATTATACATTAATTTTTTTAATATATGATTAAAAACTAAAGATAAGAACTATAATATACAGTCAAAAATCATAATATTATTATCTCACTTACCAACTTCATGTCATAAAATTCCTTGAAATTAACTTCTTTTATATATATATATTTTTTGTTACAAGGGAAGTCAAAAAATCACCAAAAAAAAAAGAGTCATTATCGCTTAAATACAAGCAGCCAACCCGGCAGCCGTGAAAATGTGCGTCGGAAAAAATGAGCGCGGTTGGTAGCCGCCGTGCTCGGCATATTGCAGTGGAGGCGGCCAGTCTTCGGATGTGGAGAAACAACTAATGTATTTTAATAAGTTTTAGCACTCTTGGACCGCAACTCATCGTCTTGGACTCTGGTTTCTGTTTTCAAAGTCTTCTATTATGCCTTTGGAAAATAATTATTTTGGTAATCTAGGTGGGAGAAAATCATACCATCAATTATTGAATAATCAAAGGCTGTGAAAGTCCTGCATTTTCAGCCACCGGCGCAATGTTCTTTGAAGTTCGAATGATATTTTTCCAACATATCGTGCGTCCTCAAAGTGACCTTGCATGCATATGCGCATGAATTCGTAGCATTTGACCCTGGAATCATGGCCCCACCTGCGGCAGAAGTCTTGAATATTCGCGGGGGACTTTGGTGGAGATAAAAAGCAGGGTGGAGAGACTAAGCTAAGCTATCCTAATCACTTAGGTTGATTAAAATGACAATTAATTAATTTTGGGATGAGGTATGAAGTTTAAGAAACCAGAAGAATTAATTTTATTATATAATTTACAGCTTAATTAACAGAAAAAAAAAAGAAGAAAGATAACTATTATGTCTTTGGAAAATAATTATCTTGACGTTCTGGATGAAACCTACTCTTAGAGAAAATCATAGCCTCCAGTCTTAGAAAGAACACAAAAATCTATGAATTATACTGCTTGAACGGGGTAGTCTTTTCTTTTTTTTTCGAAGAAAAACTACCTGTTAAAAAAAAAAAAAAAAAAAAAGGACCTGGAGAGTCTATCCGTTGATTTGTAGTACAGTAATCTTTTTCAAAAGAGCTCGTGTTTCAATAGCGATCGATGTTTGCCAAGGAAATCAATCAGAGAAAGATTATGGATATTTAACCTTTTAAGGTTCATGTCGTCACATTGGATATTCGTAGTCAAGTTCTTACGCCGTGAATTCAGTAAAAATAATCAAGGGGTAGAATGATAATTCCGATCCAATTTTATTAATTTTAATTTCAATTTCGATTAGGTGAACCAAGCACGGTTGAACTTAATGATAATTCCGGTCAAATTCTAATTTTAATTTCCATTACGTGACAAAACCAAGTATTTTACAATTAGTCTAACCATCAAGGTGAGGTTAAGAAGCGTGTAATAAGAAATGATGACTTTTTCTTTGTTTCTTCCTTCAATTTTCAATTTTGGCCCTGAGAATGCTTTGTCCGTTTGCTAATTGTCCCCGGACAATTGTTTAATGAAATTGTTCAAAATGCGATTAAAACCAAAATAAATAAAACAATGGCTTAACGAAAGCATGTGGGACTCAGACATGCAAAGACAACGCAAATGGGTGCGTTGCTCTGCAACGGTGGACCATCCAACTTTTTATTTACTTATTTTTTTCCCCCACTTCAAGACCCCTTCGGTTCTTTAAAAGACGATTGCACTTTCCAATCGAATTATTGTCCCACGAAGTTGTCTTTAGTTTTGACTATTGCAAAGCTAGCCTTGTCCCTATCTTGGAATCTATACCCATATGCAGGGAGAGAGAGGGGGGGGGGGCGCAGAATAAGAATCACCAAGACCATGACAATTGAGTGTGGAAGGACCGGCAGAAAAAGGCTCCTGGAATTATTGGCACTAAAGAAGCAACTGCAATGCGTCTCTGCCAGTGATTAGACCCACAAATTTCTGTGCACCACCTCTTTTTCGGTAGTGAGTGCAGTTCAAAATCAAATGCATTGTGTACTGCACTGGAAATAGTACGCTTTTTTTTATTCCTGAAAAGGGTTCTGTTTTGGATGGCTACGAATCGACCATGGCTTCAAAATCTTGGACAACAGGGGAAGTCAGTCAAACCCACTACCCAAAGTGGCCTCTACATAATTACTTGAAAGACATCTAGTTAGCCGGGATTGGGGCTGCGCTTCAAGAGATTATATTAGCTTTGTGCTTGTCATTGTGGCATGGTCCTATGGTGCAGTTGATTTCGCACACAAATTAAATGAAAAAAAAAAAAAAAAGAAGTATTATTGACTGCTGACAGGTTCACTGTTATAATATTTAAAACATGGATTCTTTTTTTGGCTAATTATGAAAAAAGACAAATCAAATTACCAACTAAATTATCATATATATATATATATATATAAAAGGGTAATTCATTTTATGAGGTTACAAATGATTCAACGTTATATCACGTGGATTGGAAACAAGAAGTGCACGTCTCTTTCGGGTGTATCGGTTAATACCCGACTTGGTAAGTGTCCCCATCCCTGAAGAAAACAACGCATTCCGGGATGGCTAAATAAAAGGAAATGCAGGGTCAACAATTTAAACATTGCCAGAAAAATTAATTTCTTGAACATAAAATTTGGAGACTTGATTCTTTTGCGTAGCTAACAAGAAGGTAGGCTTAACGTCTTTGTGCCGTCTGATCTGGGAATTCAATTCTAAGATTGAGATTTGAATTACTTGCTTGTATTGTGCAAACGATGGCGTAAATAAATTAAATTGGCTTTGAGCGATGGAAACCTTAGGAAATTAATTCCGAAATTGGAATTGGAAACTTGTAAATCAGGAAATAAGAAGGGGAATCGCAGACAGAATTGTGAAGGGCGGTACTGGAAATTTACAATTTGACATGATCAAATTCCATTCGCCATCTGGGTTCGTGGATTTTGACGGCTGCTCTAGAGGCAATCTGTGGGGAAGGCGAGCATAGTTGTGATCGAGCGCTTGGGATGTAGGAGCTATCTGGGCTTTGATTTTCTGAGGGAGACAACTATGAATCATATTAACTTTTTCTTTTCCCCTATTTATCATGGATTTTTTTTTTTATTTTTTGGTTCATGTTTTAATCACACGGTATCATGAGTTAAAGTTTGTGCCTATGACTAAGTTAAAAGAACGATTGATCACACTAAAGTCAAAAAATTTACAAGAAATTGCGTGGGATGGCCGATTATTGGAGCTATAAATTCATTTGACATCTTATTCCATAAATTAAGAAATTAAATAAGAAATCAGCAAATACAAGTCTTGCTTGATTTTTTCTCTTTTGACTTTTGGTTTCTCGGATGGCCTAACATGGAGCATGTGACGAGTGCCTCACTCCCATGTTTGATAAACGTCATCATTCATCTCCGTTTGTGAAAGAGTATTTTAATACAATTCTAACTCATATCGAGAAACGTCAAAGATGGGGTTCTCAAACATTCAGCTATAATCAATTTTTACACCATCAAATACCAATTTGCCTATTATATCTATTCTCTGGGGAAGATACTCGGCTTTTTATGGCAGCCAATTAGAAGGAAAGTTTCATTCTAAAGACTCTTGGCTTGTATCATTTTCGCAAACCATATTTTCGTCGGCTGCATTAATATTGGCTCTACAGGTCTCCAAACGGCATTGACACTCCCGGCCACAGTTGATTGTTCCGGGGTGGGTGGCATTAGCTTGTACCATTTTCGCAAACCATATTTTCGTCGGCTTCTTTAATATTGGTTCTACAGGTCTCCCAACGGCATTGACACTCTCGGCCACAGTCGATTTCCGGGGTGGGTGGCGCACAATGCACCCAATGACTCGACCATTTTGGGAAGGGGCAAAGAACATAAGATATTCGACAATTCGTAAACGGGTATTTTAATCGAAGCTTCAGGTGATGCAATACTTCATGCTTGCAACTTCACGGCCTGCAACGATTTGATGACAATGTTAATCCTAATCATGGACGGGTAGGTATAGAAAATCAAAATAAAATTGTCATTCGGATGCTGGACTCCCTGGCACGCCTTGACCCCTTGGCTGATCCACGCCGCCGAAAATCAACATGCGTATACGTAATAAACAAGACTTGCTTAAGTCTACGTGGGTCTACTAAATACAGCTTATAGATGCTATGTTTATTGAGTTATATTAGGAAACCAATGAAACAGGTATAAAATAAATATTTACTCCTTACAATTGTTAATTATAATTTTAGTATTTTTTATACATAATAATTAATTGTAATTACTGATTTACTTCGTATTTATTTTATGTGGACCTTTTTTTAATGAGTTAATTGTGTCCTCTAACTTACTTTGTTTGCACAATCAACAGTGCTTGCAATCTACTAAATGGTTTTACGGTTTCTAGATTTGCTTGATGCGGGTTGATGTCACAGGAATAATGGTAGGGTTAGTGGGCAATCGGGCCTACCGAATGCCACACCCGATCTAGTATTTCTGCAGGAGGTTCGGCTGTCCCACTCATGCTATTGGGCGTATTAAACGACGTTGTCTTGGATTTCTTCAAATGGGTTTGGGCTTACACATCGATGTCCCAAAGATTAGGCTTGGATACACCGCTCTCTGTAGCTGTTAACTGGATAGATCCCCAGCCATGAGCCATGTCCCCCAATGCCTACCCCACTCGGGCATAGGCTTCCCACCACGGCAGGTGTCCTCTGGATGCTACACACAACGACGTTACTACCTCCAGCATGTCCTTTTTAATTTTTCAGCATAAAAGAGAGGCATGGTCCTGCGCCGAGAGTTTGATTTAACCTCACCTCCAATGTTCTCTTCTATGTTTAAGATATAAAAGAGCACTCGAACATAAAGTTGGCATAATTCAAATTATTTTTTTTGTGTGGAGGGTGTGTGTGTGTGTGTGTGTAAATATGTAAATCCTTCTTCAAAGGGCCCCCAACTTTCGCCATTCCGAGTTCCGCTACAAGAAAATCGATTTGCAATGTTCTCTTCTAATTTCTTGTCTGCAACAGAAGTTCCTGTGTCATCGCTGCAAACCCTAATTCCCCACAACTGTAATTACCGATATCGATTTTAAGGTGGCCTACATTTTCATAACGTTTCCCTTTTTCTTTTTTCTTTTTTTTTTTCCAATTATGTTGGTCTAAAAGAAACCCGATTTCTTTTAATAATAATAATAATTCTTCTTATTATTATTTTCATAGCCACGCTTTCTATTTGTTTTTCAATCATTTTACTTCCGCCGGAGGGGGGGGGGGGAAGGAAACTGATGGGAATGAGCGTTATCACAAATTTTCCGCATCTAAATTGGTTTCAGCATAGCCTTCGGGTGAAGCATCCTCTAACTTCAACCAACTAAAACTGAAAGGCGTACACGATTAAGCATGTCCAAGTCCACACTGTGAACTTAATCCATGCACGTAATGGATCACCTTAGAGCTCTTCAAGTAAACCCAGGGCAGGGTGAGCTAGTCATGCACGCTATGTATGTAGAGAATTCAATTGAGTACTTAACAGAAACTCATATTTACTTGCATGTGTCACGGTCCTTTGTTCCTAGGGAAGGGAAATACATTGGAATTAGCCATGGTCGTGACACATGACTCTCTGAAACATCAAAAATTACAAATTTCAGAAGAACAGAGGACTAGGAGCTCACACTTTATTCTGCATTAAAAGAATAGTAATTACAAAAATAAAAAGCATATACAGGTTATATGGTATCAAAGTTCAACTCACATCTCAGATAAAAGATGGCTTATTTTCCGAAGCTCCTTGAGAGCTGTCATAGCCGTGACTTGTCCTTTGGCTACTGGAACCTTTTTGGAGAAATTCTCTAATGAACTTAAGCGACCCCAATCTTGCTGGAAAACAGATTCAATTACCTGCAAAATAAATAAAAAGCTTAGAGTCATCGAGACCAGATGAGATTTCATTCTCAGTGGTTTTTTCTTTAACCCCCTTTACCCCCAAAAGAAAAACACCAAAAAAATAACTTCCCAGGAAAAGCTATTTTCACATGTCAGCAGAAGAAATAAGGAGGGAAAAAGTGTCAACGGTAAAAAAATATGCCGCAGCCTAACTCCATTGTTTAGCCAATAATAACAAAAGCATTACCCATCATTTGTTTCAAATCTTAAGCTGTATATCCTAAAGAAGCATTGAGCATGCTACCTGGATATGTTCAAGCATAGACTGGCCAAGATTTTTCAAAGAACCCATCACGTTCTGGTCCACAGCATCACCTTTCCCACTTGCATGTGAAATACAATGTCCATCAGCAGCAACAGAGCCTGTAGTACTGCTCTGAATGGAGGCTTCATTGGCAGATATTGAAGCTTCAGGCAGTCCATTTCCCCCTTCAGATGTCTCCTCACCAGAAACATTGTGCCCAAACTTCCAAAACCATTGGAACTTACCCAAAAGAAGCCTCCGCTCTCTTGAACCTGTCACTGGTTTTCCACTAGGCTTTCTGTTGCTTTCAGAATTAACAGAGGGAGTAGCAGGGGAATGAGAAACGGGCAGAGTTGAATCTTCCTGGATTGACTCAGAATGGCCCTCAATTTCGTTGATGAACAAATTTGAGGCAACACTGCTTTTCTCTGAGTCATTGAGACCAGTATGAGGATCAGATGAGTCTGAAAATACAGATGAGTTCTCACTGCCACCATTGCCACTCAGACATCTCTCATCAGCTGTGGAGATATAGTCCTTATTAACACCATCTTGTCCTTCAAACCCAGCTCCAGCAGAGAGACTATCCCTGCATGAAACTTCATGGTAGCCTGCTTTGTCAGTATCTTCATCAAATCCAAGCTCATGAGATAAATCCTCTATCAACCTGCGCCTAACAGATGACCTTTGATCCTTCTTTCCACTCCCAAGTTTTGCTGGGGAAGGATCAGATTCCGCTCTAGATAGAGTCAATCCTCCTTTTTCTGACCATCTGCTTTTCCCACTTGGAATTTTCTTTTCTAAACTACCTTGATGGAGTTCTTCAGCTTTATGCAAATCTCTCCATTTCTCCTCCCAATAGCTGTCAGGAACAATGTTTAAAGGAGTTTTTGGAGAAACAGCATCAGATGAAAGGCTATGGCATCTCATCACCAGTGATTTAGTCTGGCTACGATGCCACCCATCAAATGAAGGTGACAAAGGTGAGATATGAGTCTCCAAAGCAATAACCTGCAAAGACTTTGCCTTATCAATCAGTTTATTCAGATCTATGTTTTCAGGAAAATGCAGCAGTCTCTGAAGACATATAGTTGCATTCTCAGTGGCAAGCAGGGAAGATCTCAAGTTAAGTATCATAGAAACAGCTATTGCTGAGATCAATGCTCCCCAAGGTGAATTAAAAATTCCAAAATTGGAGCCTGCATCATATTCAGTATTTCTCTCACAATTAGTATTATCTGCTGCAAATATTTCGTCCCAAACCAACAAAAGGTCTTTGAGTGGATATTCTCGTCCAAACAAAACTCGTAACCAACGAAGTGCAAAATATTGGGGTTCAACACCTAGCGCAACTAGGTGGCTGTGTAAAGATGGATCTACAACAGAAAGCAAATGATACAATGCAGAAGAAACTTCAATGACAGGAGGTAAGCCGGAATGGGATCCAAGTACAGGCGAGTGAGAGAACAAATCTGCCATGGAAACTGAACCATGGGCCCCACTCATCAAAGAATCAAACATGCAGTAAGCATCATGTTCCATGAATTTTTCAGATAAGACAATGCCCAGTTCTCCCTCAGCCCCATAAGCATCACTTAGTTGTACAATGGTTTGTATCTCAGGATCCAGTTCCAATAGAGTCCTAACTTTTACAGCATTTTCCCGAGACCCAATCTCATCGCCAATGGATTCCATAAATTTTTTGAAATCAAAATTGTAAGTAAAATCACTTTCTTGCAATGGTAAGTCATCAAATTTGTCAGGGAAATGCTCTTCATACTGCTTCCGCACTTCAGAGAGATGCTCCACATCAACATGAAGAACATACAATAAAGGAGCCAAAAGTTCATGCATTCCTGTTGAGGAAAGAAGAAAGACAGAAAGGGAAAAGAATCCCATAAGCAATTTCATAAGATAGTTGCCTGAACTGTTATTGTAAAATTTATGTCATTAAGTTAACAACAAAATGTTGGTGTAATATCAGTCACAATTTTGCTTCTTTGCTATACGAGCATGCTTGTGATTTCGCTTCTTTGTTTAAGATTTCAGTCAAGTTTACACAATTGTCATGGTTTTACTTCTTTGTTGCTGTATTAGTCCCATGTTTCAACATTATGGCATGGTGACAAATACACTAATTGTTTGAAATATCAATGTAAACATCAACCTCTGAGCTTCTATTTTCAAAACCTCAAATTGCAATGGAGCATTTGAAAAGAAGCATGCAAAGCCAAAAAAAAGGTGCAAATAGGGCTATCACATATTTCAATCTAGTCCCCTGACTGTCAAATAGACCCAAAATAAATATAATAAAAACAGAAATATTGCATTGCTTCCACATATACATTACCTTGTCTGTAACCATACTCTGGGTTTCTAAGACACCAAAATAACAAGATCCGTCTCAACATTCCTTGAAATCGAGGTGTCTGGAAGTAGCTCTCATGCTCCGGATATAAACGGGACAAATCCTGGTCAACTGTTTTTTCTAGTTCAGCATTCCTAAAGAAGCGTCCCCAGGTACTATCTGCATATAGAATTCAACCTAGTCAGAACAGAGTAACAACTTCCTTGCCTATTTGACTCCGAGAATATCAGCTAAAGTTCCATGTACGAAGACTACATAAACCAAACCCAAATTGAAAAAAAAAAAAGAAAAAAAGGAAGAAGGGGTTACACCTGGGTTTTGTGAAAGCGGATTGTCGATAACAAGATCGGGTGAACTGCCTCCGTCCTTCTGAATATGAGGATCAACAAGGAGACGTCTTCTTAAAGCAGCATATCTAACAAAACCAACAGATAAGATGACGCCTTGCTAGATTGCTATCATACAGCCATCACTCCAAACAAGGCTGAGCAATGGATTTCATTCAAATCCATCCAAAATTAACAACCTACAATCTCTATTTTCAACGTAATCACGTTGCTTCTTCAATATCATTCCTATCAGAAGAGGCTCAAGATAGGACAGAAAAACAAAATAAAATAAAAATTTACCAAATAAAAGGGTGAACGGTCCCCAAAGCAAAATTATCAAGAACCCACATGCATGCTATTAAAAAAATAATAATAAATCAAAAATCAAAACTTTCCTGAATTTCTATGAGTTTTTTTTTTTTTCTTTTGGGTTCTCATTTTAATTTCCAAAAAAATGAAAAGAATAAAAAAATAATAATAATGGAAAGAAAAGCGAAAAAGCTAAATAAGGAGTCAAACCCCCCTCCCCCCACAAAAAAAACAAAACAAAACAAAACCTTAGAGAAGAAAACTAAAAGAGGAGGATGAGGGAAAGCCAGAACAGTAACCTCCGGCGAGAATCGGCCGTGACACGTCGAAGATCATCAACCGAAGAAGAAGAAGAAGAAGAAGGAAGAATCCCAAGATCTATACGCCATTGAACGCTCCTTAGATTGGGAAAACGACGCCGATCATCGTCGCCCGACTTGGAACGTGACAACTCCACCGCCTCCCTCTCAATTGCAGCCGGAGGCATGATGAACAAATTAAATCAAATTTAAATTGAACTTAAAAACCGAGCAAAACCACCCCCTCCCCACCCCCACACACAACAGCTACAGCTCCATCGAAGAACAACAACGCCATGATTCTTGTGCGGCCATGCGGGCGTGTATAAATATAGTTAACTCGTAGGGTTTAGATGCAAATCATACTCCTGAACAAAAGCCCTCCGTGGAAATTAAGCCAGAGATTGAGAGGGAGAAGAAGATGGAAAAATTGGAAACGTGAAGGAATTTAACATGGAAGCAGAAGACGGAGGTCTGCAGATAGAGAGAGAGTGTCTAGGATTGGAGGAATTACACAGAAGAATATTAGAATTTTCATTTATTTATTTGTCCGAATATTTTTTAACAAAAAATAAAAAATAAAATTCGTATTTCAATAATAATAATAATTTAAAGTAAATTTTTGTTATATTCAATTGGAATATATCGTTGTCAGTTATTTAGTAAAGAGCGTTACAAGAAATAATTAAAAAAAAGACATGTCAGATTGGCGAAAAGTTCTCACAGCGGGTGTTGGGGAATGTCGAATGCGATTGGCAAGACAAATCGGGTATTTATTTCACTTTCTCTCAAGCTTTACTTACGTTATGGTACTTTTTGCGGATATTTCATTTTTATTGTATTTTATTTTCAACGAGTCAAGCATTTATTATGGTATGGTACATTGACATTTTATTTTATTTTATAGGCCATTTAATATGTTTATGTTCATAACTTGATTAACTTGATTAATAATGTATTCTAATTTTAAGAAAAGAAAATGTTTTAAAAAAATTAGGTTACAATTTAACGAGTATTTTAATAAATATTTTTGATTAAAATTAAAATATTTAATAATTTTAAATATAATAAATTTTAATTTAATAATTTTTTAAAATTAGATTAAATATATTAATTGATAAAAATATTTAATTACAAAAAAATTATTCACCTTAAAATTTTCATAAAAATAATAATTTATTTCTCCTTCTTAATCTTATAATAAAATTTATTTTAAATTTAAGTATAAAAATTATATATTTACAATCAATTTAATTAACTTATAAATTTTATTTATTTATTGATCATTAAAATAAGAAAGTGGAGGTTGTGTTTCATAGTTTTGTTAAAAAATAATGTTTTAGAGTTTTCGTTCTCTCTCACACACGCGCACACACACACACACATATATGTATATATTTTAAGACGTGGGGGGAGAAGAGCAAAAGGAGAGTATGTTGATGCTTGACCCATCTGGTCAGTAATTGAGAAAATTGGAAATGGAAGGATAGAGAGAAGTTAGAGTTGAACTGTCCTCTTCATTTATTGCTGTTTGCTTTGCTATCAGCCACACCAACATTTTATGTATGATAAATAATAAAATAATTGGCAATTTTTAATTCTAAAATTTCATTTCTACCTCCTACTTAGTTATTTTTATTCATGTTTGGAAATTAAGTGGGAACTACTAACTTGTATTTTTATGTTTAGCAATAATAATAAGCCCAATAACAACCTTCTCTTTTCTTTTGTTGCTAGGTGCTTTTGTTTGTTTGTAGTAGTTGCAAGTCACTGCGACTCAAACGACGACGGATGTATTTTCAACTCAATGGCAATGAAATCATATAAATATATCTGATGTATTCAAATAATTGGGTTGGTGCTTAGTAGGGTAGAAGTACTAAAAGATGAGGATGAAGAGAGAAAGACACGAACGTCATTGGAATTCTTTGGTGGGCTTGAATAATGCAAATGAGCACATGGAATGGCGCCTGCTCATTGCTATAAAGTGCTTTGCATTATGGGTATTTTGGATGCATCTGAACCAATAATGTTCTTGTTCCAAATGCATGTGATACATCATATCATCCACTACTACCTCTTTTTTTTTTTTTTTTTGGGTTTTTCATTTTTCATCAAAATATATATGTATAGACGCCTCTCCCTCCCACCTACTGCATTTCTATTTTTAATCATTGCTTTGAGTCTTTTTCCCTTTTTGTTTCTATTTGGGCTTATTATCCTTTTTTTTTTTTTTTCCTTAAAAGAAAGTATAGTTGTACAATATTAATAGAACGGAGAAGTTCCACCAACTCATGATAAAAAAAAAAAAAAATTGTATTTAGCAACACTAAAAGATAATTTAACATTACTTTTTATGTTTATTGTCAATTATCAAAATTTATATTAGTATTTATATAATGAATATTTAATTTTAACGGTATGTATTGCAGTACATTTCTGGTGTATTAATTTAGCCTGGCTCACTCGTTGCTTTTACTTCCAATCTCTCCCTCTCACTCTCTCTCCCTCTCTCTCTCTCTGTGACATAGACAGCATCCATTCAATTGCATTCTTCTGGACAAACATTCTCTTAAATAATTATTAAGCATAATGATTAACCTGTCGTCCTGAATTCCATTTCTTGATGTATCTTTCGCCTGGGTCAACCTCGAAACTTCAACAGCCTCTCCCACTTTGCAATTCGTGTTGTACCTTTACTCTTTTGGAAGCAACGCGGCAGTAAAAAAAAAAAAAAACATATATATATATATTAAATAAATAATAAATTTATAAATTTAATATTATATTTTAATTTTAAATTTTAAACTCTATAATGATGTCAAAAATAAATGACGTGTTAAACTCTAAAAATAAAAACCTTTGAGAATCACAGACGCTTCAACGAGAAAGCAAAACCGGTGACGAACGTGATTTTCTTAGCATCTGATTGGCCCACGAGAGCGGTCGAACGATCCTAGCGGGACCGTAAAGAATATAGACCAATAAAAAGACAAAAAAAAAAAAAAAAAACAGAATCGAATTAGTTTCTGATTTGATTTGATGTACTGACCCCATAATATATTTTTAATTAATTAATTATATATATATATATATATTTCGCTGTGTCCATTTCGGTGCCGAATCTCATCACAAATTACAAATGCATGCGCACCGATTCACAATCACCGGCCGTCGATCGACGACCACTGAAGAATGTTTGACGTAAAATGTATATTTAGTCTTATTAAATCTTTTAATAAAAAAAATTCGAGCCATGACGTTGCATCCTCTCCGGGTGTTAGGTAGATTAGCATCGCATGTACAGTATTCAACGTTCGTTGGAGCACCCACCTCCGGTTCGGCAGTCACTGACGGCGACAGGCCAACGAGAATTAAAGAAGCAACAAAAGGACAAATCATCCCACCGAATAATTATCCCCAATGCATTCATACATACCAATTAACTTGTCTTCCTCTGCAATTCGTGCCGTAACTCTCACCTGGGGTCAACCTCCAAGCCTCGACAACTTCGCTTGCTTTGCATTTCATGTTGTTATCTTGACATTTGGGTCAACAATCTATTGATTACTCAAAAGCGCATGACCCTTGACGCGTCTCTCCAAAGTTATGAATCTCTTACGCACTTCGCCGTCTTTCCTCTTCTTGTTTACTCTATTGGAAGCTCCGTGTATGTGTTGTCACAAGATCGTTGGCTTCTTTTCACAAGCATCCTTCATTTGAAGTGTAAAGTTGCATTTGATTGTAAGTTTTATTTTGTTTAGAGCAATGCCATGAATTGATTTTACGACCAACAATGCAGGAAAAAAATAGTACTACTTATACTTCTAAAAATTTAAAAAGTAAGTTTGACCCTAAAAAAAAAGAGAGAGAGAGAGAGAGAGAGAAAAAAAAAAGAGAAGACAACAAAAGGGAAATAAATCTGCTATTATTTCTTTTTGATTAATTGAATTCGAGCTCGCAAAATTTAAAATTCTGTACCGAAATTACTTTTAGCATCTAATTGACCCACGAAAGAACATAAACCATTTTTTTTTTTTTTTATGTATATACTTTTTGATCTGGTTGAACTTCTGTGGGATGTTGCTCTGAATAAAATTTAAAGCTGTTAAAAAAAAAAAAAAAAGATAAGAAAGATTGACCCACGAAGGTGGTCGAATGATCCTAATGAGACCATAAAGAACATAGACCAATAAAAGACAATAAATAAAAACAAAATCAAAATTAGTTTCTGATTTGACCGAAGGGCACACCCCACAATATATTTTAAATAAATATTTATTTTTATATTTTTAACTGTGTCCATTCCCCCATCGCCAAGTACATATGCATTCACTCTGTGTCCAGTCCCTCGTCACCAAGTACACATGCATTCACTCTTCTTGAAAAAAAAAAACCAAAAAGAAGAAGAAGAAGAAGGAGAAGGAGAAGAAAAAGTACAGAAGCGTTCACTGATTCACAATCACCGGCCATTGAATGAAGATCACTAAAATAATGTTTGGCATTAGGGCCCTATTTTAACTTGTGCTTAGTGTGTTTTATATGTTAGATGAATGGATGCCAAAAAAAATATGTAAAGAGTAATTTGACTTTTGGGTTCCGTCATTTCAGTTGTCACAATCTCGTTCAGTAGGCTGCTGCCGTCACAACTGACCACCAATGTTCATTGCTCTTTTATTATTATTATTATTATTATTATTATCTACTAAACGACTTATTCTTTGGACTGCAATTTTAAACTTTTTAACAATTTCAAATCAGATTACTGGTATTTGCTAAGTGGAAGAAAAGTAAAAAGAGGTGTATTATATTTCTGCGCTTAATCCACAGGCATGGTTTAATGTCTTTCTATTTATATAACGATTAAATTTGAAATAAATGAAGAAAGTTCAAAAAGAGTTCACAAAACTTTTCAAGAAAATGTTATTGTTCCCATATCATCGCCCGAATATAAAGTTAAAAAAAAAAAAAACTGTAAAAAAAATGTTTATCTTATCAAATCATGAGACATAACTTGGGTGTTATTGGTAGCCCCATAACTTTGCCAATTTTTGGTGAAGTTGCTAAAGAATGTTACGGTCGCAAGCCATTTGAAACGTCTCTTTGGGGAATTTTGAGTCCAAAAGCGCTGAGTTATGAACTGTAATCAATGCAAGCTTGTTAGCAATAGCGTAGTAATGGTCTACCTACCCAACCTCTTGGGCTTCAGGGAATTAACTTATTGGGCTGTTCAATGAGGTTCACAGGTCAATCTCTCCCATGTGTAAACCATCATTTTCTCTGACACAGTCGTTAACGACCCATTCCCCTGCAACATCGAAAAACAAGATACAATAGCATGATGTCGCATGTGGTATTCTAAACGACCGGGGGTTCTCTGTAACTGCAGCTGACCAACATATACATGAATTTATTATCTACCTACTGGTATTCAAGCATTCGATAACTAACAGCTCATTTGAGAAGCATGGCTTTCTTACAGACTGTTTTCGCTTTCTTTTGTTCTCTTCTCCGATTCATGCCACTAAAGGACTTGGCTTCAGCTCTTCCTTGTTGTCAAGACAAACAACTTGCGCCAACTTCAACTTCACCACTAAAGCCTGAGGAATATTCGCATGTCTTAGGCAAGCTCTTGCGGCATTATCTTTGTCGGAATACTCGGATGAAAGTGCTGGCTCCATCAATAAAGTGTTTCTAAAAGAGTGCATTCGTTCAAGAAAAGACTGGTGCCTGAAATAATGTAATATATACCCTTTCATGCTTCCTGCAAGATGAACAAGATAGTGCTACAGCTTCTGCAGCTATGGGTGACAAACAATCAGAGCATCTCTTCTGTCATTCAACCGAACAATACTTAATCGAACTTGGAAATGAATTTGTCCCCAACATGATAACGTTCATTTTATTATTCTCCAATCTAGTAGGTTTGCATTTGGTTCGAGAAACCCAGCTGTTTGAAGAGGGCTTGAGCAGAACCAAAACATTTTGTTATTATGGTAACATTGTAAGCAGAAAAGTAGTGGAATCCATTACTACAGAATTTTTCACATCCCCGAGCTACCATAGCACTTGTTAACCTATTTACCTTTTCATGTTTTTTTGGTTAACTTTTGCTCTGGATTGTTATGGCTTAAATTGTGACGACAAGGTTTACCAGAGAAAATTCATAAGAGAGAGTTTCCATGTTTAACAAATAACTCGTTTCAATGTAGTAATTTTGATTGGCACGACGTCAACTGACGTGTGTCTGTGCCAAAAAAGCATCAAGCTGTAGCTCCAGCTAAATCCATTTGATTATTTGGAGCCGTCGGTCAGTGCTTGCTTTACTTGAATTGGAGTCCATCCTGCACGTAGCCTGCTGGGCCTTGGGCCCTATCCAGCATGCACTTTTGTTTCGACCTCCCTGTGGTCTGGTCAAAACTTAAAGGCCTTTTGCATTAAAATTTTAAAAGGTTGAACCCATTTACGTAATGATCAATTTCCACTATAGTTATATGGAATTGATTGCATATTTTCTAGCAGTCCACATTCTAAGCGCAAAGCTCTATCTTGCATATTTTAGGACCTAAGCCAAATTATAAACTAATAACAAAAGTGCAACTTGATTTTCTTAAATTATGTACGATGCCCTAGTGATGGTCACCATTACCATGTACTGGAAAAACACAATCATTTGCCACGTTTCTTTGCCTTTGCCTTTTGAATTCTTGATATAATAAGAAAAGATTAATATGAAAAAAGGGGAAAAAAAAAAAAAAAAGAAAGGAGGAAGTTCTGCTAGTGGCTTTCTCAGTCTTTTATATATATGTGTGTGTGTATACTAAAAACTGAAAACAATAATCAATTGAGAAACAATAATTACATAGCGCGTGATCTTAAAAATGGGCTCTTAAACCCAATTTTAAGGGTTCCATTCAATCCCAATTGCCCCAACAAACTAAAAGAAAGCAAAAAAAGCTAATACAATTAGGCTAAATGAAAATCTACAGTCCCTCCAGACAGAACTTTCCCAGTCAGGTCTTAGTAGCATCGTGGGAAGAACTTGATCAAACACACTCCATCAAAACCATTTCTCAATTCACCACATGGACCCAAACAACAATGCTTCACCACGTTCGAACGCTGTGATCATTTTTGTGACTCATCAGACCCCAGAAAGGGCATGAAAAGCAAAACAGAAGACTTGATTACGGTGGATCATCTGGTCTCCACCAAAGCATCAATCACCCACAAATAAAAAAGACAGAGAAGTATAGACTATAGGCTATAGCTTTTTGTCCCATCGACGACAACCTTTGATCAAAACCATGTATATTTCCGTTTTGTCCCTCTCAACTTTTCGCCTAATTGCACTCCAGCATAACAGTAATAATAATTCATTGAATTCTTTACCTACTGGCAATCGCAAAGCATGTCTCAAAAATTCCACCGTCCTAAGTCACACAACATGATTCGGTTCTTTGATTCTCAATTATTCATAATACTCCATTACAGCGTTTTGTCAACTTAATTTTGAATTTTGAGCCTTTTTTTTTTGTAAAAAAAGGAAAAAGAAATCAAATAACTAAAATGCAAACAAAACACAAAATGCACGAGCCCATCAATGACACTCGTGTAGGCCATGTAAAACAAATGCAGAAGTTAATCGGGTTCATTAAAAGTAATTATTCGTATCTTACCATAAAAAAGGAATCATATCTTACCAGGGGTCAACATTTTCTCGAAGTCAATACTACAATGTTAACGAAAGGGAAATGAATTGATTGGTGTCGGGAATTCTTTTGTCAAGCACACACAATTGGAAAATGTAAATTGTTTGGTGAACATCCATCGAAGCGTCTCTCTCCACTTTAAAAACATAAGTAAAATTAATGAATACGTCAAACAATGGCAATATGGGATGCATACTTTAAGTAATCCGCGCGTAGATATAATCAAAGCTTGATTAGGAGACCTAAAATTTTGACTCAAAATAAATACAATTTATCAAGTTATGGTTTTTTTTTTTTTTTTCAAAAATAATATGATAATTAATTATAATTAATAATTATAATGGATTAGATCTATTTTGCATCTAAATTTTTGATTTTTTTTAATTTTTTTATTATGATTATTTTGTTAAAATATTTTTAAAATAAAAATTAAGTATATTTTTAAATATATTTAGTGATTATAAAATAACATCATTTCATAATAAATATATTTTAAAAATTATATTTATTGAATTTAAAAGATAATTTTATTAATTAAATAATTTTTATATTATTATATATATATATTAATTTTTTAATTAAAATGAAAATAAAAATTATAATAAAATAATTTTAAATATATATATATATATTAAAAAAATTTAATTTTAATATTATAATATGTAATTAAATATATTTTATTTTATAAAAAAATTTGTTATAATCTAATTATATTATAAAGACAAATTTTATTTTAAAAATAATATTAAATATTTAATTTAAATTTTTTATTTTAAATATAATTTTATTTTTAATTTGATATATTTTACATGCGATCGTCTCAAGCATGCTTTAAAAGACGTCACTAAAAAGTATTATGGAGTCATTTATGTAAATGCACATGGACATGTACCGTTTGGCTTGATTGGTGGATAACTCGGAGCCAATTTCGGCCGCTGAAGAATGGTCACAGTTAAAAAGTCACATGCCCACATGCCGTGTTCCCGCAACGCGACAAGCTTGGTGGGGCCGACGTTCACATGCGATTACTATGGAAACGATTGAGAAAGCTCCAAACTCCCGACTCCCGACGTATGTTGGCCAAAGCAGAGAGAACAAGAATTTTACTCCAATTTTTATCTGTTACAAAAAAAAAAAAAAGAAAAAAAAAGAACACATATGATTTAGCGCAAACTTGCGTCTCACATAAACGAGTACCTCTCAAAAAATCGAACTATGAATTTTATTTTATTTTTCATTTTAAAAAAATAAAAATAAAAAAATAATAGTATTGTAACTGTAAAAAAGAAAAAATCTTGCAACATGAAAATAAGGGGAAGAAGTCTTTTAACTGGAAATAGAGCAAATATTGCAGAAGAGAACGTATTATGCCACCTTGATTATAGAAGAGAACACGATTAGATCACAATTATACCCACATAATTCTTTAATTAGTCTATTTTTGTTTTATAGTGGATTTACGATTTCTTTTGTCTTAATGGACGTGCAAAATGAGTTTCTCAAAAATTATAATCTCGAATTTCGGAATCAATTAATTAAAAATAAAAATAAAAAAAGTAATTATAATTTGACGCCTATAATTGGAGTGAAGCTCGTATTGCTACCATCTCTTTTCGATTTGTGGGTCTGCACCGCAGTTTCGTGGGTAATTAATGAGAAGGAATCCCGCGTAAGCCTACCGAAACGCCATTGGCAGAAAGCTTGACTTTGGATAAATAATACACAAATAATTTGACATTAAAACGGCCCTGCTCACTCAACTGGAAAATCAACAACAACAGTATTGGTTTACACCCTTTTTCCTAATTTAAAATTATGGATAATCATTCTCTTGCTGGCCCCTCCAATTAAAGTTTGGCCGATTTACTCAAAATAGGGGGTGGCCCTCAGCGCATGACCCTAAAAATTGCCAACAATTGACGTCTCAACAACAATGTCATTATCCAATTTCAAACAATAATTTATAAAAAAAATATGAAAATAACACAGGGCCTCATTAATCAATGGAGCCAATCTAGGATGTGTCCACAAACGGTAATTTAAACAAACCAACTTAATTTAGCTACTAAGTGTAATCTAATGATTACAAAATATAAAATTTGAAAGAAAAATCTGTACGTAAGCTCTATTCTAAACTTTATTTGCAGTTAAATTCTCTCCTTAATCAAGTTATTTATTAGAAAAAAAAGAAAGAAAGTGAAAGGGCTTAATCAGAATTCCTCAAGGCCTGGACCGTCTGGTATTTTGAGCTCCAACCCCTTCCTTTTGCACCCATGGAATCCAAGCTTGGTGCACGGCCACCATCTTTACCGAGACATTATATAAGCTACACATTCCATTGAGATTCGAATCATTACGTGATATCCGTTAATCTCAATATTTAGCAAATAATCGAGATATTACATAAGATTCAGTTCAGCATTCCATGTGAGTTAGCGTAGAGACGACTCCAACACGAACCGACCCTGGAATAAGTAACATCCTATAATGGTTTTTAACTTATTGTTCAAAAATAAATAACTAAATAAATAAATAAAGAGAAACCCCACTTTCTACTTTGCTCCCTACTCCACAGAGTCTAAACACGCTAAGCACAGCGCAACTTCTCATTCTTTTTTGTCTTTTTTTTTTTTCTTTTTAATTAGTAGTAATTAAGATTCGAATTTGAGACTTTTACTCTTGAATACAAGATGGTGTAGTGAACTTAATTGCTCTAGTTTCTTCACTCCCTGTAAAAAGCCCGTGTGCTGTGACAGATACTGTCTGTCTCTCTGTCTCTCCCAGGTAAAGAATATCTAACAAAGCAAAAAATGCCATATCGCATCTGATCCAAATCCACTTTGCATATTACACGACTTTGTTGCTTCGTTGCATTGTGTCTGCTTTGCTTTTGGCCCCCATCGTTGTATCTGTAGGTAACAAGTGCATAACAACAGGCTTCTTTTTGGCAGCAGGAGATCTTCTTTCATCCTTCTTCTTTAGTATAATCGAAATGCGACTTGCTTTCATTATTCCTTGCTTCCATTATAATTAAGCTTTTTGCATGATTGAGATCAGCATGACACTGCCTTTCGTCGGATTGTTTTGCATGGTTTTCTGTGTATAGATAGAGCTAAGTTAACTGCTTGTGATTTCTTTGGAACAAAAAATTTTGTGGGTGGCAGCGGGGTTTGAAGATAAAATGTGGGTGGGAAAACTCTTGTTTCCAGTTCTAGCCTTGTTGGCTTTCTTTGGTTGTGGGAAAGCAGAGATTTATATGGTAACGATGGAGGGAGAGCCTGTATTAAGTTATAGTGGAGGTGTCCCTGGCTTTGCAGCCACTGCCCCTGAATCTGACGAGAAGTTTGATGCTAGCAGGTATTTTTTTTCGAATTTTCCCTTTTAATTTATTATTTTTAATTGTTTCAGTAGAAATGCTTCAAATTCATGCTTGTAGGCTCATGTGTGAGTATGGATAAAGGGTCGGTCTAAATGAATGGATATGTTCGTCTTCTCTTTGCTCGGGATTGGGGGTACTATACTGACGACAATTTATGCTAGTCAGCTTTAGACGTTTTAATCATTTTACTATGTTTTGAACTTTCAAGCCCATGGTTGACTTTGCTGTAGCTTTCTCGGATGGGGTCTCGCCTGCTATCGATGTTGGATTACTAGTTCCTAACATCAGACTTGTCTGATATCCTATCAATAGCAACTTATGCTCCTCTGATGAAAATGTTTGCTGCTGGAGTGTCAAACTGAAACTTTAGGAAGCTCCTATCGATTTCTTGCTCTTATCCACCCTTCTCTTTTTTCTTTGTATCAGTGAATTGGTTACATCCTATGCCAAGCACCTTGAAAAGAAACATGATACGCTTCTTGGTTTGCTGTTTGAACGTGGGACTTACCAGAAACTCTACAGCTATCGCCATCTTATAAATGGTTTTGCAGTTCATGTTTCCCCTGAACAGGTGAAGCCTTCAATCACCCTTCTTTGAAATTTTCTCTTTGTTGCATCCCTCTTGATTGTCAATGTCCCGTTCTCCTTTTGCAATGATATTACCTAACATTGTCGAAATCTATTAGTAGGCAGAAACCTTAAGGAGTGCCCCAGGTGTAAAATCTGTGGAGAGAGATTGGAAAGTTAGGAGACTTACAACACACACCCCACAATTTTTGGGGCTTCCGACTGAAGTTTGGCCCACAGGAGGTGGCTTTGATAGGGCTGGGGAGGACATTGTCATAGGATTCGTGGACTCAGGAATCTATCCACACCATCCAAGCTTTGCAGTCCACAGCACTGACCCCTATGGCCCTCTTCCAACATACAGAGGAAAATGTGAAATTGATCCTGATACAAAGAGGAGCTTTTGCAATGGAAAAATTGTTGGAGCCCAACATTTTGCTAAAGCTGCAATAGCAGCTGGGGCATTCAATCCTTCTATTGATTTTGCTTCTCCCACGGATGGCGATGGACATGGCAGGTTAGATCCCATACCATCATTGTAAATTACAGTTTTCAGTGCTTTAGTTTTTTAAAATTGTTTTTTGCAATCACATTCTAATTTTGTACTCGTGAATTTGAGACAGCGAGAAAAAAAAGTTTTTGTTTTGTGATCTTTTGCAAAATTCTGTACTTCGTTTTCGCTTCGATAGCAATCAGACTGGACCTTATAACGTTACTTTCTGTCTCTGCACGGTAGCAACTTCATGGGAGCACGATCTCCATTGCAGAAATCTATCCTGGTTGGATATTATTTCTGTTTATCCAGTTTTTGATGTGTTTACAACTGCTGCTGCTAGTGTGAAAAGTCCCACCAGAACCTATAAAACAAACACCCAAAACTTATGAAATGGACTAAGAGCTGGTCTGATATCGCAAGGTGAAATAGAAAAGGTAACGGGACATTAGTGATGCATAATTGTTGTCCTAATAACCATTAAAAGCTAGAGAGGAAAGTAATCAATCATGCACAAGGCGTTTATTTGCTGCTAAGCCCCGTAAACATCTTTTTGCTGAACAGTGAACACTATCCTTCTGTTTCCAATCAGGTAGCCCTCAAAATTGAGCTTTTCTTTTTTACTCTCTACTTGAAGCAACTTAGACATTAGATTGAAGATGATTGGAACACGACTGGACTCTGATACCCTGTTTTCTTTTCAATTGTAATTGCTGCCAGTCATACAGCAGCTATTGCAGCTGGAAACAATGGTATTCCTGTGAGAATGTGTGGCCACGATTTTGGGAAAGCAAGTGGGATGGCACCCCGTGCTAGGTGAGAATAATAACTGTCAATGGTCTTTATCCAAATAGAAACATTTTCTTTGTTTTATTCAATTTGACCAGTAAGATTGCCTTACGCTCAGGATTGCTGTATACAAAGCACTCTACAGACTCTTTGGGGGTTTTGTTGCAGACGTTGTAGCTGCCATTGATCAGGTGTCCTGTTATTTCTAAACTAATACATCATATCAACGTTACAGGAGTACATCTGCTGCTTGATTTGTCAATATTATCATCTCATATAATGGTCCAATGTGTGCAGTCTAGTATTACCAGTCCATGTTTGTTGTCTTTTATCTTACAGAAATAGCAGTGGTGCAGAATGCTGTTGATGCCTTTTGTTTGTAAAAATAAGGATGTCAAAGATTATCAGATGATTTTAATAATAATTGCTGCATTAGTCCTCAATTAATGTGGAAAATGACTACTTTGTTAATCAGCTTTATCATCTTTCTATGGCACAGGCTGTTCTTGATGGAGTGGATATACTCAGCCTTTCTGTGGGTCCAAACAGTCCCCCGACAACCACCAAGACCACATTTTTAAACCCCTTTGATGCTACCCTTCTTGCAGCTGTGAAAGCCGGCGTGTTTGTTGCCCAAGCTGCTGGGAATGGAGGTCCTTTTCCAAAGACCTTGGTTTCTTATAGCCCATGGATAACAACTGTGGCAGCCGCACTCGATGACCGTAGATATAAGAACCATCTAACCCTCGGGAATGGAAAGATGCTACCTGGACTCGGTTTGTCGCGTAAGTTGGCAAGCTTGAGTGTCTGTTTCGTCTAACATACGGTATTTTGGAAGAAATGTTAATTTGCAGCCAACAGTTGTTTGATAAATTTAATAAATAATGATTGCACGTGCTTTGGGCATGTGGTGCACGATAAACGCATTTCTGCCAATATTTTCTCTACTGGATCTCGGTTTTATCTGTGGCTTTAGAAAGCTGAATTGGTCCAATGGGTTACTGCAGCCTCTACGCATGTAAATCGCACATATATCCTTGTTGCGGCAAATGATGTGCTGTTGGATTCCTCAGCGATGAGGCACAGTCCTTCAGACTGTCAAAGACCAGAAGTTTTGAATAAGAACTTGGTTGAGGGGAACATTCTTCTTTGCGGTTATTCCTTCAATTTTATTTCGGGCACGGCATCCATCAAGCAAGTTTCAGAGACAGCCAAGAGTCTTGGTGCAGCTGGATTTGTTCTTGTTGTGGAAAATGTTTCTCCTGGAACAAAGTTTGACCCTGTCCCAGTTGGCCTACCTGGGATTCTTATCACAGAAGTTACAAAGTCAATGGTAATCCTCAAATTTGATTTCTGATGTGCTTTTCATCAGGAACTTAACGAATTCCAAACTGAGAGTGCTTTCGGTGTGTCAAATAACTACTGCCAGATAGACTGATGGCCAGAGTAGGCTTGTCATATGTCCACAGTGAAATTAACTAAGACTAGAGGATTGATAAGAAATGTAAAAGACTTGAAAACACAGATGCTTCTCTTAATCCATCTTATATTTACTTTTGGCACTTTCAGGTGCATTTGAGGTCTGTTTGCCTTTTAACTTTTGGCCACTCCTGTTGGCAATTTCAAACTTAATATCCTTTAAGCAACATCATGTTGATTCTTACTTGCTTTTGATTCCTATAACAAGTCATTTAGTGCTTCACTGTTATTCTAGGATCTTGTACAGTATTACAACATTTCTACACCAAGAGACTGGACTGGAAGGGTGAAAAGCTTCAAAGCTACGGGAAGCATTGGAGACGGCTTGATGCCTATTCTCCATAAGTCTGCACCACAAGTTGCATTATTCTCTGCTCGAGGGCCCAACATCAAAGACTTCAGCTTCCAAGATGCAGATCTACTCAAACCAGACATACTGGCCCCTGGTTCTCTCATTTGGGCTGCTTGGTCTCCTAATGGAACAGACGAGGCAAATTATGTTGGTAAATCAATTTAACATATCAGTTAGATGCCTTAAAGCCATAGATCATCGAAACTTTTGTCTAAGTTGCCAATAATCGACTTCTCATTAAACATGATTGCTCCAGCACTGGAATTCGGTTGAGTGTTGTGCATTTTTGGGTAACTTTAGGTGAGAGGGAGAATGTTGTGGTTGAATTCTACGATGCCATCTGACCACCAATCTCTTTTGAAGAGGGTTTGAACTTCTATGAAATTTCTCGCTTCATTTTTGTGCGATGGAGTATGAGATACGCATGTTTTGAATGATCTATTTCATTTCCTCGAGCTTCTGGATAGATACAAAATCTTTAAAAGTGTTTCTTCTTCGGGAAATGGTGTTTTGACGTCTTACACATTTGCTTTGAGCAGGAGAAGGATTTGCCATGATATCTGGAACCAGTATGGCTGCGCCACATATTACAGGGATAGCTGCGCTTCTAAAGCAGAAGCATCCTAACTGGAGCCCTGCTGCAATAAAATCGGCCTTAATGACAACATCTACGACACTTAACAGAGCAGGAGGTCCTCTTCAAGCACAACAGTATTCTGAAACTGAAGCCATGAAGCTAGTCACAGCCACGCCTTTTGACTATGGGAGTGGTCATGTTAACCCAAGGGCTGCTCTTGATCCTGGACTAATCTTTTATGCAGGTTATTTTGCTTTTCACTCCTGATTGCGTATGGGGGGGGGGGTTGGGGGCGTTATGCGTTCCATGCCCATGGAACTAGTACTTATTGCACAGCAACAGTGGGAGCCTTAAAAAAAAAACTAACACCTACTTAAATCAGACAAATTAATATAATTTGCACACCCTCAGTATACAACACGAGCAGAAATAGTGTAGAAAATCAACTGTCAGCTTGATAGCACTCACTATGTTTTTGGTAGATTTTAACAGACCTAGTGGATTTGGTCAGAAAATCACTTCCAGAAAAGTGCTGTAATTCATCAAAGTTTAGGTTGATTTGATGGCAGATATCTGAGAAAAATTTTCCCAATTAGCTGAGAATTAAAACAATAATAAATTTCTTTCTTTAGTTACTGACTCATCTACTTTGGTAAGGCATTTATGATGTGGTAGTAACAGTCACTGTATTTGCACCCATTTTCAAGTACAACCACCTAAAGTTGAATATGGCAAAAGGTTGCATATGACAACCAAAGTCGGAAACCTGGCAGAAAAGACATGTAGAAGAAACTGGAATGGGAACACAATGGTAGACACAACATGAGAAGAGTGAAGTGTGAGGAATAAAAAGACTTGGTTTTTAAGTAAGCCTCAGTTCCGAGGCTGATGCGTTTCAAGAACAGTGTGAATTTTGTTCGTGCCTACAAAGTGCACTTTGGTACATTATTGAGAGAAATCTTGAATGACTTCTTTGACATGTTTTAACTCTTTATCTTCTGCAGGTTACAAGGATTATTTGGGTTTCTTGTGCACAACGCCTGGCATTGACGTCTACGAGATAAGGAACTATACAAACTCACCCTGCAACAACACCATGGGCCACCCATGGAATCTCAACACCCCATCCATTACAATCTCTCATTTGGTAAAGACTCAAACAGTCACTCGCACGGTCACAAATGTTGCTGGTGAAGAAACCTATGTGATCACTGCTCGAATGCAGCCAGCCATTGCCATTGAAACTGACCCTCCGGCAATGACGCTGAGACGTGGAGCCTCGCGGGAGTTCAGGGTGAGTTTAACCGTTAGATCAGTAACTGGAACTTACAGTTTTGGAGAAATTGTCATGAAAGGTAGCCGGGGACACATAGTAAGGATCCCAGTGGTCGCCATGGGATACCCGCGATAGAGTGAGTTGATGGGTCATCTGAAGCATGGTTTGACAGTCTTACTCTTAATATTCTTTGTAACCTTTGGTAATAAGATACAAAGGGCTGGATACGTGTTTGTTTGAAATTATGTATCTCTACGTGAAGTATTTGTAAAGTAACTAGGGGTCAGGGAGACTTCTGGTCTGGTCATTTCCAGTTAAAAGTTTTGCTAATTTGTTCAGTGATTTAATAAACTCTTATAAACTGTGATTGGTGGTTTGGTGGATAAGATTTTTATAAGAATTTGAGAAACTTCAGGTTTTGCAAATATATTTTTTTCTCTTATAATCAATCAAACAAAGTTTGATTAGTAATATTGAGATTTTTTTTTATTATTATTATTATTTGTCACATGGAAATCTTTGGAAACAAAATTCCAAACTTTTTTTTTTTTTAGGGGTTCAATTCATCATTGCAAATCATACAACTATATCAAAAATTGAAAAAAAGAAAAAAAAAAGTTCGTCTCTCAAGATTCCTTCTTTTTTTTTTTTCTTCTTTTTTAACATTTATGTATACAGGTGAAAGTAAGACAAGAAACACAAATATTGGCCGTTCTCAATGCAGGGTCGTCTTCTCCGTCAGAAGTCATGTGTTCTAACATATTTTGCTTTTTCTTAGTTAAGTATAAAAAAAGAAAAAGAAAAAAAAAACTCATTTTCATTTAATTCATCAAAAGCGACCTTCATCTAAATCCAGTCGTGCAGTAATTTCATTAGAGTTAGATGACACGTCAAAGTCATCAAGTGCAATATTTAATTTCAACTAAACAGAAGTACCGAAAACAAATAACCTGGGTTTTCCAAAAAAAACAAAACAAGACACATAACCTCCACCAACGTAGCCCAAGGCAAGACCCCATGTGGGCGCAAATTTTATTATCACTCCCTCTCCGTCTCTCTTCTAACCGTTAACGGCTTAACGCTTCAGTCTTGACTATTTTTGTGTTAAATAAATAAATATATAGCTTCCCAATAATTCATTCCATTGTCTCATTTTTACCGTCAGATATCAATGAATATAAATTTCGTACAATCCAAATGAATTAAAGTTAATAAAATAAAAAAATTAAATGGGCGCAAAATTTAACATCACTTCTGGTTAGCTCGTCCCACTCACTTATTTAATGCATGCGGGTATGGTATAGGGGGCAGAGTTCATTTCAATTATTTCATATGACAGCGATGTGTTTGAAATGTCACTGGCGTGGTTGATTGTATCGTCAACTTGTTTTCAAATGGACGATCATGATTCTTGTACGTAATTCTTATCAGTGCCGCACACTCTTAATCAAAATCAATCAATCGGTAAGTTATCCATTTCTGCATTATTTAAGATTGGCTTCCCTCCTCCCTCTTATTTCTTCTTGCCCCACACAAACACACGCACGCACCCTCTCTCTCTCTCTCCCTCTCCCTCTCCGTATTCTCCTGTGCACAATAAATATTGTGCTTATCCCTCTTTTCTCTTAGCAATTAAGGACAGATATTATTATTCTTGTTTTTATATCTCCGGCATTTCCAGACTCGGCGGCGCCTCTCACCTGAATGCAACCGTTCTCTTTAGTCTATACCTTTCTCCATTCCTCCCCGCGTCTGCTGGCTTTCTCTTCAAATGGTGCGTATGCATACATCTTTCTTAAAAATGAATAAATAAATAAATAAATAAGTAAATTTTTGTGTATGAAATTACGGAAAAAATTATACAAATAAAAAAAAAATATATATATATATAGCGAGTAGGTAAATATTTACTAATTTGAAGATGTCACAATAAGTATAGTTATAGTTACAAGAGATTTTTGTAAGAATTCATGACGCACTGATTTTTAATTAGATTCATTGATCGTTTATTGGATGCATCCGTAGGGTGCAATTGTTTGCATATGTAATTTCTTGTTCTCGTTTTGTTTCCTTAATGCTGAAGAAAAGTACTTCCAATTCAACTGTTCGTCCGGCCGCAGGGCAAGCAAACACTAGAAAAGGCAGGACACAATGTTTTGCTTGTATCGGATGTGTTCCCATGTGTTCCGTTCACATATGTCACGCGATTGCTTGGTGTTCGTGGCGCAGCACCCTTGTTCCTGTCCTTTTGTCACTTCTTCAGCCGCGCGATGCGTTTGTGTCACGGTCTTTGCTCTCAAAATGATCAAATGTTTTATTAAATTTATAAATTTTCTCTTCTTTTTCTTTTTACGTAATTCCCATAATATTCTTCAGCAACAGTTCATCGTGAACGATGATGTGAGAGTTAACGTATTGGGTAGATTTCTTTTTTAGGTAATTCTTACGATAGTCGTCCTTTTTTTTTTTAAGTTAAATTTCTTTTTTTAACTATATATATAAAAAATTATAATGATGTAATAAATACAATATAATATAATATTTATTAAATTAAAAAAATATTAAACGAACAACATATATATATATTAATTTGGACCTTCATTTTTTAGGATGGGCGGCATTCAACGCCAAGAGCTTTTCTTCCATTGGAGGCTAGGTCTATAGGACTAGGTCTAGGTCGTGTATTCTATTTTTTGCCGCTTCTGTGACCTTCCCGTGTGGACGCGGGTTTTCCATTTTCTATTTTGTATACGCCAAGTAGCATTTTCAATTACAGCTAATTTCTGTCCATATTTTTTTCCTAAATTAGTTAAGAAGGCATTTGGCAAAACTTTTTGAAACAAAGTGAACGGTATTTCTGGTCCTATCACATTGTTAGTCTTCCAAATTCTAAGGACAATCATAACATTTCAAAAGTAAAACATAAGCAATCCAGCTTCGGCCGGAGTGAACTCAAAGCGTCAAAGATACAGACTTATATTGCATTTTTATGATTATGAGATGTATAAATGTGATTTTTATTATTAATTATAATCATACATCAAAAAATTTAAAAATAAATAATTAATAATAGTGATTATTAACGTGTAAATTTTATTTACAATTCGTGTTTGATACATTGTATTTAAATAATTTTTTTGTAACCTAATTATTACATCATCACCTTCATAACTTTACTTTAAGAAGATCTAGACAAAAGTAACCAAATCTTCTTTTTCCCTCTCTTTTTCTTTTTCGTTCTCTTTCTTTTATTAATTTTTTGTTTTTGGTTTTTGGTAAAAGCGCGTAAACTTTTGATGGATTAGGTGGAATTATGCAACGCACAAGACGCTCCCTTCTAGGTTTTTCTCGTTTTCCTGCCGCCTCGTTGATGTCCCCTTTTGTCACCTTGATTGTCCTTTTTCTGTTGTAATTTGTGTCAATTTTGGATGCCGGTTGGATCGATGTGAGCTTTTACATGAAGTTTGTGGAAATCATGTGGTGCAATGTGAACAGTTGACCACATGCGTACAGTCATATAATCTATGATTGGGAAGTGGATTTCAACGTGCAGTCATCCACACCAAATTGAAAGCTTAGATTACAATTAATTTTTAATGTCCTTGGCTTCCAACGTACTTTATTTGGTGAGAATTCTTTCTTCTTTCCACTTAATTTTTGTTGCGTAGTTAGCAAGAACCAGCAGCGCATTTGACTTTCTTGTTGGAGAAAATCTTAATAAACCCATTCAATATATATGGAAAATATTTTTAAAAAGCACAACTTTTTTCTTTCCCCTGAAAACTAAGTTCCAAAATTAATTATTTATTTGTTTATTTTTGACAAGATGAATATGGGGCGTGTTCCACAGGTCACCCAAGGCAAGGTTGTCCTAACCAAACCCATATCATTGGATGGAGATTCAGACACTGAGTATAAGGCTCCTAATCTTGTCCAGCGCATTCTAAGCCTGTTTAAGAATATACGTCCAGGATCGGACCTCACTCATTTTCAGGCAAGTCAATGATATGCAACAAAACTTCACAAAAATCATTTCACACACTTCCCAACAGAAACAAAACTGATAATGTTGTTTGATTGTTTGATTTGTGAAAGTTCAGCTACCGCCGCAATTCAACTTTCCAAAGTCACAGCTGCAGTGTTTTGGCGAGTCGGTCTATTCCACCGGCATAGACATGTTGCATGAGTGCAACAATCAAAAGAGCTCACTGGATAGGTTCATGTCTGTGGTGGCATGGAGCATATCCACCACGCGTCCTTGCCCTTTTGGTGTTTCTCCTTACAACCCAATTCTTGGCGAGACTCACCATGTTTCTAGGGGAAGTCTCAACGCTCTACTAGAGCAGGTAATTTGCCCGGAACTAAAATAATGAGATTTGAGGGGCCAATGACAAAAAATGTATTTTGACAACAATGAGTATTCAACTAAATATCCAGGGCCAATTTGAAAATATGACCAACTTGGTGGGGCAAGGCTAAATTTCTTGAGCCTATTCTATTAAGACAATGCTCTTTTTATATAATAAATTATAAATTTAAGTTTTTGTTATTATTATTATTTTTAAAAAAATATAATAATATTATTATTTTAAATTATATATATTTTTTATTTTCATTAAAATTTACTTAAATTTTTTATTTTTTTTTGTTAGATATAATATTGAGTTAATTTAATTTTTTTCTATGATCAAATGAAAAATTTTATTTATTTTTATTTTAAACTGTGTCACCTGCGTTGCATCGTAGCATTAAGGACAAGGTACAATTGGAGGGGTCATTTTTCCATGACTCAGCTCTAATGGGCTTGGTCCGCCTGGACGTGGGGCGGGCTAGATATGCAGAACCAATCATATACGAATGAGACTTCATTTGTGCTCCACGTGCCTGCAGGTTTGTCATCATCCACCGGTTTCTAGCCTTCACGCAACAGACGAGAAGGAAAATATCGACTTAACTTGGTGCCATTGTCCTGTTCCCAGATTCAACGGTACATTACCTTTTCTTTACTTTTAACTGTGGCAAGGTCCAATTTTCAAGGGAAATTGTAAAATAGGAGGAACTAAAGAAACCCGAGAAAAAAAAAAAATCACCTTTTTAATAAATAAAAATATAAATTTTAGCCTAATAACTAAAGTTTAAATTTTGGATAAAATATGAGATTCAAAACTTATGCATTATTATACATTACTTTACTGATAATTACATCTCACTCCCCCACTTCCCAGTATCTAATTGGACCAAAGAAAAAAAAAATTGTGGACTTTGTATTCTTGAATTTTAATCAACTTTTCAAAAATTAGTTGTAGAGCTCACCGTCTAAAAGAACATGTCTCGTGCTTTTTTTTTTTTCTTTTTTTTTTTTTTGTTGTTGTTTGACAACATGTTTCTTTTTTATGCAAAACCCTATGCAATATGCATATGTAGGGACTAAAATAGAAGCTGAGGTACATGGAAAAAGGCAGCTTAAACTTCTAAACCACGGGGAAACTTACGTGATGAATTCACCAAAGCTCTTAATAGGATTGATTCCTCCTGGGGTCGATTGGGTTGGCGACGTACGTATTTGCTGCCAAGAGACTGGCCTTGAAGCGGAGCTACATTACACAACAAGTTCCTTATTCAACCCTAGAGGAAGCTACTCCATTAGAGGAAAGATTCGTCACTCATCATCCACGAAGACCTTTTATACAATTAATGGACATTGGAACAGGTAATCACAACAATTTTGCTTTGTATCCATTTTGATTTAGCCGATCGCTTGTATTGCTGAAAACAACGACAAAATGGTCTGGTCAACCGTGCCATGCCGAGCAATATTATAGAGCAAAATTTGCTTTCTCAGTTAAGAAGAAAAGGGGTGTAATTGCTTGCAATACGAGTTTGAGGTAGAGGTGTTTTTGACATTTATGCCTTCCGAATAAAAAACAACAATAACAACCATATGGTCGAACAGAATTGAAGAAATAATGAAACAGACCAGAAGTCAGCTGAATTATATTGCCTTTCCTGCTTTAATTATTACACCGTTTCACTTCCTATCTTGAGTTCCTGCAATGGAAATAGTTCATGTTCCAATTTTTATCTCGGTTAAAATGTGAGGTTTTAAGTCATCTTCCGTTTTTCTGTTTTTTTTTTTTCCTCCCACGAGCAGTACTGTAACAGCGAAGGATATCGACAATGGGAAGGAGACAATTATATACAATGCAAAAGAAGTAATTACGGGGTTGAAGACTCCTGAGATAAAGGATTTACGGGTATTCTTCTTTCTGTTTTTATTTTTTTTATTTATTAAGACACACTGCTAATTGCTTCACAACTTGTCTCGCCTTCCGGTTCGGGGTGCAGCCTCTCTATGCTTAGAAGTAGCTATTAAGAAGATTTAAGAAAATAAAGTTGCACCTCTATCTCTGCCAACAGCCTTGAACTTTTAGTAGTATAATGGCAGACGCTTGGTCCTGACATTTCTGATTTTGTTCCGTAAGGGAATTTTTCCAAGTGAATCAGCCGTAGTGTGGAGTGAGGTTAGCAAAGGGATCCTTAACAAAAACTGGGCTGAAGCTAGAGAAGCAAAGAAAGCGGTGGAGGAAAAGCAAAGGGAACTTGCTAGAGACAGGGACTCTGGAGGTGAAACTTGGGTTCCTAAGCATTTCCTTGTATCTTACAGCAAGGAAAATGGCTTCAGCAGCTCACCTATTGAAGAAAAGGTCCCGCCAGCACCCATTGTTGTTGCCCTTTAGGCTTTGAGTAATGGATCGACATTCTCAAGCAGACACACCTGGTTTTATGTTCTACAGAATCAGTTCTACTTATGTTTTTTTTTTTTTAACCGGATTCCGCTTTTCTTCTTTTTTTTTTTACTCCCTCATATTTGGTATCTAATTAACTTGAAATTCCTAGTTACAAAGGAAAAAAAGGGGGGGGGGGGGGACTCCCTGAGACAATTGAACAACAACAGTACTACTACATGTCATTTAGAAGTGGGGAATTTATAGTAGCCAACGGGTATTTGGAGATCTAGCCACACAAAGGACATGTAAAGGTAAGCAAGGCAAGTGAAGAAAATGGTTAAAAAAATTAAAAAAGAAAAATACAGGAAAAGCAAGGTTCGCATGTTCATAGTTAGAACTGGTGGAAATGTGGACAAGGTTGTGTCACCAATTTCAAGTAAATGGCAAACCCAGTTTTATTATTCATATCTCTGTTTCATGCTGCAGAAATTTTGGCACAATTGGCAATGAATTCGCACCTTCGACCATAAGTCTAAATAAACTGGCTGCCATAAAATTTTCACTAATGGGTTTATGAACATTCCTTAGTAATTCAATGTATGATATCAATCATCAAGGAGTTCACAGTCTATCCTTTGGAAGTAGATTCTCTCTTCATCGAGATCATAAGCCACATTGTAGTACAACTGAGCCCTTGCTCCAATTATAGAGTGATCATCCTTTGGTTCATTTGGAAGAAACGACAGGCAAAACACCTCTGGCTCTATATGATAAAATAAGCTTCCAGCATCTAATACCAACTCAGCCCCCTCAGCTAGATGAATTGTCATTACTGGAAGCCCTCGAAGATCTCTTATTACTGTTCCATAGTAACACAGTTGTTGTGTCTGAACAAACCGCCTCAACGATCCATCTAAGTCCAACATTTTTGAGAATCTTTCTCTGATTTGATAATAAACAACACCAGGCATATAGGACATCATGGATCCGGAGTCAACGATCACCCCGCCACCTCTCGACGTCTTGAATGCATTGAGATCAATGTCTAGTCTTTCCTGCCCTAAGCTTATTCCTTCAACCGTTACATAATACAAGCCTCTGCTAGTTTTGAAAGGTGTTGAGAGGCCTTCAACATTAGCCCCACCACCAAATGTCAATCGATTAAAACTGTATGAAGGGTCGTCTATACTGCCAATGCAATACGAGAACTTGTTGCCTAGTTTGTTCACTATTGATTCTGCATTTTTGCCAAGTCCAAAAACCCCACCCCACATCCCGTGACTTATCTCAACATTGTTTACACCGCAGCCAAATACAACATTAGGCAGTACCACTGTGTTATCGTTGGTCGTCCCAAAGATAAGCTGTTCAGTGGCAATATGACCTTCTGATTTGGATTCATCACCATAGGATACACTATATGTACAATAATCAAGATCGTTGCATGAGATATAATGGGAAGATTTATGCAAATCATGACAATCAGTACATGATAAATCGACATAACTGGAAGACGTTGAAGGGTTATAAATTGGACCTTCCTGTGACATGCACCTTTCACAGGAACTGCACTGAAGCCATGTGAGGCTGCTGCCAGTATCCAAGACAGCAAGTTGAGGAATAGGTGGCTGTCCTATTGAGAAGTTTACAACAAACAAATGGCCACGGATATTAGCTAGCAGATTGGCCTGGACATCTTCGCTTGCAATAATTCCCTTAGCTTTGGCCTGCACGTAGGCAATGCGGGCATCTGAATAGCGCGGTAGTCGTTCGGCAGGGTCTGTGGAGATGCCATTAAGGTAGGACGGAGAGGAAACAGAATCCCGGTGGATTAGTCGTGTGACCAGTCGCTGCGGTTTTGTGCTTGTTATTGAGGGTGAGATTAAGGTGGCTATGAGAATTAAGAAAAACAGATACTGTAATGGAAGAGAATTTAACATGTCCATGACTTTTCTGTGGTAGTGACACAAGGATCCTTTATATCTATCTCCTCTTTTGATGACACTGTTGTGCAAGAACTCAAAGTTCAAATTTCTATGCATGCAAAACTATTCCCGGTATTGCATACAGAAGAAGAGATGCACATATAACAGCCAATGGATAATTGGAGATTTAATCACACCAAGGGTATGTTCCAGAAAGAATGGCAAATGAAGCAGACTAGAAGAAATTAAAATAAATTGGGAGACTTAGAATGCAGACAAGACTGTGTTGCCAATTTCTAATGTTGAAAACCACCATGTTTAGCATTCACGATCTTTTGATGTTCCCTTCTCCATGCACACAAAAATTCTGCAGAATTCAAAATGAATTTGCATCTCCTACCATATATTCTTATTAATCGAATATTTCTGACATATACTCGTAGCCTTTCACAAACAAATGGCCAATTATGCTTCTTTTTTCTAGTCAAGCAGCGATATTTTCTCGGATGAGATTGAAAATCATAAAAACAATGAATGAAAAAATAAACATTATTGAGCAGAGGAATATTATGGACCAAAAATTTTCCCTTTTGAATGACTTTTTGAAAAGCTTTCTTAATAAGTTGGATTGGCTCCCTGTACTCATCAGCAACAATACACACATCCAAAGGCCTCTTGTGCTATTACATTATCCATTCAATCCTTGAATGAAATAACAACAACGTATGCTAATAAGAGCTCAACAAAATTTAAAATGGCAAATGCAAAGAATAATGCACATTTTCAAGTTTTAAAATTTACAATAAATTCTCAAATTTCATGCCTAATTCAATTAATATAAGGGGAGCCATGTTTTTGTTCTTTTACAAAAGTTCCAGTCATTGACTACACTGCAACAAATCTTCCCCCAAAATTTTCTGTACCATAGTAGAACACGTGGCCAAAACGAAGGGGAAAAAATGGACAACAGATCCCCCACTCCTATGGAAGCAACACTAACAACTGGTTAGCCTCCAGCTCAACTGAGTCACCCTAACTGCTCGCCGGATGTCCCTGCACGCAAAAACTGCGTCTGGGAACATTCACTCCTCAATGACACAACATTTACAAATTTGTATGATATTTGAAGAACCAAGGAGTGGGAAGTGGGACGTGGGAGGTTGAAGGTGGGAGAGTGGGGTCAAAAGCAACCATGGATCTGACCAAAGAATTTAGAGTCAAAATTATCTCACTCAAGTTGTGTATAATTGGAGAAAAGCTGCAACAAGTTATTGAGAGCATCTGGATAGAATTTCCTCGCAAACAAGTAACATGGCCGTCTGATACCATTCCACATGCAAGGCTGAATCTGCACTTCCCTCTGGAGACACCATAGGAAAGAAGAAATTACACAATAATGGCTAAGAATTTAGCTCACTTCTAAAAGAATACAAGAGTAGCAATAGCAAAATTTTACCTTTTCATCACTTGTCACATGTATACTCAGATCAACTGACTGCACAATGAAATATCCAGATGCCACATTTAGAAAAGATCAATAAGCAAAAACTGAAATAATTTCCTAGGTGAAAATAAAGTTAACAGCCTGAAGCCCACCATGGCAAACTAAATATTGTGGGCCAGTGATCTAAGTTCTTTCCACCAATCATCATGCCACAATACCCCAAGGGAAATAAAAGAAATATTCTAAACAGTGTCTTCAAGGAGAGGAGTGGCCATTGGGGGGATTACAGCAATCACCTCCAAAAAGCAATATACACAAGACTAGGGAAGACTAATGTAGCAGCAAGAACCTACCGTAATATTCTTCAGAAACTCATATGTTACATCCTGAGCCCTGTATGATTTAGGATGCCATTTTCTCTCAGACCAGTCAACATGTGTCACTGACCAATTTGCAATTCCACGAGGATCAACCATCTGAAGTCCCATACAAAGATAAATTTCAAGAAAAGCTAAAAAATTGTAGAGTTTTAAGGATTCAATGTTGAGGCAGATGCTCACATGGAAAAATGTTGGCAAGTAATGCTCATCAGCGATGCAATTTTTCCCTTCCAGACCGGGCTGTAATTAGAAAAATATCCACATCAATTTTGCTATGGTCTCGACATCAAACACAAACTTCATAATGTAGAAGATCTAGACACATAATTTGAAATACTCTTTGCCCATTGCTCATATGATACAAGATGGCTTCTTTGGCCCTTCCTTGACCTTAGCTATGGAATTGGAGTTCAACATCAAGGTGACACAAAATAAGCTCATCTAAGCCATTATATGCTGATATGTGGATGCTGACTACAAAGAACTTGTGTATCACTTAGAGAACAGCTTTACAGCTATAGCATTTACAGTAGTCCTTCAAGTAAATAAGATCTGATAATGATCGTACACATAATGACCACAAAAAAGATAGTAAATAAGGCACATAACTCTTCCCACAGCACATAATAAGACACTGAAATTTGATAGATGGAATACAACTAATGATGCAAGGGGAAAAAATCAAAATTGGATAAGAAGAGAATCTGCACACTAAAAATGAATTATAAAAAGAATAGGAGAGAGACCCAAACAAAAAAATGCAGCCTTCCCACTGTTTTAATCAGACATGAATCACAAAATGAACAGAAAATTGAACTCAAATTATGAAAGAACTGAAATTTGAGAAATGACAAAGAGTCAAGGATAATAAGTATCAGGAAGAAAAATGTCAGCATCACAGTGGCTGCTGAGGTTTTGATGGCAAAATAAAATTTCATGAATTAGATGAATTGTCAATAATGACTACCTTGCAGTACTCACGGAACTTTGTGTAGTAAAGACTGTCAGCCATAATTATCAAAGCATGCTGTCTCTTCACAGAGAACCACTGCACAAAATTCAGTAATTAAAAATTGGAACTAAAAAAGTTGAAATTCCAACTGTACGCTGCATGAGATTTTACAGAGCCAAACATAGAAGAGAGAGGATTGCCGTGAAAAGTTAAAAAGAACTGAAAGAGGGAAGTGAATGATGCACACAAGTAACTTCAATGCCTACATGAATCTAGTGAAGCTATACCTGTGCACCCTTTCTAAAGTCTTTCTTCTCAACCTCAGGTAACATGTGATCTGAATACCTGCCATTTCCATGTGGACCAGGATCGTAAAAGCTGAAAACAACAGGAAAGTTCATCAGCATGGGTAAACAGTACAGAACATATTTTGAAGTATATGACTGTATTTCTGCTCAGCAGATTGGTTAACAGTACTGTGGAAGACTACTAAATTTATGATAAACACAGCATCAGATCAATGATACATGCCCCAAAGTACATGACAATAACAATTAGATTATGACACGTACCAATCAACATAGCTGATATTTGTGTACATCAAATAGTTGTAGATATAGTCAAACTTATACAATGGAACACAACTGCAATGCCAGAGGACAATTGATCAGTAAGTGATGATAGCAAAATCTACATGGCTCAGAATAATTATTGATAAGACCAGTTATTTTCTTGTTACCTTTCGGAAAGTAGCACAAAATGCCGGTTATCAGGATCTTGAAGAGCATTTGCCAGAAGTCTTCTCTCAGCATCAACCATTGAAATCTTCCCCCATACCACCTGCAAATATAGTTCAGATAAATTTTATTAGCTTTTCAACAGATTTAATCCCCAGCTAAGATCAAGAATGATGGCATAACATCCATCACTCTATCACCTGTCACCAAAACTTGAAGTACAAGGCTGAATGTTGCCTGGAATTTGTTTGGTTGATTGACCACTAAGGAAACACATCATGAAGATACAAAAAACGGATGGAAATAGGTAGATGTAAAGTATCTGCATCCCCCTGGCTGCAATGTATATATATATGTATATTGAGGAAATTGTAATTTAATGTAATCCAGGAAATCAAACTAGGTGGACTCTATCTTACAAAGTAATACAATTTTTTAAGTTATCCACTGTATTTAGAGCAATTAATTTTATTGGAAGTATGCCTACATATAAAATAAAGTATTTTATGAAAGGAATCATGTTTAGAAATAATATATAAATGTGAAAGTTTTAGCAGTCTTTCTGCTCAATATCTTGTCTTTCAAATCTGTCTTCATGACTCTATTCTGAACATTAAAAGTTTTGGAACGTGCTAATGTTTATGGCTTTCCTTGTCATCAGTTGAGCAGGTCAAAACTACTGCAGAAGTTCTCACCAGAATACATCAAAAACTGATCACTGATTTCCTAGTCAAATGATTTACACTTGATCTTATTCTCTGAGCAACAGCAAATGGCCAATCACACACACAAAGCAAGAAACAAGAAAACATTTCCCATTGAAAGTTGTCAACTTATAAAGGTCACTCCAGTGTGCGAGGCTTCCCACATTGTGAGATTTGGGAAAGGTCTGGTCTACGCAGCCTCACATTGTGGTTTTGGCAACTTATAGGACCAGTAATCCCTCACTACTTTGCCATGTGGCTTGTTCTTTTTTACTTTCTATTGGGTTCCAAGTAGAAAAGGAAGGAAAATAACACATAAGTGTTAAAGGCATTTCAATAAAACATGGCCAATCATATAATTCCACTCAACAACAGCCTGAAAGTAGAATGATCAGAAATCAATAAAGTTATCTCCAAAAGTTCTATCTTCATCAAGTGTAAGAATATGAGATGGGAAAACCAATAAGTAACCATAAAATAATGGAGAAACTAAAATAAGGGTACAAGAGTGAAACATCAAAAATAGAAATAGAATTCCTAGAACATCACTGTCAATATAAAATTATATGACTCATTGAAATTAAATTTATAAACCTTGTCACTGCGTATGTCCCGATTTACAAAGTAACGACTTGAATGAACTGGTTTTTCCTTGGATGCATGAACATAAACAGAGAATCTTCCCTCATGACCCTGCCAAGAAAGAGGAATTGGCTTCAGCTCAAGACATGAGTTAAAGAAAAATATTCATAGCTTAATGGAAATAATAAAAAACTATGAAAGGTCCAACATTTATGATGACCTGCCTTTTCACTAGCTTTCTGTTGACCATGATATAGACATGGAATATGTAAATGATACATAAAGATACGTATCATTGCCTCATTCATTTATACCTAAAGAAAAAATGTATTAATACTAAATAGCTTACCCTGAATTGATGTGGATCTGTGGTCTTGCAGGGACACAGAAGTCGCAGGTAGTACATCAGAAACATAAAGAAAATGCCAAATTAAAAAAAAAAAAAAAAAGGGCAGAAAGGATACAAAATGAGCTCCTAATATGCCAGAATGAAGTAGCTATTCTCACTATGTGGTCATGAGACACATTGTTCTACTTCCAAATTTAATTATTGATACAACGTGGGGTTCATGTCCTCTATTGTTTATCCACCAAACAGAAACTTTTGTCTTTTCAAGTTTTTCTAAATGCAATCATGCATGCAAACCTTGCCCATAAACCTACATCCTTCAACGACTCTGTAATAATTAGTTATATGCTCAATAAGGATCCATACCAATCTTGTGCAAGTGGTAAGCAGTAGGAATTGCAATCTTATGGGTCTTGAGAGAAGCACCAAGGAACATGGACATGATTTCAAAAGAAATTGAAACAGCCAATAAAGAATCATTACACAATACAACACAAGAGCCTAGCTACGCAAATTCATATAATCACCACAAGCTCAAGTTCCATTGATGTTTCAGGAAATTGATCAAGTAGAGATGTCATTCAGACACAAGCAAGCAGGGCACACATGAATGACATTTTTGGAGGCAAGAGTTCCATCCCTGGTTATAAAGGTTTGTGCATCAATGATGGTAAAAGATAGCTTTTTTTATCCAATATGATAAAAAATACTTGGTGATGGAAATTCATATATCAATCAAACAAGTTACCAGATATTTTGAAAGTGTAAATGTATTTAGCACAAAAGAAAGAAAGAACACTTACATCAAAAAACTTGTCCCACAGCTTCTCAAAAGGCAATGAACCAGGAGTCAAGAACATAAAAGCAATTTTGGCATTTTTTGTTTGAATGGGAGTTGAACTCAGAATTTCATTAATCACAATATGAGATGCAATCTCATCATCTGTATATTCCCTCGCAGGAGCAGGTGGAATCCAATCAGTAAGAGCCTTGCAACCTCTAGAAGAAAATACATAACAAGCAGTGCTGCTTTGTGGCGGATAGATATAAGCACAAACTAGAAACAGGCTGACCATTGACAATAAGACAATGATCCATATTGGCCTCTTCAAGGGAGGTCGGTGACGAGTCCCAGGCAAGATTTGCATATCAGCCATGCCTAGTCGCCACACTTGATTTGCCTTCATCTAGAACACCAACATCAGAACCTTATCTCAAGATAATGCATTCATCACCTGCCACCCACATCCACCACCACTCCTCCAACAAAAGATTATTATTTCACAGGCAAGCAAAATTCCTCAACTGGGTACCTGGGAAAATTTGAGAAGAAAAATAATTAAGCATTAGCAACCAACTTCTTGAACTCACAGATATTGATTAAAGACAAGAAGAGAGAAACATTTGCATTTCCCTTGCAGAAATTAGGGGGAGATACAAAAGAAAGAAAAAAGAAACGGACATAAAGTCGATAGAACCTTTATGGTGGAATCAAAGCTCATCTGGTTGACATTTCAAATCTCCTAAAGTTCCCATCTTTTCTCAGTAACCAAACAAGCATAAAAGATCCTTTCCGGGCAATTGGGAAAAGGAGATAATAGACAAACATGAATACAACCGAAGGAGGAAAAGCAAGAAACTTCAAGACAGAAAGGGAAGCTGAATAAGCAAACGCTGGGATTCAAAGTCCCGAAATGCCCAACTGCTAAAACCAAACATATATTTTCCTTTTTTCACCAATAAAACTAACATTAAGAAAAGAAAAAAGAAACGGAAAACAACCATCATGACAAAGAGTCAAAACCCATCCAACACACTCTCTCCACGGCAACAACCCGAAGACCCAATCAAAATTCCAAACCAAAAAATGCACACACGAGTCAACGCGACAGCCCCAAAAGGTCAACCGCCGTTTGGTTTCCAAGAAAACGCAAGAAAGAACAAGAACCAAGAATTACATTCTTGGAAGAACAATATCATCTAAACAGCCCAACCCAACTTCAATTCTTGCAAAACAAATTACTCAGAGCACTCCAAACAACAAAAGAAAAGACCTTTATCACAAAATAACCTCCCCCTCCCCCCTCCAAAAAAAAAAGCAGAAAGCAAGAAAAGGAAAATGGAAGAAAATCGAATACCTGAGGAACAAAGCTTAAACGCTGAAACCCAGATCTCCAATTCAAATCCCGGATTCAAAGATCTATAAAGAGAAACGCCTTTTGCAATAGAAGATACCTTCTGGCAATGCTACTATTCAAGATCCAAAGGCACAGACCCAACTTCAAATATGGCCGAAACACCAAACCCCCACACAAACCCCCCAGAAAGAGACTTCCGGAGAGAGGGAGAGACTTTAATATAAAAAATTATATCTAAAGGGAACGCCGGGTTGATTAATCTTTGTAAGCCCGTAATCGAAGTGTATTGAATTTTCGGTTCCTTCTTTAGACGATTCTTATGCTGTTGGGCATTTTACACTTGGTTGCCCCAGGGGGTAGGAGCGGTCTGTCTGTCTCTCTCTCTCTCTCTTTCTTCCTCTCTTTCTCTCCTTGTTTAATAGGAAAGTTTAGTTATCTAATAATAAAATATTAAACAGAAATTTCATTTGAATAAACCAATTTGCTTCGTCTTCTTCTTCTTCAGAGAGAGAGAGAGAGAGAGAGATGGAATTTTCATTTTTATTTTTGTTATTTTTGGACCATTTTTCCTTTCATGTGACTAGTGGTTGGAACTTGGATCGTTGGTTTTGGATCCGTTTTCCAAACATAAGAAACGAACATTTTCGGCCGGCGAATTCTTAAGCCTAAATTTGCATGCCTCCCAAACGCAGTTAAAACGCGCGTGTACTAAACAGCCCACGAGACAATATATCACTGCTAATTGTAATTAATAATCAATAAAAAAAAAACAAAATATAGTTAAATATAATTAATAAAATAATATAAACACAAAACAGCCCACTAGTTTCAGTTTCACATCTTAACCTAGTTCTGCTTAGGACAACAAAAGCAGACATAGTTCTGCACTTCTTCTTTTGTTTATACAAATATTATCGACGGCAGTCCTAAACAGACCTTCCAATGCCACCCCAGAACAAGAAACAATTTAAGAGAATTTCCGGACTGGTCAGGTCTCTGTCTTATATAGGAAAACTTTAGGCTAATTCCAGTATATATTATTATTATTATTATTGTGTTAATCTAGAATTCATCAATGATTTTTGTAACAATTTTCTGCTTTATATATATATATATATAAGAAATATTATCAAATATATTAATTTTAAGATAATATGTAAAATAACCACCAAAATCCTCTACTTAGTAGTTTCCCTGATTCTCCTTGTACCGAAATACCAATCATTGAAGATATAGATACCCTATCACCGTCCACTTCCAAGAACTGACGTACAAAAAAAAAAAAAAAAAATCCATGTATCAACGAATTATCAAAAGAAAAGTAATAGTAATAGAATATTAATATTATAGTAATATATAGAATATTAATACTATAATTATAAAAAATAAATTTTATAAATAAAATTCTGAAAAATTTAATTTATCATTTAATTAAATATATACTTCTCAAAAAAATTTTAATATTTTTTTTATTATTTATCAAAAAAGAATTTAAATTAAAAAGCGTCCATTCTCTAATGGATAGCAGTTGACACAATACTCCTCATATCAATTAATCGAAACCCTTTTTAAGCCCCCAATCATTTTCTGAGCCACAATCTGACGCAGCAATCAAAAGAGGGAGTTATCAGTTGATCCAATCATTTGTCGGTATCCAGGCTGTGTTTTGTAATTGATATGTAGACGCAGCATATTTAATTAATTAAGGAAACATGTCTTCCCACAACATTGTTCCAAAGTGCTGCGTTTCACGTACTTGTCATGTTATTATTGATGTGTGCCAGTACCGCTGCGTTAATTGCAGTTCCCACTTTCCAGAGCATACTGCACGTGCCATCATTTGCAAATGAATCAAAGGGAATTTTAATGTAAGATCTAATGCATCAACGTAACTATGGATTTAATACAAGAAATTATGATTTTTATTAAAAAATTTAGATAGTTGCAATTTTATAAGATCTTTATTCATTAAATACATTGTCACATTTTTTCTTTTGAGCGGAAATACATTATTACATTTTAATTTAAGAAAGAAAGCATCTCAGAAACCCATCATTGGGCGACCGTGCAAGATACGCCCTACAGAGGGCGTGGGCGAAACTTTCTTGCGTTCCATGCAATTGAGCAGCAGCACGCATCCGCTGTACGATGTATTTCCGGTTCAAGAGTATTTTGGTGCAGGCAAGTGTATGCGAAAGCCGTGTTCTAGATTAAAATCAAATGGGGTACTATCAACGGATTAAAGCGGAACCAAACGTGCATTCGCTGACACTTGATTGGAGCCCCAAAAGGGACGAATTAACGTAGACGGGCCCTTTCTCTTTAAGCATACGGTAGGCTGGCATGGGGTCACTGGTCAACAGCAGGGGTCGCTGTAGGCTGACAGGTCACTGATGACTGCTAGAGAAGAAGAGTGACAACATAAAAGCACCCAAATTCCTACGTTGGTATGAGATCTGAGGTGTGATCGTCGAATTCTTAACCAACCTCCCCCGAAACAATGTCTTGGTAGTTGTTCAATAACAGACCAATGACACGATTCCTAAATTAGTTTAACTCTGATATGTTCTGTTGCTGTCACCTAAGATCTATTCGTGAGATTTAATAAAGGGAAGGAGAAAACAAAAAATCCAAATTTTTAAAGAGTCGAACTTAACTTTATATATATATATATATATATTCAAATCTTAGTATCCATTAATTAAAAAGGAAGACATTTTAATAGTTAAATGTCAGGAAATCTATTTTAGAAAGTTTAATATTTAAATTCTAATAAATGAGTGTAAAATTTATGAATAATAAAAAATTGTCATGTGTATTTATATTGTATAACTCATGCCTTATTAACCATTTAATGAATAGATAAACTAATTAACTAAAATTATTAGAAAAGAAGACAGATGAGGAGAAAAATGCAAAAACTACATTGTTTTAATGTCCATTGCCATGCAACTTAGAGCCTTTAAGAATTGTAAATTAATATTCCATAAAAATTAGAATTGCAAATCAATTCCAGCCACTCGTATCATACTAATTTAAATCAAATTGGATGTCGTTTTGGAAGCACCATATAATTGGCCGAGCGGGTCAAAGTCAACTAGCTCCGTTGCCTATCAGAACCAACATCCTTTTTTAAGTAATTACTTCAGTCGAATGTTACTGATTGAATTCAATTCATAATCCATACACATCTAAATAACTCTCTCTCTCTCTCTCTCTCTCTCTCTTATGCGTGCGTGCACTTGTGTTTGATTAATTGATTATTCTCAACTAGGCGATCATACTTGTGCCCAGAAGTGGAGAGAAAAAAAATAAAAAAGAAAAAAAAAAAGAGAGAGAGAGGATCGGATAACGTACCACGAAGACGACATCCCATGTGCACAGACACTTGGATCTCACATCGTAGGATGACTTCATTTCCTACGATGTGAGAGTCTAATATGGGAACCATGAATTCGCTTCTTAGCCCTTTTACTGCAAATCCCAGAACCAATATGTTTTCTGAATTCATGCAACGTCTATGTAGGATAGAAACAACTACTAGCAAATCAACATTATGGTACTTGTAACAAGGGTCAGCATAATTTATGCCATACCTTATAGTTTATAAACCAGATGTCTACAAATGCATTGCCACCCCTTAGAGTGTAATACGTTTTACGCATCTCTTACGAGGTCTTCACACTTCCTAATTTTTCCAATTAGATCCATAGATCAGGCTGAGTAACCGAAAAGTTTGGTGTTTTCCTCAAAATTTTACTAATTAATATTTTCCTTGGACCAATTACCGGATTAAAGCTATAAAATGTATAAAAGATAACCCCAAGGGGAAGTCCATACATGCAAGGGTTACAACTAACCTGAAGAGTGCTGAGTAGAGCCTGAACACAATGATAACAGGCAGGGTACATAACGCAGCAGCCTACATGGAACAAATGCAACTATGAGCCACTTATTGTGCATCATACTCTTGTTTGAGATCCAAAAGGTCTCTATAAATCATTGTTTGTCTCAAATTCCTCACGCACAACAAATGAAGATGTTGGCACCATATGACTAAAGGTTACATACCAGAAACCAAGAAAGCTCCATGGTTGCAAGGGGTCTTGTAAGCTCGTTATCTTTAAGAATGCATTGGACCTTAAAAATGATCAAGAATATACAGATGTTTGTAAGCACAATCATATATAATCCATTACATTCTCTGCCTTCATAAACTTTTGGTTCTTGAATCTTAAATGTACTTCTATGGGCAAGTTAGCGTCATCTCTTGTCACTATGCTTTACTCTTTAGTTTCCACGTGCTGTCAATTATTCAATAAAATACCAATGTCTGCTTATATTTTCACCACATTTCATGCCGCATGCTCTTTTCAATGCTTTTGTGATCCGCAATTAATCAATCCGTGATATCCAAGTTCTTGTTGCTTGCACTGCATTTGTTCCTCAATCCACTGTTTGGTTCCTTTGCATACCCCCCCCCCCACCCAACCAATAGACAGAAACACTTGGAATAACCGAACCATGTTTCCTTGCAAGTTTTCAACTATGATGGCAAATTCATCACAAGAAAATCTAATTGGTCTCCTTTTAATTTCTTCAATAATTTTCTTTTTCTTGTTTCAAATGTTTCTTTAGTGTTGCAAAATAGAAACTTCATTTTTTGGTACAGAGGGTAAGAAGCTCAGAGAAGATCCAGAACCACCAAACATTGCTAAACTTCACAAACTTCCTAATTATGTTAAAAAATCAACTCACAGCAGTGTTACCTGTTGATGGTATGCAGAAGCAGCTTTGACAAAATCTTGGACTGTTTGATATATTTTTATTGTGCACGCCTTCAAAACAACAATAAATTTACCATATTGTGGTTTCATTACTGTTGCTACCTGAATGATGTATGGCTTAGCAAACTTCTTCATTTCCTGTGAAAAAAGAAAGTCAATGGAAGAATATATAAGATGAGCCAAGTTTTGAAAAGATAGTGAATTACAGACTAAAGTGTCCTACGTTTATGTAGGGGCACACCAACTTTTGAGCATAGATGACATGACGAATAACATAGCCCTTCGATCCATGGTACAGCTCAACTGTTTTCATAATTAGTGATTGAATGCACACTTCAGGATCAGTCACAGAGTTCAAGACTTGTTCCTTCAACTTTGGGATCCATTTCTTCTCATTAGAAGGTGGAAAAAAAATACAAGAAAGCAAATCAATAAAACAGACAATAACAAAAGCTCGGTTCCTGCAGAAATGAACGCATCAAATTGTCAATGAAACAAAAGTTATTTGTATAAAATGCTTTACTAACAGCACATGGGGAGATCATTTTAATAGCCACTAAGAATGAGAGACTCAGTATGTCTGTAAATTACAGACCACTAAGTTTTCTCACAGAAGGAAATCCTAATTTAATATGAGTGTGTCCACAGGTTTTTCCCCACTTTTTTTCACTGAAGTTTTCCCACTGATATATCTTAGATACTAATTGAGAAATAATAAGCAAAGTATTGCCCGCTGAAACAAGTACATTACACATAACAATTGGACCACTAATCAGCCAAATGGGTAGAAAGAAATATTGTAACCATTCATACAGAAGAATCAAGATACCTACCTGAAGCTAAAACTTTAGACCAAGACCAAATTCTGCAATAGGATATACAATTAAAACTGTCCAGAGAAGAAGCAAAACCCCAGGAACAAAAGCTTCACAGAGTTCATGTAAAATTCACAGTATCTAGAAACCCCAAAAACTGGATAGCATGAAGAGAAACAACACTGGCAGCTATTCAAAGTAGCCTCTCAATGGCAATGCCTACAGAAACCGCAAAAGATTCATCCTGAACCTAAGCACCAACCTTATCCTCGGGAAATCAACTAATAGTCGGTAAACAGAAAGGCATTCCTTCTCTATCAGAATATACCGATAGCTTTATACTAGATGTTTCATTTGATTCAATGCACTTGAAGGTGTTATTAGCAAAACAACATGAAAAATGATTGAGCAGACAGACTACTCACAGCAGCAAGTACTTTAAAGTGATGCTCAACCCACTCGCCAACTTGAGCTTTCTTTTTTAGGACCTGGTGAAACAGTAATATTGGAAATTTCATCAGTTTGGAATCATTTTATCAGATTTCTTCAGCCCCAGATCTATCCAAAAGTCAAACATGTTTTGTTGAGAGGAAGAATAAGCTGAAGTGAAAAGTGTCAAATTCTGACATTCACTTTGACAAATCCAAGATTAGAACCTTTCGAAGTGTTACTTCCAAGTCCTGCCTCCCATACTTGTTCCAGAGAGTCACCATATAATGCTGCTTTTTACAAATCAAAATAAATAAATGAAAGAAGGTCAACAACAAAACCTTAGTACAAGCACTAAGAGATATGTGGCTTACCTGAAAATGTTCAGAATGGACTGCATGCCAATTTGGAAGCCATTCTCCCTGAATGTAATTATATATGAGTAACTAACTCATCATCACCATAAGTCCTATTGTTGATCAGTAATTTAACTAAAAATCCATAGAATTCATAGCTACAGCATGTAGCCACATTGTCGCCATAAATCACAACAGAAATTTTTGATGACACAAGTATTGTACGTTCTTTTTTTCCAAACAGAAACACTAAAATCTGCTTTTGCAAAGCTCCTTAACAAATGTAGTTGTCCTCCAGCATGCAGAGAAGTAGGTTGCAAGACATGATGAGTGTGAACAAGAGCACAATTCTAGTGGTTTTTTCGTTTTTTGTTTTTTTCTTTTCACTTAGCATTATTTGCTAGATCATCAGAAAAAAATGCTATCATTTTCTTTTCAGAATGATCTGACATGTATGGTGTAATTTCTACACAAATCCAACAACAGTGCTTTTTGAATTGAATAAGGGTTGGCTGAATTGTGCGTGAGTGAAACATACAACACCTCTTACTAATGTGCACATCACCTCCAAAGAGGAGAAACTGAACATGGATATCACCTTTAGGAAATTTGGAGGGTATTTGATACATCAGCAAGGCATGAGTTCGCTCTTTTGGTGGAACGAGGAGGTTTGTGGGGGTTAGGTGTTTGGAAGTGCCACAGGGGGGACAAGATTAATGATACTGAAAATAACATCAAAAGCATAGAGACAGAGTACCTTTACTAATTTGTTTGTGATAGAATCTATCCCCAATTTTGTGTTCATCATGTCTTCCTACAAACACTATGGCATTGTTAACATCATTTATTACATAAAATACTGTTATCGGCTACTAAACTGTCAACAAACCTGTGCTAGTTGAAGCCCATGTTCGGTTTTTCCCAATTGAATCTTCTGTTCCTTATTGATCTCTTGAAGCTGAAATAAGAAGAGAGAAATGAAAAAATCCATACAATTAACGCCACACTTATCTCATTCTGCCTGAGGCAGTCCTTAAAACAGATAGCTGTTTGCACCCTAGTTAGCCTTACAATACCTGATTAATCAAGCCCAACAGGATATACACATCAGTTGAAAAGTGCACAAATGTCTCAGGTCATTCCAACAAGAAGTGGGTGGAAACATGAAATAATACGATATACAAATAGAATACACATTTCAATCTAGAAAAGTTATATGCTTGCATGTGTATGACAAGTGTAAACATGTGTAGGACAGTTTTCAAAGATAATGATACAATCAACACACTAATGGTCTCTATCAAGGTCAATTGTACAATTTGGAAAGATATCAAACAATAAATCAACATTCTAAAGACCCCACTTTGGATGTCAATTAACAAATATCATTGGACATTGATCACTATAACCCATGCAGGTTTGAAGTCAGCAGGCCAATTATAAAAAAACAGTCCATGAAAAATCTTCTGTTCAGGCCAATGCAAAGAAATGATTCAAGTGTTGCATGAAATAATCAAACATTCCTGGTCCTTGTGGATAACTATGGCCCTAAAACTGAAACTGCTCCGGTAACAATGCCTTGACCAAGCAAAAGAAAAAGGAATCCAGTCACATTACTTACTTTTTCTAGTTTGACATTTTGCTCCTGGATCTTTTTCTCAGCTACATATGCCTGGACTTCAAGAGCATTCATTTTCTCATTTTGCAATTCTATTTCTTTTCCAAGTTTGTCAACCTGCCACAAAAGGTTAACCTCTTAATTGACAATTGCAAAGATATAACCGCGAGCAGTCCTTGTGCAACTAACCTGCTTCTCAAGTTCAGCGATCCGAATGTGTGCCAGACGTGCCTGCTCCTTAGCATTTATAGATCCATCTGGCTTAAAAATATAAAACAGGGAAACAGAAATGGAAAAAAAAAAAAAAAAATCAGCCTAAATTGATTATCTTTAGCTTAAAGACATAACTCTTCAGGAACGACCCCCCAGACATCACCTTATTCATTCCAGAGAATAAAAGTCCAAAGACATACATAAAGAAAATAAAAATTCCAGAATATGGAGTATGGACATAAAAATATCGTATCCAAGGTTTTGATGAAAGTTTTACCGAAATTTAGCTGAATAGAAGGTGTAACAGTCTTATTTGCACACAAGTCACTAAAAAAATGAAAAAGAAATCGCCAGTTGAAATTTAATAAAAATTATCATATCAAAGGGTTCAATTAATTTTTACTCAAATTTAGTGGAATATATACATGCAATTCAGACAGACTCGAGAACTAAAGATTTGCATATACAGAAATAATGATTCAGAGAAAACAGAAATCACCTGCTGAGATTCTATCTCACTCTGCAATAATGATATACTCTTTGATTTCTCCTCAATGATCTTCTCCATTAGTGTAATCCTATCATCCTGGCTTCTCAGTTTATGGGTTCTCTCGTCAATACTTGACTCTTCAATAGCCACATTGAAATGAAAAGAATATCAATTTCAGAGGTAGGAAAGAACAGAAATTAGTAACCAAACACCCAACAGTTACTTAGAAGACTAGAATTACAGATGCGTTTGGAGCCTCCTTGTCACCCAAAAAAGGGTATTTTTTTAGAATTGAATTTATGGGGTGCTTGATCTCTGCACTTGAAAATATTGCATTGCCTCCAACTTAAAACCTAACAAGCAATCAAAAGCACCAGCAAATCTCTGGCAAGAAAAGTTTTTAGAGTTGTACATTCTCCTTGTCATTCATACTCCAAAAAGCAAGATCTCCAGAATTTTCTTTTGATTTCCAAATCCCAAAATACAATGTATTAACATTCTCGAACATAAAAGAGATAAATAATTAGAGATAAGAAACCAAAAAAAAAAAAACTTTCAAGATACCAAATTTCGTGATAACAGCACATGCCCGCACGTTACATTCAAGATTGCTCCCAAAAAACAGTCCAAGAAAGGATTTTTCAAGACGAAATGACAGAGAGAGAGAGACAGAGAATCAAGAAAATAAAGAAAGCAAGAAATCGAGAGAGAAAAAGAGAGAAGACCTAAAGAGGCAATCTTGGACTTGAGTTGATCAAGAATGACTTCCAAAGAGTGGTCTTCTTGATCCTCCGGCCGCTCAAATCTGCCATCTCCGCCAGCCGGTGCCTCGGATGCAATTTTGGCCAAAATGAAAGCTAGCAGAACGCAGAAAAACAACGGCTTTCTTGCGACCGCCATTAAAATGATGGCATGGCAGAGGTCCCAAAGAAAAAAGGTAAAAACCAAACAGAAGGAGGAGAAGAGAGGATAGGAGAGGAGAGGGAAAGTTCTTTTCTTTTCTTTTTCTCTTTCCTTTTTCTCTTTCCTTTTTCAAAATTAAAAGTGATCGTTACGTTATCACTCGCCTTCTAATACAATGTATTATTATTATTATTATTATATATTTTCTAATATGTATAAAATATACTTATTTAGAATCCCATGAATAAAGAATATACATTGCATGAAGAAAATCTGAAAATTAGAATTGAGGAACTAGCCTTGGCTTACTAAGAAATGGTAATACAATGTATTATTATTGTTATTATAATATATTTTCTAATATGTATAAAATATACTTATTTAGAATCCCATGAATAAAGAATATACATTGCAGAAAGAAAATCTGAAAATTAGAATTGAGGAACTAGCCTTGGCTTACTAAGAAATGGTATATACCAAATCAACCTTACTAACTGATTTAATTAAATCCAACCCACCCCCCAAAAAAGAATTAATTAAATTCTATAATTTTGTCTGATTCTTTTTGATTTTCTAGATTTACATACCATAAATCTTTATTTCTTAACATTAATGTCTTTTTCCTTCCAAATTGTGATTTGAACATTTTATAGGTGAAATAACATTATAATTCAATAAGTTACAATAATAAAAAAATTATATTGATATTTAGATATATTTTAAATATAAATTTATAATAAATAAAATAAATTATTAATTATATATTTTTAATTTTTTAATATATAATTATAATTATAATTTATAATAAAATTATTAATACATATTTTTAATGATTATTATAAAATAAGAAATAAAATTTTATAAATTTAATTTTATATTTAAAATAAAATTTTAAAAATTAAATTAAATGATTAATTAGATTGTTAAAATTAAAAATTAAATTTTATTTATTTTAAAAAATAATAATTAATTAATTAATTAAATTATAAATTATTTATAATTTTTTAGTTATTTAAATAAATTATAAAAAAATTTAAAAAGTAATTTTTTAATTTTTTAATTTTTTAAAATAAAAATTATGGCGAAGCTTAATTTAAAGGGGTACGGATGACAGTTAATAGGACTTGTGAAACCAAAAGTCGCTCCTCATCCCAAACCCAATTATTGAAGTCTTCCGCACTCAATGCCAGGAGTCCCATTTTTCATAATATTTTTTAATTTTCTTAAGTTTGATTTTTATAAAATAATTAAATTAATTTAATATCAAAAATAAAAAAAATTAAAATGAAATTCGATTGAAAAATTATTTGAGTTGGATTTTATTTTGTGAGATATAAGGCGAGTGTGTCTATTATACTCAATAAAAAAACACAAAAAAAACAAAAGGCAAATGATCACTTTTAATTTTGAAAAGAAAAAATAAAAATATTTAACTTTTGCTTGTTGTATTATATAAAAATTGCATTTATTGATTCCCAATCATATTTTAGTGTAATTATTTATATATATATTAAAAAAATTTATTTTTTTAAAAATTATTAATAAAATAAATAAATAATATTAAATAAAAAAATAAATATTATTAGGTGAAGTTTGAAAATAAAAAAATGTGCGGAGGACTTGTATGTATTTATTGGATACACGCGGCCTGTAAATGGGGATTAACTATAAAGAAAATATTTTTATGTCTCAAAGACATTAACTGATAATTACTCATAAAGTGATAATTGGGAACTCTAGTGCTAGGTTTAACGTTGTTGATTCGATTTGATTAACCAAAGTGAAGTGAAGTAATTTGACAGACTGGTGGTTGGGGGGCCCCAGGGGTTGGCACCTCCGTTAGGGCAGGTATTGAGAAGCCGGCGAAGGAACGGCACGGTGCGAACGCCGTTAACGGCGAGCGCTGTTTTGGTGTTTAAAATTCTCTTTTGATTGACGAAGATGCAGAGGGGGGGCGACGGTCCGGTCCAGTGGGAAGGCGCGTGTTGTTCACCCGCGCTTGGTCTCGGATTCGGTGTTTAGGATTTCTTCTTGGCTCTCTAAGGTTTTTAAAGTATCTCTCTTAGGACGTGTGTGGTTTTGCTGTCTAATTCTTACATGATTGTCTCTCGGAGGTTAGCAAGTTCTCCTGTTTTTTTTTTCTTTTTTTTTTTGAGTTTTCGTTCACTTTTAAATGGTCAGCAAGAGATAACAATTTAATTCTTGGTTTCAATTGCTGGGAACTAAAGGGTTTAGTTTTTGTTGTGTGATTCTCAGAGATATGGGATTGGAATTGTAGAGGGGTTTTTTTTCCCTTTTATTAATCTGTTTTGGTTGGGAGGCTTTGACGCTGGATGGTGTCCATGGTGGTTTTAGTAGGAAGCATGCCATCTCTGGCTTCATTATTTAGTTTTGGAAGCCATGGTGTGCTGGCATCCGCCTTTACTTCTTCAGACTTTACATCTTGTTCACTTGTACGGAGAATTTCTTTGTCCAAAAGAGCTTTCGGTGGATGTGGTGCAAAGAGATGGCGGTGTGTTTCCACCTCTGTTTGTAAATATTCTGCTACTACTACAGATTTTGTTACCAAGCAAGGGAATGTGGTGTCCTTTGATTCTAGTAGTAGTATGTTTAGAGGAGGTGATGATGTCAATGACGGTGAGGTTATGCTTAAGCCTGCTCCAAAGCCTGTGTTAAAATCAGCCCTTGGCTCCAAAGGTCATTCACTTGTAATGATGGACCCTGTCAGGTGGGATCCTTTGGCGGGTGGTGGGAATCCAGGTGGTGAAAAGTCAGATGCCAATGATGATGAAGAAAGGAATAATGTAATTGAGTTGCTTGGTGAGGTGTTGGAGAAGGCAGAAAATCTTGAAACATCTAAGCCGAGTAAATTGGGTAGGGGTAATATTGTTATTAGCAAAAAGGAGAATTGGAATGCTAACAATATGACATCAATTAACACAAATAGTAATTCAAGAGCTGCTAAAGCAGTGAATTCAGTGGCAACTCGTAAAACCAAGGCTTTAAAGAGTGTATGGCGGAGAGGAGACTCTTTAGGGACTGTGCAGAAGGTTGCCAAAGAAGCCGCTAAGACTAACAATGATAAGGTCATTGAAGAAGCCAAAACTGAGAAAGTGGCAAAGGCTCCACCTAGTACTCATTTGAGGCCTTTGCAGCCACCCATGAAACCTCAACCAAAGTTACAGGCAAAGCCACTTCTTGTTTCTCCATCCATTTTGAAGAAACCTGTTATGCCAAATGATGTGGGAGCAGCTCCAAAGCTGCCAGTCGTAGATGAAACTCACTCAGGAACTATGAAAAATAACAAACGACAGCCAATTTTGATTGATAATTTTGCGCGCAAGAAACCAGTTATTGATCCATTGATTGCTCAGGCAGTTTTAGCCCCTACAAAACCAGGAAAGGCACCTGCTCCTGGGAAGTTCAAAGACCGCAGGAAAAACATTTCACCTGGACGACCAAAGAGGCTGATAGTTGATGATGATGACAATGTTGAAATTCCTGATGAGGAGTCATTGAAGTTGAATGTTTCCATTCCTGGTGCAGTGACAGTTAGGAAGGGAAGGAAATGGACCAAAGCTTCTAGGAAAGCTGCTAGACTTCAGGCTGCCAAAGATGCAGCTCCTGTCAAAGTTGAAATTTTAGAGGTTGGAGAAAATGGCATGTTGATTGAGGAGTTAGCCTACAACTTGGCCACCAGCGAAGGTGAAATTCTTGGGTATCTTTACTCAAAGGGGATTAAGCCTGATGGAGTGCAAACTCTGGACAAAGACATGGTGAAGATGATATGTAAGGAGCATGAAGTGGAGGTTATAGATGCCGAGCCAACTAAATTTGAAACAATGGCAAAAAAGAAAGAAATGCTTGATGATGATGACTTGGACAAGCTAGAACAGAGGCCTCCTGTCCTTACAATAATGGGCCATGTGGATCATGGCAAGGTAAGCAGTTTCCTCTCTATCTGTTTGTTCTGTTTGGTTTGTTTGCTTCCTGTCCAAACTCTTATGCTTGGTTTTGTTTGAATGTTGGAAGAAAGAGTTGTCTTCGTAAAAGATTTTGCTGATGCTAGTTTGGTGCTTTTGCATGACAGACAACCCTGCTAGATTACATTCGTAAAACCAAGGTATGTACTTAAATTTTTGGATGCTTTTTACTTCTATTTGTGCAGAGTTGAAATCTGATTGGTTTTTCAAGTTTTAACTACTTACTTTTCTACAGTATCTCCCTCCTTTGTCTCTCCTCTCTCTTGCTTCCTGCCTCCCCCCTTCCCAAGCCCACCATGGTGAAGATAAACCCTTTCACTGTAATGAATTTCTTTTATATGAACATGTTGGTCTGATTAGAATTCTAATCTTTAAAATTGAGGTTAATGAATTTATTGGCTTTTAATGCGTCATGCAGTTGATTCTGTCATGATATTTACAAAACTAGTCCCTGACAATTAGATGCTTACAGGTAGCTGCTTCAGAAGCTGGTGGGATCACTCAAGGAATTGGTGCATACAAGGTTATGGTATCTGTTGATGGCAAGAAACAACCATGTGTTTTCCTTGATACCCCTGGACATGAGGTAACATCATTGTTCCATTATCACTGCGAACTTTCATTGTACTTTTCCAAAAAGAAAAAAGATTGTCAGATCATATGAGGTGTGTGCATCTTGAATGACCGGTTATCTTTTTCTATTATTCTTTTGTGTACTCATATGAACAGCAGTGTGCTTGTACTTTCCTTGCCTTCCGATGATACGTAAATTATTAGTCCCTGTAGGCCTTTGGAGCAATGAGAGCTCGTGGAGCTAGGGTGACTGATATCGCTGTTATTGTGGTGGCTGCTGATGATGGGATTCGTCCCCAAACAAATGAGGCCATAGCTCATTCCAAAGCAGCAGGAGTTCCAATTGTGATTGCCATAAATAAGGTCTATTAACACAATCAAATTTTCTTTTTGTTATTAGAAAGAAACAAGCAAAGAAAACATCTGCAAATGGAAATTCCTTTTTTGCTTGGTTTTGGCACAACTGCTTTTGATGCCCGACTTTACTTTTCTTTCATTCCACCAGATGGATAAAGATGGGGCTAATCCACAGAGAGTGATGCAAGATCTTTCTTTACTTGGTCTTATGCCAGAAGACTGGGGTGGTGACACCCCAATGGTTCAGGTTTTTCACCTTTATTTGCATTTTTCCTTTATGTTTTGTACCTTTCCTGGATTCTTATGCTCTCCTACATCCTCATAACAGATTAGTGCTCTCAAGGGGGATAATGTCAATGATTTACTAGAAATAGTTATGCTTGTGGCAGAGGTCAGCTAAACTTTCTCCTTTGCTAATTAGTCTTTTTTCATTATCTGTGTTGTTATAGGCAAAGATATGATACTTCTGTGTGAATGTGATGAACTTTGCTGTGTAATTTTTTGGCCTAAGTTTTCTGTGTGAATGTGATTTGCTCCCTCATTCTCACCCATTCCACATCTTTCTAAATTAGAAGGTTGGACTGGCAGATAACAGGTTCACAATATGTATGGTGACAAAAATGCCTCCTGACACTCCTCTCCCATTCTTCTTTTATTGCTTATAAAAATGCTGTCGTATAATTGTTTCTCCAAGTTACCTGAACAGACTGATAAGGCCATTTTAATGCGAACTGCATTCGATTTTGTCTTTTGATTATCAATCTCTCTCTCTTCCCCCCTCTCTTCTTGTCTCTCTCTCTCTCTCCTTCTCCCTCTTTCTCTCTCTGTCTATTTTTTAATCACTGTTGGATTCTTTCAGTTACAAGAGCTGAAGGCTAATCCACATAGAAGTGCAAAGGGTACAGTTATTGAGGCAGGTCTTCATAAATCTAAAGGACCAGTAGCTACAGTTATTGTACAGAATGGAAAGCTTAAAAGAGGGGACATAGTGGCTTGTGGAGAAGCCTCTGGAAAGGTTGGTTAATTACAGTTTGAAACTCTGAATACTTTATCTCAGGTGGAACTTCCTGCTTAAGCCACCTTAATGCTTATTATCTAAATTGTCACTCACTTTTCTGTGGCAATGTTCAGGTACGGGCTCTAATTGATGATAGGGGAAGTCAAGTTAATGTAGCTGGACCCTCCATACCCGTACAGGTTTGTTTTTTCTTAACTTTTTTTGATTTTATTTATAGTTTGTTTTTCAGTTGTTTTTTAGTTATGGCTTCTAGCAGGAAACTTTTTTTTTTTTTTTCTAAATAAGATTTATTAAATATTTTATCTACTATAGACTGACCAAATGATAAAATTTCAGTATGGACATACTGGTAGATTGCGTGTATCTCTGTCTCTATCTGTTATCCTTGATGCTTATGGTTCTTATTTATAGTAGTGCTTCAACTTTGGGGCCTCATGTTACCCAATTAAACAATATTATATGAAGTTTAACATGTACACGTGTAAGTTGAGAATAGAGAGAAATGGGAGAAAAAAAACTGAGATATATAAGGGATGAGAGGGACATAAGAGGTAAGAGAAAATCAAAAGAGAAGGAGAAATTTCTCTGCAACTGTAAAGAGAATAGTTCATAGTCATTCCACCATCCACCTCTCATGCGAAATTATAGAAGATCCCCTTTAAGATCAAACAATTCTGTTGAATTGAGTATGATTGTATGTGGGATAGAATCTACTATACTAGGAATACCAATGAACCTGATTATTGAATTCCGTGATGGGACTCAAACCCACAGCTTCCATCTTGATAGGTTGGTGCTTTGACCAATTGAACTACCATCCCAGGGAAATGAAATAAAGTGTACAGGATATGTATTCTTATAATTTCACTCAAACACTAGCGATATACCATCCACTTACAAAATATTTTTCATTGTTTTCTACAGGTTCTTGGATTGAGTAACGTACCATCCGCTGGCGATGAATTTGAGGTTGTTCCCTCGCTTGATATTGCACGTGAAAAAGCAGAAGCATGTGCTGAAGCCCTACGGAATGAGCTCATAACAGCCAAAGCTGGGGATGGGAAGGTTACTCTTTCCTCCTTTGCTTCAGCTGTTTCAGCTGGAAAGCTGTCGGGATTGGACTTGCACCAGCTGAATATCATAATGAAAGTAGATCTTCAGGTAGGTATAGTCTTTATGCTATTTGCATGGGCAAATAAAAGAATTTCATAACTCTAGTTCATCGTGTTAAGCTTGAATTATAATTGAGACATGCTTAGGAGATGGTTTGTAATTGAGTTATTCAGAATTGTGAAACCATATAATGAATTATGGCAATTAACTTATATCAAGGAGCTAGAATTTTAAGCTGTTGACTGAGGGCCCTGGATCAACTTGAGGAGAGTATTGATGGCCATTTTTTGTCTCTACCGATGCACTAGACCATCAACAAAGTTGCATAGTGACCACCAGACTAGACTTGACCTGATAGCATACTAAATCATATTGCTCATGATTAGGGATCTATTGAGGCTGTTAGACAAGCCTTACAGGTGCTCCCTCAAGATAATGTTACCTTGAAGTTCCTTTGGCAAGCAACAGGAGATGTAAGCACTGGTGATGTTAATCTTGCTGTTGCCAGTAAGGCTGTTATTCTCGGATTTAATATCAAAGCCCCAGGCCCTGTCAAGAGCTATGCAGAAAACAAAGGAGTTGAGATTCGGCTTTATAGAGTGATTTATGACCTTATCGATGATATGCGAAAAGCAATGGAAGGACTTCTGGAGCCTGTTGAGGTTGATTCAATTTTTTCTTTTTTTTGTGTTGAAGGCAACTTTATTTCCTATGGATCTTCATTATCACTGTTTCATGGAAGTTTATTCTAGGTTGTTTTAGATATATGGAGTTGTATCTCTCTCTTTTTTGCCTTTTTTTTCAGCTCTTTTTTTGGGTGGGTGTGTAAGTGGGGAAAGGAAAGTGAGGAGGAGGGAGTTGTTTACCATTGAGAATGTTGTGGACCATAGAATGAATTTACATAAACCCACATATCTTTTTTACTCCATCAAAGTAACCCTGCAAGCAGGAGGGTTCAATCTGTAAGCCAATATATGAACATGTTCTTTGACTTGTAATGCATATGCTTACTGATTCAAATATCTATTCCCCCCAGGACTCACTCATAAAGCATCATCTGGCAAAAAAAGCACAAAGGAAAAGAAATGGAAAGAAAGCTCCAACTAGAGTTGAACTGCTATACATTCTTTTTCCCTTTTTTGGCCTTCTTCCTTCCTTGGACATGTGTTCATCTTGTGGTATTTTAGGCCTGTTCAAATCCCTGCTTTACAGTGCTTTAGCTACAGTTAATATGAAGTTCCATTGGCAGTCCGCCACTTTTACGCCTAATCTAATTTTGGGTGGCAAATGCAGGAATTGCTGTTATTTAGTTTAATGGTATGAATGTAAGAAGTGCATACTATTTGCTTTCATGTACCTTCCACTTTGTTTGATTTCATTCTCCAATGCATATTCAATGGACTGCCTTATCATTATCGTTCTGTTAAACATTGATCATTTGTATAGCTATGCGCTGCTTTTGCTTCATATCTACAAAATGTGTTTTAGTAAAGATTTACACCTGACAGCTACTATTTATGAATAGGAACAAGAACAAGTTGGCTCAGCAGAAGTTCGAGCTGTGTTTAGTAGTGGCAGTGGTCGTGTTGCTGGATGCATGGTGACCGAAGGAAAAGTAATGGAAGGTTGTGGTATCAAAGTTCTTCGAAAGGGAAAGATGGTCCATGTTGGTGTTCTCAATTCTTTGAGAAGGGTCAAGGAAATTGTGAAGGAGGTAACATTTTGAAGCCTAATTAGACTTATTTTCTGACAGGTCACACACACACACTCACTCATCTATCTGTATGTGAGATGACTAATTTGGTGTTTTAGTCTACGTTCCTAAATCTGGACCAGACTGGCTGATTCAACCAGAATAACCGCAAACTATTCTGCTTACGTTGGTTCTAATATTTTTTATATAAGCAAAACTAATATATGTTGTTGAAACTTGAAGTCATTGTCATGATCCTTCCCTCTTACATTTTAACATTTTGTCTCAATTATGTATGATCTTGATATTTGTCAAAAAACTTAGAAACATGATGGCTGCTCGGGCTGTCAAAATGGATTTATATGTTCCAATTGTTTCATGCTTATTATGGACTGCTCTCTGGCATTGTGATGCCTGCTAAAATGGCTGTCTAGTTCCAAATACAGCCTTCTTTGTCCTTCTTGTTACTCTTCTTAAGGGCTACCTTTTCTTTTGATCATTTGTAGTGAATTTCTTTGTAGTATCATGGATGCTTCTTTTAACAACGCATGGCATTTGTTTTGGTGAAAACAGGTGAGTGCTGGACTAGAATGTGGCATTGGTGTGGAGCACTATGGTGATTGGGAGGAAGGAGATATTATGGAGGTCTTTAACACTGTCCAAAAGAACCGGACCCTTGAAGAGGCATCAGCTTCCATGGCAGCTGCACTGCAAGAAGTGGGCATTGACTTGTAGAATTACCTGTGCTTTTACTCAAGATCGAGCCTTGGTGTAACAGTACACGGGTAAAAGTTACTCTGGGTATCGGTCATGGAAACAACGTACATCTGACCCTTATCAAGACCTTACATTGTGGAGCCTCATGCACAAAGACACATTCTCATATGATATACGTCAAGGCAGGGTCGGGGGGGGGGGGTGGGGAACGGAGATGCGCTGGTTTTGTGCATTTGTTTTAATGCCATTTTGCTGTTAGTCATATGTGACGAGGTGGGAAAAAACTGGCGGGATCATTGTTTGAAGAGGGGCATTGTCTCGTACATTGTTTTTCCAAAAGAGAAGATATAATGTATACATGTTCTTGCCAGATATCCTGAGAAAAAAAACGTCCTGCTGATTCTAATTCTGAGTCTTTAACTTCTAACATTAAAAATGAATTCGATTTCACTACCTGTCAAACAGAGTTATTTGCATTAACCATGGATAAATCGAATACTGTGTAATATTTATGCGTAATTAAAGTTCAAAGCATGACAATATATAAAACTCAAAAATATGGTACGTGCATTGGCCTCGTATATAATGGAGGTCTATTATGCATGCAAAGGTTTCCCAAACTGACATGTTGCTGGTAATTATTAAGAACTAATACATGCAAATGTCACTAACAAACATTTCAAATTTTCATAAATCTCATAAATACAGCATAACATGATCACTTGCTATAGCAAAAAATATCAGCAACAAGATGAATTATTGTTAATTGAATCATTGAATGATTAAATGAATGAATTGTTGCTAAATTTCCATTATATATATATATATTGAGTAATAAAAAATATTTTAATATATGTTCTTTATACTCTAAATTGTTTATATATTATTATCGAAAAAAAATTCATTAAATTGTATTAAAAATTTAATATTTTATTATAATAATTTAAATTTTTAATTATTAGGATGTTCTTAATGATTCTAAATAAAAAATTTACCCTAATTGTAAAAAATAAAAAAAGAATATATTGAATAGAACATTTTCTTTTTTTTTAATAATAGGAGAGAATAAGATGTTTTAGAGGGTCAAAACATATTTGTTTTGATATTTAGGATCAAAATATAATTCAGGGAAAATTATATTGAGCCTCATTTTCAGCCCAGTTCCGGCTTGGACAATTAACCACCACCACCACCCATAAAAAACAAACTCACAAGTCCAACCCGGAAAACCCAGAGCCCAAAGCCAACCCAAAAGTCCACAAAACCCCAAAATCCAAGGCCTAAAATCACCAAAACCCCTGTGCCTTCGTCGGTATCAATGATCAGAGATCGGTGTCCCATCCTGTTCTTCTCCTCCTCTGCTTCTTTGGCTTTTTGTGCGACAAAAAAGTGGGTCTTTTGATGTCATTTTAATCGCCGCCGACGCATGCTGTTAACGGAAACTTGAGAACCCGCGTAGCCAGACCTTCACACCAAAGGTTAGTCTCTTTGCGAAACCCATCCATCTCCATGTCCACCTCTCTACTGCAAGTTCCCAATTCCCTTCATTGGAATTTATTTTATGTGTTAAACTGTATTATCTGCGAGCTTTAGCTCAATGATTTATATTTAGTTTATATTTCTCTTGGTATTTTTATTTGCTTTTAAAGAAAAAGTTGTTATCTTTACATCAATATTTGTGTCAGATAAGAGTGTGTAACAAAGGGATGGACTATATTGAGCCTGTGGGTTTATGGTTAGCATTCCTGATTTCCATTTTGGAAAAAAGAAAAAAAAAGTTGGATAGTTCAGTTTTGCTACATTCTATTTTGGAACCCCACTTGATTGCTAGTTCCTCTAATCCATGAGAGAACATGGAGATGATGAAACAATATTACTAAATTAGATGTGGTTATACTGTGCATTGGTATGGGACATGCAGTTCTTGCAATCTGTCTAACTGGCTCGCTGTATCTCCCCTCTGATCCTTGCAGGTTCAAGAGTGAATGCTCCTTTGTTGTCTCTCTTGCTTTGCTGCATCTTACCTGCATTGGGACAAATAATTTCTCTAGTCATAACATGAAACTTGACAACATCAGTTTGCAACTTCTCAGACACAAGAAGCTGAAAACTGCAATCATCTCCTCTGCAAACCAACTACTGCCATATAGAATTTTCTCTTCAGTCACAAACCTAGATGCCGCTCACCCTCAAAACCAAGCTTTGTACCCCAACACTGCCTTAGAACCACCATTGTTAACGACATATCAAACCCTTCTTAATTCAATCCATTCTTCTCACTGGCATGTTGTCAAACAGCTAGCACCAAACTTGACTCCCCTGCTTATCTCCACCACCCTCTCTAATCTCTATAAAACCCCTGATTTAGCTCTTGAGTTTATAGCACACATTGGATATGATCAACTCGATATCAAAACCAAATGCCTTGCTGTTTCTGTAGTGTCTTGCTTGCCAACCCCCAAGGCAACCTTGCAACTCTTAAAACAAATCATTAATGGTGGTGTTATTGGTGTTGGAGAGATTTTTTATGAGCTTGCAACTGCCCAGGATCAGTTTGGTACCAAAAATAGCATGCCCTTCGATTTGTTGATAAGGGCTTGTTGTGAAATGAAGAGAGGTGATGATGCTTTTGCATGTTTTGAAATGATGACAGAGAAGGGTGTACTTCCTAAGATTGAGACATGTAATTGTATGTTGAGTTTGTTTCTCAAGTTGAATCAGACAGAGAGTGTGTGGTTTTTGTATGCAAAGATGTTTAAGTTGAAGATTAAGTCGAGTACGTACACCTTTAACATAATGATAAATGTTTTGTGTAAGGAAGGGAAACTAAAGAAAGCGAAGGAATTTATTTCAATTATGGAGCTTTTGGGGGTTAAGCCCAATGTTGTTACATATAACACAATAATTCATGGTTATTGTTCAAGAGGGAGAGTTGAAGGTGCTCAATTGATTTTTGATATCATGAAAAATTCGGGGGTTGAGCCTGACTCCTATACATATGGTTCACTTATTCATGGGTTATGTAAGGAAGGAAGACTTGAGGAGGCATCTGGAATGCTTGAGAAAATGAAAGAAATTGGATTGTTTCCAAATGCTGTAACTTATAACATCTTGATTGATGGTTACTGCAATAAGGGTGACTTGGACATGGCTTTTGGCTATAGGGATGAGATGGTTGAGAAGGGTATAGTGTCAACCGTGTCGACTTATAATTTGTTGATTCATGCATTATTTATGGAAGCTAAGATGAAGGAAGCCGATGATATGGTAAAAGATATGAGAGATAAGGGTGTGCTTCCTGATTCAATAACATATAACATCTTGATAAATGGTTATTGCAGATGTGGGGATGCTATGAAGGCATTTAGGCTCCATGATGAAATGCTAAGCCAAGGGATTCAGCCCACAAGGATGACTTATACATCATTGATTTATGTTTTAAGTAAACAGAACAGAATGAAGGAGGCTGATGACTTGTTTGAAAAGATTGTGTGTAAAGGAATGCTGCCAGATCTTATAATGTTTAATGCCTTGATTAATGGTCACTGTGCTAATGGGAATTTAGATCGTGCATTAGCACTGTTGAAGGAGATGGATAGAAGGAAGCTTGTTCCTGATGAAGTGACTTACAACACACTAATGCAAGGCCATTGCAGGGAGGGAAGAGTTGAGGCAGCTCGTGAACTTCTTGAAGAGATGAAAAGCAGGGGAATTAAACCTGACCATATTAGTTACAATACTTTAATCAGTGGGTATAGTAGAAGAGGTGATATAAAGGATGCCTTTCGGGTTCATGATGAAATGTTGAACATAGGATTCAATCCTACATTTCTCACTTATAATGCCCTCATACAAGGTTTATGCAAGAACCAAGAAGGGGACCTGGCTAAAGAGCTCCTCAAAGAAATGGTTAGTAGGCATAGCTCCTGATGGTGGCACCTAAATATCTTTGATTGAGGGAATGGGGAAAAGATATGAATTGACGTGAATTAATTAGTTGTTAGTTGTAACCATTTGGTCTTACAACGACTTTGATTAAGAACTGGTGTGCATTCAAATGGAAGACAATGCCTACCTTGTGAAGAGATAATTGTTGGACATTTTCTAGAATTCAGATGCAAAGATCTTGTGAGATATAGCATGGAAACCTCCAATCTCCAATGAATTTGTGACAGTGGATGGTGAAGCTAGATGGGGTTCACGAAAATGAAAATGAAGCCGAGGGTTTCCTAGAGGGACAACTCTACCTAACGTGTAGAAAAATTTCTGTCATTTTTCTGTACAAGTTACTACAGAGCATGCTCATGCCACGGTGGTATTTTAACGTGTTTGGGACCTCTGCATGCGAATGGAAGTTGAGTATGCAAATTTTCATACCTGAATCCCACAACTGCTTTTGCCACCAAGCCTCAGACGAAAACAACGAAATGAAGTTCTTTTCATCCTCAATCAAAAGATCCTTTTTTGTGAAGAGGCTCGATTGCATGGAGAATGATGAGTTGGAGGGCGAGTTGTCTCAGTGTCACCTAACTGACTCAGCAATACCTTGGAAACTTCTCTATTTTGAGATGTGGTGGACTCCATAACCACCAGAATAATCTTAATCCACTTATTTAACCTTCCCGTTCACCACACTTATTGTGCTTTGATGAACCCTTGTTTTAGATCTATTGCTGGATTAGAGAAAGGTCTAGCCAGTTATGATTCTTTCATGCAATCTTGTGTTCCAAATTCTCTATCTCACTGTAGAGTTAATTCTCTCTCTCTCTCTTCATTTCAAGCAGGTACGGTCTCAAGAATGGACGTGCATTGTATTATTTTTGAGGTTGTTCACTTGTTTTACCGGTTGATATGGTGAGCAGTTTACTAGTTAATAAGGTCATCTTTAATATTATTCTCTACAACCAAAACAAAAACCCAAAAAAAGGGGTGCTTTTTGGGGGGAGGTGTCCGTGCTATCGAATTATCACAACATGTGTAAGGATATCAAAATGAACTTAGAGCCAAAGTTCTAAGTCTAAATCTTAGAACTAGATTACAAGAATGTCACTAGCAATGCCAGAAACACTAACAAAATTGGTGGGTCTCGAAAGCCTTGCATGAGAGAGAAGGGAACAAGCTAGAACCAAGGGTGACTTCCCAGGAAGCTCAAAACAACCCCAGGGAAGCACATTTGCTTTGCTTGCCTGCAGCAGCTGATAGCACGCGGCAAGTCATCCTTGGCTCAACCCTACTCCCTATCTGATCATGCAAGACTGCTTGAGACAGGACACGGAACTATGAGCATGCAATCTTCTTGATTCAAATTTCATGCCACAATGTTGAAGTATATATATGGGGCCAAAAAATGGCTAAATGGTAATATTGGTCACTGAAACATATTGCAGGCATATATTCCAAATTCAAGGAACTTGCCCCACTGAAGATAATGCGTTGCCCATTATGCCATATATGGCTCCTAATAAGGGCGCGGCCGCAAGTGGCATCAGAAGGAAGAGCACCACATTCTATTATCCTCTAAAGCCTTTCTTCATTGTGAATTGGAGAAATGCCTACTTGAGGGCTTACACAAAAAATTTGAAGTATATTTTCTCTCTAGACGAATATAAAAAGCATTGACCCGAGTGTTCGTGGGAATGGCCTTTTTTTTGGTTTGTTCAGTATGTTGCGGGAACAGTTATCTGTTCAGATTTTCCTAAAGTAGAAAATTGATTTGAATTAGAAATATATGGGGTGACATAGTTGGACTAGACCTTTGTGTTGGTTAAAAAATGTCAACATTCCCTTTGGATTCGTGTTTAACAATCCAACCCATGATATTTTGGTGTGATGGCAGACGCTTCATCCTAATATCGTGCGTTACCTCTCAAATTGTTCTTAATTACGAAGACGATGAACGGGTGATGACAGGTCAAGAATCACATAAAAAGCAAGAGTGAGCTTACATTAGCGATTTGGTAAGAACACTTAAGACAGGTTGTAAAACAATTTATATGAGAGCTCATCTTGCCAATATTAATTCTATAACTAGGCACATTATTAGTTAATTTGGGGCTTCACTGTATTGTTTTCCTTCCATGCTGTTGATTTTCTTGGTTCTCCCGGATGGTGTTTAGTCAAAGGGAGGGGAAAGCAGAGCTTTTGAACAATATGCCAGTGACTAAGTGTTTTTCTTCATTCGTAGAGTTGTTTCTTCGATTCTCCGACGAAGTCACGGACGATCAAGCCTGGCTCGTCGATTAATGGCCATTCATTGCTCTACGCTTAATCCTAGGAATAGATGAATAGTCCGTTTGAAACCGTGTCTTGGTGCAATTGTTTATGGGGTAGGGATGGATGTTCTCAATGCATGCAAGCCACTTTCTCACAAGATGTAATTCCAATGTACAAAAATACTTTGTCCTTTTGATATCCTCCAATTGGTGGATTACTATCAAAATAAATAAATAAATAAATAAATAAATAATGGGTTCCCTACTAGTAGGCACGAAGAGGGGCCATTTGGCCTCTCGAGCTCTATTAGCGTATGATATCAATTCAATAGATGATTAATAGATTACGGCTATGGACAATAAAGGCAATGAAATCTCATTGGACAGGTCATTCGGGTCAAATAGATGCCTGCTGGTACTATTCGATTGGCTGGTTGCAAAGACGCTTTGCTAACAGGGCTGACTGTGATATTTATTATTATTATTATTATTATTTTATAATGCACGCATAAATTTTATCTACATAAATTTATTTTATTATTATCTTTTAAATTAAAAAATTCTTTATTTTCCCTCATAGTTAATTTAATTCACCTAGAAAATCCCTTCGCTTGAACTTTATGGTTAGGGTTGCCCCTCAAGTCTCATGCCCCTCCCATGGCTAGTCTGGTATGGATGAACAGGTGTTTATCCATCAAGGTCCTCTGTTTGTTGATTACAGCTTTGTTCCGGCTTATTAATTCTCGTTTTCCTCTTGAAGATGGCTCGTGTAGTCATGTTTCATGAAACGAAATGGAGCTTCGATTTGCCTTTTTTTTTTTTCCGATGAATTTCATTTCGGTGTGCCATTGCTGTCTCGATATATTCATCTCTCGCACGTATAGACACTGCCTAGTCTCATTTATCAGATGCTCCCACAAATCATTTTTGACCTATAAATTCACTTCATTCATCAAATATGATGTACTTCATCGCAAAGATTGAAAATCAATAGAAGGGATTGAGCACACCTAACACATTGCTTGAATGGAAGCTGGTGTCTCACTCGCCATATATTTATCAACAAGTGTACGTGCTAATTAACCAGAAATCATATTAAACATTTTGTAGGTAGATTGAAATTTGAAAGGCAACTCATCGTGGGCTTCATCCCTGGTGCAACTAGAAATCATATTGTTTGTACCAAGAAACTCCACCTCTTCCTTGTAAGATGACCTAGTCAACGTTGCCATCTTTCTTCTGTGCATCTTTTGTCGATGAACTGAAACTAAAGCTTTGCCCTGAATGCTCACAAGCAGTGCCGGATCCAGGATTTTAGATAATGGGGGCAAGTTTATATATAATATATAAAATACTAATTAAAAATAATATAAAAATAAAATTATATTAAGAATTTATTAATACACACACATATAAGTATTTTGGTGAGATAGTACCGAAAATTTCAAATCAATTAGTTGAAACAAAATTTACATATATATTAATTGCCTATACCATACGAAAATTTTTATTTGTGAGAATTAAGAAATAATAATTTATATTTTTCTAACATTTTAGAAAAGAATTATATTTTATAATTATCTTATCACAAAAAATGTATTGAATTTGCTCTCTCAAAATCTATACATTAACTAAAAATATATATTTTATTTAGATATTTAAAAAAATTATGATATATCATAAAATCTTATTTTATTACTAAATTCTTATTCAAAAAATTATTTAAATTTTGAATATAATAAAAATATTAATCATTTCATTAATTTAAAATTAAATATATAAAAATTAATTTAAATATAAATAATTTAAATTATATTAAATAATAATAAATTATTTAAAATTATGTTTATATGTCTCATATATAATACATATAATTAAATAATTCATTAAAAAAATATAAAAAATATGTCAATTCTAATAATTTATACTAGTTGAATTTTTTTTTAGTCAATCTTGCAATTTTAAATTTTAAATAGGGGCAGGAAAAGAATTTGAGTGGAGGCAAGGACTTTAATTTCATCTAAATTATATGTAAATTTGTTTTTTGCCACTGACTATAACGCGGCTGGTTCCAAGTACGGAGACATCCATATTTCTGATAAGTCAGCTACAAAACTTGTACTTTCTAAATTACCCATCTTTCTCAAATCCCCTGGATCAAAAAAAGCAAAAAAGTGAAATAAAAAACTATGAAACAAATTAAAAGGATATTTTTTTAATTAGATGGTGAAGAGAGAAGGCACACGCACACACCCATTCAAACACTAGACAAGAACAAAGACAATTATGGTTGGATTTGGCTAGCATTGCAGGGAAGGCTCTTGAGAGGCTGGCATGAGAAAGCAAAGAGCAAAGAAGAGCCAGAACAACCTGCCGAGATGGCCATTTGAGCGTATTAAATTTTCTTCCACTGGCAGCAAATATCGGCAAGTCATTCTTGGCTCTAACTTTCTGCTCTCTGTTTTTTTCACGCAAGCCATTTCTAGGAGCTTTAATCTCAATTTAGACTTCCATATGCTTCGATTCATGGTGATCGTTGGGGTGGTTTCCATATTTATATATGCCATGACCATGAGGATTGAGGGATCAAATCAAATCCGAATCGATCCAAAAATCAAAAAATGTTGCCATTAACCATCATATTTGCCAACTAGTAGGGTATAACACTGCTACTAAGCAACGTGTGGGGTTCCACATTCCCGTTGATAAACGAGACATTTCCGGTAAGTTCAAGCTTTAGGCCTATAATGTCCCTTTCGATGGAAAGGGAATAAAGAACCTGCTCTGTTGCTAGTTGAATTCTAGTGATAAAAGGTTGCATCTCATGACTAAAGCAGCATCTTCCTGGCCATGACACAACTCTTTTGCGTTATGGGTATTGTTAGAGCGATCTGGATGTGCCCAATTCTATGCATAGAAAACAACACAGAATTTGAACTAATTAGCGATTAAGTAACATTATACGACGACACTTAAAAGAGCACATTGTAGACATAAAACACATTAAAGAAAGCAATAAAGCAATATCTCAACTTTTCATCTTCATTTATTTTTGATAGTATTTTTCTATCACGTCACGTTACATGCCAAGTAGCCCTTAGAGATTTTAATTACAATTCACAGGACAAACGGTAACAGAGATATAAAATGACTAGGTTTTTTTCTTTCATGAATAATATATATATATATGTGTGTGTGTGTGTGTGTGTGTGTGTGTGTGTAAAAGAGTAGGGTTACCTCTTAATATTTGTTTATGGTTCAATAAACTTCTTTAAGAATTTAAACTTTTATACGATTCAATGAATTTTTTAATGAACAAAGTAAAAAAAAAAATTAACTTTTTAAGGGATTTGGAAAAAAAAAAAGACTTTTTGATTAGGATTTTAGCGTACCAACTTACCAAGTCAAAAGGAGGAAAATGAATATAAAGAAAAAGGAATAAATGGATCAACATAAATCTGAAGATCAGAGGCTTGTCGATTCTTTGTATATCATGTCGGAAGAGAAAATGCGATTCCTTCTGGAGTCCACTTCCACAACGAGTCGTCCAGGAAGATTTGTGGACTGTTATTAGGATGCACTTTAAAGGCAAATATTCCAACGTGCTAGGCCCCTGGTATAAAAGGGAAAAAGATGGGAAGGTCCTGGTGGTGTGGGTCATCATGCATGCCTGGACACATAATAATTATATCTAAAAATTCATTCCAAAATGGGAAAGTGCATTAATGCCACGGCTCAAAGGTTGGGATCACATGCACCCCTCCACATCTGCGATATTCCCCATATAAAAAATGTCACCCCTTTTTTTGACAATATGTGATAAGGATAACATCACCATATACATCTTTGGTGGGTTCACTGCAGACCCAGTAGTCCAATCCAGCTATTTGCTACGCGAGCGGCAAGCCAATAGACTCTACCTAGCACCCGCTTGGACCGCACTCTTGCTCTCTCCACCTCAACCCCAAACACGACCCAATACGAGACACGTGTCACTGAAAGAGATGCTCGTATCCTGTACCTGATGCAGTCGCCTCCAATACTACGCTCTTTGCAAGGCGTCCCTTCATCACCCTTTCTTAGATCCTTGCTCTACTGCTCCTGATAGTAGTAGACAGTGATACTATACATATTCCATGATCACACCTTTTGTAAGGTAAACTCAATATTCTGATCTTCTTCTTCTTTATTTTCTTAAAGAATTTTCATTGATTTAAGTATCAAATTGCTGACACTAAATCACAACTTTATACGTCTAATTGTTTTTTTTTTTTTTTATTTTATTTTACGAGTCACAGACTCCTTACCCAAAAAACACTATCACTAATATGCTTTAAACGGTAATGGTATACATTCAATGGACGAGAACAAAAATTTTTATAATAATAATAATAATGATGATGAATATATAGGTATGTACGTAAAAAAAATACACACATGCATTTTTTTTTTTTTGACAAAAAAGTACAACTTATTAATATAAAACGATATAACTGTTGAATTCATGTCCATATAACGAAGATCTTCCCATATGTATGTTCTAGAGGAAGAGCCATAATGAGTTTTTTCACTGATTTTTCAATTTAGCAGAACAACGAGCTAAAACCGGTTTAAATCTCGTAAAGTCTTTATTATCTCAACGTAGAGATATGGTGGTGTCGCAGATTTGTTCTGTTAATATATTGACAGAATCGATTCGCGCGCGCGCGCGCGCACACACACACACACATATATTCATAAAACTATGTTTACCCCTGATACAGAGAAAGTTTCCCCCACTAGTGGTAGGCTTACATACGCCATGCATCAAATATATATTTTTTATTCATTTGGATTAAATATATATTGTGTGTACTCTTGAAGATTTTTTTTCTTTTTTTTTTTTGATGAAAAGTTCAGGGGACAAACTTGGGCATGACATGATTGCACTGGAAGCCACGAATGTTATTAAAATTTTCAAATTGAATGCAAAGAGAACGGAGAGTTGGCGAGAGCATGCTTCTTGCTCAACGGATGGCTGTGTTGGACACAACTTTTTCTTTCTTTCTTTCTTTCTTTTTTCCTCTTTTTTTTTTTTTTTCTGCTCAAGTTTATGGTGACTTCTTCAGTACTTCTCTATGGGTAATAAGATTTCATTTAAAGTGAATATTGGAAGGCAAAAACTTGCCCAATTTTCAAATAGAATATATATCAACTTGTTTTTTTTTTCTTTTTTGATTGAAAAGTTTAGTCGTGTGAATGGACGGTAATGGCATTCAGGATATTAAGAAGAGAAAATTACTTGAAAATTGGTGACAAATAATTTCAGTTCATATATATATTTTTTTGCAGTTAATTACTTCTTTGTGATTTAATATTATTGATTAACATGTTAGAGAGAACATATTTATTTTCGTAAACCTTATATCTTTTTTTTTTTTTATCTAAAATTAAAATCTAAAACTCAAAAATAAAAATATAAATTCTTACTACATAAGCATCATATATATATATATATATTTTTTTTTTTTTTCGTTCAATATTGTAATGTCCACATATAAATAGATGTCTATACAAAGGCTTTGTGAGTGGTTTGGGCCTTAAATCTTACCATTTCCATCAGGAATGTAATCTTGGGTCAAGAATAATATCTGATCAAGCCGTATGGGTCAAGAAATGTAACTTGAGAAAGTAGGCCGAAACAACGTAAACCGAGCACGAAGCCCAACTTATTAGAAAATCAGCCAGCAGAAGGGGAAGATACGCCGCTTGATACGACGTCGTAGAATGGGAAAAAACCGAAAGAAAGAGAATTACTGGGTAGCGCATTATCGGAAAAAATAAATAAATAAATAATAATAATAATAAAATAGAATTACGGCGTGGCGCCCGTGGGGGTTATGTGGCGCGGATGTTGCAAGGCAACGGTTGAATATCTTCGTGGACAGTGGCCTTGTAGACTGAAATCTTTTTGGAAAATTTTGAGAATAATCCGTTAAAAATATTTGAAAATAAAATCAACTCAACGTCCAGATCCAGAGAAATCTTTGGATCGGGTCTGACATTTTAATTAATAAAAAGTTAGATATATATTTTTGAGGTTATAAATTATAATAAAATATATATATATGATTAATAAAAATAAAAAAAAAATACATATATAGTATAATTTAAAGTCTCATAGACTTTTTAATAAAATAAAAATATTAACATCACAATTTAAATTTAAAGTTTAAAAAACTAATTATTTCTCAAAGCAAAAGGAAAAGGAAGCCAAAAAGCATCATCCACAAAATGAAAAGGTAAAATGGCAAATGGAGATTATTTATAATAAATGTGGATTATTGGCCACTTTATTTTATTTCATTTTACTTTATATTTACATTTGAAATTTCTTCATGATGATAATCGCTTTGCAGGAAATAATGATCTTATGCGTCAAAGATAATTTGGAATATGCTTGCATTTCCATGATTATTTTCCAGAAATTGATACAAAAAATTCAATAACAATGACACTCTAACCTCATTCACTGCTTATTTCTCAGAAAAAAAAAATAAAAAATAAAAACAAAGCCCCCTCATTCACTGGTTAGACATTACATTTGATTCAAATATATGCTCCGGAAATTTATTGATTAAAATAATAATTCAACAACAAAATTCAATAATTCTTGTTTTCAGATTGCGTCAACGAAAATTTCAGATTTATTAGTACTCCGAGATCAGATGACCGTGACCAAAAGGTTGCTTACTAATGGCCCATTTGATGATGATGCCCATGGCTGCAGCTGGGTGGAACATTGTTGGTTGGCGAGTCAATAAAGATGTGCATTAAAACAATGCTTTGGTCGTGGTGGTCGGATTCACGATGACCACCGTGTGACATTTTTCGGCCTTCTTCCAAATCAAGAGCATGGTCTGAATGATCATGATCATGGACACCATGAATATGGGTTGAATGATCATGAGCACGGTCTGAATGATCATGATCATGGACACCATGAATATGGGTTGAATGAACATGAGCACGGTCTGAATGATCATGATCATGGACACCATGAATATGGGTTGAATGATCATGAGCACGGTCTGAATGATCATGTTGAGAATGGTTTGAATGATCATGACAACGGTGGCTGTGCTTGTGCCCTTCCAGGTTATCAGGATGCAGCTCCATATGAATATGATGACCATGATCGCAACACCCTTTGTTTTGATGATGATGATGGTTGGATCCGTCGTTTGATATTTTTTGGCATTCTTCCAAATCAAAAGCATGGTCGGAATGATCATGGATACCTTTATGTGTACTTTCATGGCAGTGTTTATGATCTTCTAGGCCATCTCCTTCTGTATGCTTGCAGAAATGGTGAGGACCTGAACAACATGGGTGCTGGGGATTGGTCTTTTCTGGTTCATGATGATCCGTTTTGCAGGCGCCATGACCGCAGTGCTTAGCTTCATGAACGTCATGAGCATCTCTGCATTTGTCTTGCCCATGTCCTTTGCAAGTAGTACCGCTACTTGAACGAGCTTGGCCCTGACTAGAGTGACAACTTGAGGAACAGCATTCGGACTTTTCAGGCACACATGCATGTTCAACTTTTTTGCTTGAGCAGCAGTGTTTGACGCCATGAGATGAATGCTTATGTCCATGTTTATGGATATGCGGTTTGCCTGATGATTTGCAGCATGTTCCTGTATGACTGTGGGATCCTTGTAAAAGCGTCATGCTGTTCAAGATCACCAGCAAGCAAGTGCCAACATCGGCAAGGACAGCTGCCCAAACAAGTGGGTGACCGGCGAAGGCCAAGGCAATAATGGCCGCCTTGGTAGTTATTGACAAAATGACATTCTCAACCACTTTCCTATAAGCTTTTCGTGCAAGCTGGATGGCTTTCGGTACTTTGCCAATGTCATTTGACATAAGAATTACATGACCCGTTTCTGATGCAAGTGCTGAACCGGAAATTCCCATTGAAATGCCAATATCGGCTGTAGCTAATGCAGGAGCATCGTTCAGGCCATCTCCAACCATTGCTGTTGGGCCTCCTTTCTTATAATTTCCAATAATCCTTGCTTTGTCTTCAGGGAGCAGTTCTGCATGGACCTCCTCAAGAGTATGCCCTAGCTGTATTTTATTTTTACTTCTTGTCAACAAATATTCAATAAGGCTGTATGCTTGTAATCCAATAATCGTAGATAAGCCCATTCAGTGATTAGATGCTGCTGTTGACTAAGAATAGTCAAGCAGATCAACTTCACGGAAGACCAATTTGCTAAAGTTGGCATAAATTAAATGGCAAAGCCAATGTTCTAGATATATAGGGAATTAGATTTGCACCTGTTCTTGGGCTTGCATTGCTGCTGCTTTATTATCACCCGTGAGCATGGCGGTTTTAATGCCCAATAACGACAAATTAGTGATTGCCTCTGCTGCTCCAGTCCTGCACGTATCAGAGAGACTGAAAATTCCAATGTGAGTAGCTTCATGGTATATGTAACCAACGGTCTTTCCGCTTTTTTTGCCACCATCAGCCATTGGAACTATACAATCAATGCAGGATATGATCAGTACATCTCAGAAGCAACAATACTTACGCTCTACAGATACCAAGAAAGAAAAATTGAGCAAGGAGTTGAAATGCATTTGAGTAACAATTTCAGCAAGATGACAAGCAGGAGACAACACATGCATTTTAGTGGAATGACTTGAAGCGATGGAAGCAACAAATTTTACCTGTTTCAGCTCCAATTCTGAGAGCAATCTTTCTGTTTCCCATGTAAATATCCTTCCCATCAATTTTTCCACGGATGCCTTCTCCAGGATAATTTTGAAATTCCTCCACGTTATCAGGCTTTGGCTCTATTGACAGCGATCTTGCATAGTCCACAAGTGCAGCAGCCATTGGATGACTTGACTTACTCTCGATGCTTGACACCCTGATAGATTGTCATACATTAGTTTTTCGGTTAAGATCAGAATTCCCCCGATGAAACTTGTAAAACCGTCCTTACCAGTACAGCAATGTCTCTAAGCTGATATCATTGTCGAGACTTTGGAAATCCGTGACAGCAAATTCACCTCTTGTGATGGTACCAGTTTTGTCAAAAGCTACTGTCTTGACCTTGGCAAGTATTTCAAGATAATTGCCCCCTTTGATCAGAAGACCAGCTGCTGCTGCTTTCGTAAGCGCACAGAAAGTTGCAACAGGAGTAGACAGGACAAGGGCACATGGACATCCACTTACTAAGAAGACCAATGCTAAATAGAACCAATGCTTGTGGTTATGAATTTTGAATACAAAAGGAACAAGTGCAAGGGCCGCTGCTAAAATTATGATAGCTGCAAAATCAAAACCAAGCACCACATCATGAAAATATCTCTATTCCAAAGATAAATTCTATCCAAGGATTTATATGTAACTGTAAGACATATGATATTCAATCATTTTGATTTCTCTAACCTGGGGTGTAGTACTGTGAACACTTGTCTATGAATCTTTGAGTGCTAGACTTGCTGTTTTGAGCTTCTTCCACAAGTTTGGTCATCTTAGCTACCACGCAATCTTTGGCTAAAACAGTAGTTTTAACACTAATATAGCCTGAAAGAGGATCAATTCACAGTGTCAGAAAACTGTACTCCCCTGAATTAGACTAAAAGTGAGAGCAAGCATTAATTACCATTTAGATTAATCGTGCCAGCCCAAACAGTGGAATCTTCTTGCTTAGAAACTGGAAAGGATTCTCCAGTTAGAGTTTTCTCATCCACTTCACATTTGCCATCTACAACAACACCATCAATGGGTATAACTTCACCAGCCTTAACTGCAAGAACTGTGTTCACTTTGACATCATCAGCAGCCACCTCTTCACCTGTTTCAGCAATGACTGCTCTTTGTGGAGCCAAACTCATCAGTGCTGACATCACAGCATTGGCCTGAGGTATTGAATTTTCAATGTTTTAATACCAAATCTATGTGCAATCCTGACTTTTCCCATTTGAAACCGTGTCCAATATATATCAAATAGATAAAATGCTCTGTTTGATGCCTTCTTCAAAATCAAGCATGTGCACATTTTTCTGATATATTCTCTAGCTTTTAATTGCTGTTACCTTGTAGCTTGCTCTTGACTCAAGCCATTCTCCAACAGTGAACAGAAAGACCATTGTTCCAGCTTCAATATAATCACGCATTGCCACCGTTCCCAAAACTGTCAAAAGTAACACATTTTGTAAGACAACTTCCTTTTCATTTAGTTTTTTTCATTGGTGACTTCTACTGATTGGTTTCATAACATCTTTAATCAATAGGCACAGCGCTCACTTGATTCAAAGTTTCAAACAAGCCGACCAAGTTAATTTTACATACAATTAATCCATGTTGTCAGTGATTCTTCCATAAACTTTGTTATTATGATAAGTACTGCTCTTGTACAGTGCAAGTATGCATGCACACTCCATCTTATATCAAAGTTTCACCATCAATCATTTCTCTTTTCTCTGAGCTGACTAGGTTTATTGTAAAATTTTGGTCTCCATATTCTATTATGATTGTAAATTTTAAAAAAAAAAATATAACAATAAAATTATATAGATATGATCTTTTTTAGACTTCACAAAAATATGTGAGTTTTATATACTAAAAGACTAATTTTTCCACTTTTATATTGGAAGAGTTGCTTTTTTTTTTAAAAAAAAAAAAAACTAATATTCCCTTAAAATGTTTAACAAGATGAAAAAAAGAATAAAAAAAGTGACTAAAAAATCAGAATGTTAAAGATATATATATATATATGTATTTGAAAAGGAAGCTCTTGGGGTTTGCCAAAGTGAAAAAAATAAAAAATAAAAAAAAAGGAAAAGAAAAGAAAAAGAATAGCCCACTAGACGCATGAGAAACCAGCACTGTAGCAAAAGCCAACCAAAGTAAATGTTATCCGACAGAGAATGGTGAGGATAAAAAGGAGACTTTTGATCAGTCTTTTGTATTTAAAAGTTTAGCCACTTAAAAGACATATACGCCACAAATGGCTTGCAATTTATGTAGAGGAATCCACTGCCATTTCCAGCAATGAATGCAAAATCAAAAGGTGAAAAAAGGAAGATTCAAAAGCTGGAACATCACATTCCCACCTTAAACAAAATATAAGAGACAAGAAATATGTTTGATTATAAGGACTCGCTAGGTGAGAAGAAATACACATGGTTCAGCTCATCTCTAAGGACTCGCAATAACGTTTTAAAAAATCACTTTGTATAGCTTAGTGATTAGCAAATATTATATTTCAGGTGATATATGGAATTCGAAATCGTCGTTAAGAAATACAGGTCACCTGCAATGATGACCAAAATGTTGACATCGAGCCTTAGATTTCTTATTGATGCAAAGCCCTTCAAGAGGACGGGGACAATGCCAACACCCACTGCTGCGAGAGCCAACCATTTTAATGGAGGATACACGTACTTAAGAAATGCTAGCAGCAGCAGGACCCCACTAGCCACGGCATAGGGGCTTGGCAATTTCTGTTTAATATCTGTCTCACCGGTCGCCCTAACGTTTGCTTCCAGCCTCGCTCGATTAAGGGCCTTAACTGTATCACCAACAAATAAGAAAAAAAAAAAAAAAAGAAAATATGAATAAAAATAAGATAATTTCTGATTATATCAATTTTATTTATGAAAAATATAGTACATGCGGTGCTGACAGAGCATGTAAGTCTCTAGAGCAAGTTTTATTTTTTTTCTTTTTAATTTTATTTTGAAAAACAAATAAAAGATGTGTAACAAGCAGTGTAGAATGTACATAAAAAAAATAAAAAAACATAAAATATACAATAATTATTATATAATTTATAACTAAATTAATTATTACGCATTCTATACAATTTTATTGCATATAATATATTTAGAAAATAAAAAAATTTAGACGCGGAGGCCACATAATCTGTCTATGGCCATCTCCCCGGGACATGAAAGTGGACTCTTATTTATTCGAGAATGCGTATGGGAGGGCTGCCACTTGTGTGGCTTTCTTTATCCCTTAGAAAGTGGGCCCGTTTTCTGGGGTCTGCGTACGCTCTTGCCAACAAGACTCTATGTAGCAGAATCTAATGGTGAATTAATTTTTTTTTTAATTTTTCTGAAAAACTAACTTGTTAATAAATAACAATTTTTTAAAACTTCTAAAAAAAAAAAAAACAGAGAGACTAAAGGAAAAGTGTAAAATGAATTATCTTTTATCTAGACTAACGTATGCACAGTCTTAAGATTTGTGGGAATCCAATGTGAAAAAAAAAACACTTGAGAGAATAATTTAAGATATTGGAGCATTTTCTATTGTCGGGGGAATTTTGTAATTCTAGTTGTGGTCGTCGTTTTTAAGAGATTGGAGAAGGAGACACACACAGAGAGAGAGAGAGAGAGAGAGAGAGAGAGAGACAGAGACGAGCATCTTTTAACATTCATAAACTACACGTTGCAATTCTATATTAAATTAAGATTAGCCAAAAGATTGCATAGTGACAGTCGGTGTTTAACCCCCAAAAAATTATATTACTTCTAACTTCTTGACATCAGTTTTAAAGATAAGTTTTGACGTGAACAACCCACATTTATCGAGGGGCGCTTCAAGATTAACCGTCCATGTCCGCTTCCAAAAGAAAGAGCTAAAAAGAGAAACTATTTTATCTACAGAAAATCCCACGAAATAAATGACACTGATGTATTATCAACTGCAATGCAAGCTTTTGGCCTAAATTGTGGCTTTATCCCCCCACAAAGCTATGCAACAAAGAGGAATGTTATCACGAGAAACATCTCATCAAAGTGGCACAGAAGGTAAAACACACAAGAATCATTATCGTGCACGACAACCCAATTTTAAGGATATGTGCAAGTGATCATCAATACTTTATCTACCGGAAATGTTCATGTAACAGTGAAATTTTGTCTTGGCCGGTGCCCTCACCATGTCCCTTTTTTTTTTTTTTTGGTTGAATATACTGGAAATTAATTTTTTTAAAAATAAAAATAAAGGAGGCAAAAATCGTTGGATTGTTACCGATTTGGAGCTGTGATACGAGGAGATTGTCATGGATAACAATGACTGTTTTCGTTGGGACGATCACAGAGAATTCCTCTATGCCACCCAAGGAATTAAGTATATTCTCCACCAGAGGGACCTCCGATGAGCAGCACAACCCCATGACATCAAAATAACTCTTCTGCAATTTTTTGGCCACCTTCTTGTTGTCCTTGGAAGCCATGGTTACGCAACTGTTGTATATTTTGGCTTTATCAGAGAAAGACTGAGAGAGCTGATGAAAGAAATATGTTGACGAAATAGACAAAGAGAAATTAAATAACCCCAAGAAACCAGAATGATAAATCGGTAACAGCAAAATTAGCCACAATTTGTGGACACATATAATATGTGAATATATATATGCATATGTAGTATGTGTTTACATTTTAGAACATTTTATTTTCTTAACACATTTCATCAAAGGCACAGGAGAGAAAGGACACCTTACCATAGAAAACACAGGGCTCTAAGTTAAAACTTCTGCAAACTTTGCTATGACAATGAGGAATTGGGGAAAAGCAAGTAGCTTTAAATAAGGGGCAAGATGCAACGTGGTATGACCACGACGAATATCAAAAGCTAAAGAAAGTGCCACGATTTGTTAAGTGGGGAATCAATTAGAGTTCAGAATTGGAATCCACGTGTGAATCCACACCAAGGCATGCTATTGTTCACTGGAATATGTGCTGAAATCTAATTTACGGGGGGGAATTAACCAGACCGGGCGTCAGCGTTGATGTGTTAGGAAATTAGAATTCGCATCCATTTTGTCACCTCCCCCCTTCCCGGCTTTATCCATCTCCTGTATTTATTCAAGTAACACTTTTGCCGTTTAAGCTAATATCTTGTTTTTATCTTCCTTAATTTTCATCTTTAGCAGCCTAATGTTTTATCTTTTTGTGATGACCATTGTATCTTAGACTTCATTTACTGTGTTAGAGTGTTAATCACCAGAAGTTACTCCATGTAACTTAATTTTGGTTCTCACCACCTTTTTCTTTTTCATTTTTTTTTCTTTTTGTCATTGCAAATTAAATCTGCCCGTAGGATATCTCACGTATGTAAGATAGTATAGAATTCTGAAAAATAAAGATAATTCTGAAAATAAATTTTTTTAAAAGTAATCTTATGATTAAAAGTTTATATTTTTATTCTAAATTCTAATTTGAATTCTGAAAAAAAAAAAAAAAAAGAGAGAGTATAGAATTTATATATGAAAATTATATATATATATCAATTATAAAACCTACTAGACAAGGAAAAGAGAGGTGAAAGTAGTTAAAAAATTTATTACAAAGTAAGTAGAAAATATTAGTGTGTCCTCGTAAACACCCAAAAAATCTGGACAGGGATTCTGTTATGAGCAATCATTCTTTCTAGCCTTAAACGCTGACATTAAACGAATTGCAGGATTGACACAATTCACCTCGAAGTTAGTGAAGGACCTTCTAACGTTATCTGTTCATTTATGTCGAGTTATTTAACTAATTTTTTTAACGGTATAATCTTGACTAGGACATAAAATAAATTCTCGACCACCCCCTCGATTTTTGTGACTTACTGACAGGCAGGGTTCGAATCCCAACCCTCTAAAATCCTTTCCTCCGAATTTTTATAAATTTTTAAATAAATAAATAAATTCTTACTTATCTAATAAAATCCCCTAAATTTAATAATTTTTAATAAAAAAATAAATTCTTATCATTCATATCTAATATAAAATAAAATTAATACACAACATTATATATCTATAATAATAAATATTTAGTATTAAAAATCTATTAACCCTTGCAATTAAACTCAATACCTTATGGTTTGGTGACAATTTAACATTGTTTATACACAAAGTTATCTCTCCTTTAATTCTCATTCTTGTTTTTCCTAAAATAACACTAATTTATATCAATTGGAGGACAAAAAGTTTTACTAAATTATAAAAGTAATTTAAACAAAATCATGATTTTTGCAATAACTATAAAACTTTTTATCAAAATTTGCATCATAACACATGAGACAAGAAAAAGCATTAATAAAATCATTTTAAGGAAAAAAAAAAAAAAAAAAGAGCAAGTAGATTAATAGTGTGATATGTCTTGATTCTAGTCATTCCTATTTTATAAGACATTAGAATTTAACTAATGACTTTTCTCTTTAAGTCAGTCATCTAACTTTAGGGTACTTGAATTTCTCACGGATACAATGTTTTGACAATATCTTTGACGTGTTGATATACTATTAACTGCATATATCCTTGTTATCATTTAAGTATCAAAAGAATTAATAACTAAATTCTGAAAAATGTAATTAATAGTTAAATGACTTGTGTCTGAGTATGATTGTCTTATAAAAATGTAACTATATAATGATACTTTCGCGGCTAAAGTTTTATTTACAGTTAAATTATAATATTAAAATGTCTTAGGTTTAAGATTTATCTTTCGCCAAAATATTAACAAACAGCACAATGAGAATTACCAAGTGATCGGTGAAAGTCTAATTATAATTAACTAGCTTACCACAGGTCGTTGAAATGGACACGGCGGTTGGCATGTTAAGATGAGAGGATGCAGTTCAAAAAAAAATAAAAAATAATAATAAAAAATAATAATAAATGAATCACAAACAAATTAGGGTGCAACAAGGCCTTTATTTTTAATTAATTATACGCTGCGATGCTCTCAATAAATGGTATCATTCGGGGAAAAATCAATAAAATACAAAGAATGTTATATATAAATTGTAAGAAATTAAGACGTTCTCTTTAGGAACGCTCTAGCTAGTGTTATGTAACTTAATTTATTTTCAGATGTACTGCATTTATATTTACAATTTGACTATAAAATACTTGATCTTGTCGTGTCCAACATATCCATAAGTACGAGGAGGAGCATTCAAGCCTGATGTGCATTCCAAAGCGGATGCTTAGGTATGTATCTTTTGCATTCAAGCCTGACGTGCATTCCAAAGAGGATCAAAAGGCTGCCACATTGGTGATGAAGATTTCTTGTATCCTGCCTCCCTAGAATGACAAATTTGCGTGTCTAGCAAAGATGCAACACTATAATTTTTCGTTGTCGCGAATTCACAAGTATGTTGGCAAAGTGATTCGTCCCGGACCTTCCACTAATTTTAGAATCGTGTCATACATTTAGAAAATTATCACTCAATTTCATTAAATTATGTTTATGCTGCATCATATGTTAGTGTCACGGGTCCTTACCTAGGGATGAACAATACATTGAACCTGGACATCTCCTAGAGAATGACAATACGTTGAATGTAGACACTTTCTAGAAAAGAGAAATACATTGGAAATGAACAATGTAATAAATGTAGGTAGGTGGGAAGTTGAAGGGATGTAATATCCACCATTAGATCAAGGGGGGGATCTAACGGTTGTAGCTCGTCCAAAACTTGTATAAAAGGGGACCTCCTACCCCTCATTTGTACACACTCACTATTCAAGTGAAATATACTTCTAAAGTTACTCTCCAAAAGGGTTCTTGTGAGTTGAGTGTGAGAAGGCTGCTTGGGAAGTTTTCTCAAGGCCGCACGGGTAGCACGTGATAAATTCTTACGCCCGTGACAGTTGGTATCAGAGCAGGTTCATTCTAAACGCTATGGCAGACCCACGTTCTGACGAGGCGCTCATCATGGGTGATGACCACGATGATCGTGGGAGGAAGGCCGACAAAGGTGCTGCCAAGGGAAAGAAGAATCGTGCTGTTTCGAGTTCGAGGGATCCAGTAGGGGACCTGACACATCGTATGACGAAGATTGAATCGTTCGTCACTGATGTCCAAGGTTCGGTTGATGACCTGACCCAGTCCGTCGAAAGTGGAGATGCCGAAAGGGAGGAGCTCATGGCCGAGATGCAGGAGCTCAAAGTCGGCATGGGAGAACTTCGAGGAGAGTTGCTGGGGACCTTAAGGGCAGAACTCCATCAGCGGGATGAGTCCTTGGAGACCATGATGGCGGCTATGCGCGCGGAGATTGCAGAGCTTAAGGGAAAGCTCGCAGAATCGGAGGCAGCACGCGTGAACGGGGTGATCACCGTGCAAGCACCACGTACCGACGCACCAAAGCCAAAAGAGTTCATGGGATCTCGGGTGGCTAAGGATGTGGACAACTTTCTATGGTATATGGAACGTTATTTCCAAGTCATGGGAATCAACGACAGCCAATTACGGGTAAATACCGCATCTCTATATTTAGCTGATAATGCTTTGTTATGGTGGCGTCGTCGGTCGGACGATAGGTGTGGAAATCCTATCACGACTTGGGACAGGTTTGTTGAAGAATTCCGACGGAACTACTATCCCGCATATGCGGAGGAGGAAGCACGCGACGAGCTGAAACACCTTGCGCAAAAGGGTGCAGTACGTGACTATGTGAAGCGATTTTCGGAGTTGCTGCTCCAAATCCCTTCAATGAATGAGATGGAGGCATTCCACCAGTTCATGAGTGGTCTCAAGCCGTGGACCAAACAGGAACTGAAGCGGTTCCAAGTGGGAGACCTTACAACAGCAATTACGGTGGCCGAATCTCTTGTGGAGTACAAGACACCTTCTACTTCCCAGTCAGACTCCCGTCCAAAGGATAAGGCCAATGGTGGGGGAGATCGGGGTAGATTCAATCGCCCAAATGGAGGTAGACCGCAGGCTGACCCTGCAAAGACTCATGCAGAATCTAACAGTAGTTACAAGAAGGTACGTACTTACAAGTGTTATTTTTGTGATGGTCCACATATGGCACGAGATTGCCCGAACAAGGCAAAGTTGGTTGCCCTCTGCAAAGAAGATGAGCCAGAAGAGGAGGCACGATTAGGTTCACTGCGGATCCTCAGTTCAATCAAGTCCAAGAAGGCGAAGGAGCCAAGGGGACTTATGTTTGCAGATGTAAAGATCGGAGAAACCACAATGAGTGCGCTTGTGGATACTGGGGGCGTCCGACCTTTTCATATCGGAAGAAGCTGCTAAGAGACTTAACCTTCGGGTTGAGAAAGGAGCTGGGTGGCTTAAGACTGTTAACTCCCAGGAAATCCCTACCGTTGGGGTCGCTAGGGACGTGGAGTTACAAATTGGGCAATGGAAGAGCCAGGAGACCCTTGAGGTAATTCCTCTTGATGATTATGACTTTGTCATTGGGTTGAAATTTCTGGACAGGATCCATGCGGTAATATTGCCCTTTGCCGAGTGTCTCTGTGTGCTGGACAAACGGTGCCAGTGCGTGATTCCAGTCCATCGTAAGTCAGACCGTGATCGGAAGATGATTTCGGCAATACAACTCAACAAAGGAGCAAAGAAGGGTGAGGTGACCATCCTAGCAACTTTAAAAACTGAGGACAACAAAAGCGAAAGGAGTGAAGTCCCAACAGAAGTGAGCCAAGTCCTCGATTCGTTCATGGACGTGATGCCTCCTGAGTTGCCCAAAAAGCTTCCACCTCGTAGAGAAGTGGATCACCAGATCGAGCTGGTACCTGACGCTCGACCGCCTGCCATGGCCCCATATCGCATGGCGCCCCCCGAATTGGAAGAATTGAGGAAACAGTTGAAGGAGTTGCTCAATGCGGGGTACATTCGACCATCTAAGGCTCCGTTCGGTGCACCTGTCCTCTTCCAGAAGAAGCATGATGGGTCACTCCGGATGTGCATAGATTACCGGGCATTGAACAAATTAACAATCAAGAACAAGTACCCGATTCCACTCATTGCAGATCTCTTCGATCGACTTGGAGGTGCACAGTGGTTCACCAAGCTTGATCTACGTTCGGGTTACTATCAAGTTCGGATTGCTGAAGGGGACGAGCCAAAGACAACCTGTGTGACTCGTTATGGTTCATACGAGTTCCTCGTCATGCCATTCGGCCTAACCAATGCTCCAGCCACATTTTGCACTCTTATGAACAAGGTATTACACCCGTTCCTCGATCGGTTTGTAGTGGTTTACCTTGATGACATTGTGGTGTACAGCCGGACGCTCGAGGAGCATATCGAGCACCTTAGACAGGTTTTCCAAGTCCTGCGCGAGAATGACTTGTACGTCAAGCGCGAGAAATGTGCCTTTGCCCAAAAGGAGGTACCGTTTTTGGGGCACATTGTCGGGGGAGGACAAGTACAAATGGAAGCAGCAAAGATCCGAGCCATTGTTGAATGGGAGCCACCGACGAAAGTAACGGAATTGAGATCATTCCTTGGTCTCACCAACTACTACCGGCATTTTGTTCGGAACTACTCAAACATCACTGTACCACTCACGGACATGCTGAAAAAGGAGAAACCATGGGAATGGACGGATCAATGCCAGAAGGCGTTTGATCGATTAAAGCAAGCCATGACCGAGGAGCCGGTGCTGGTGTTGCCCGATCACACCAAGCCTTTTGAGTTAGAAACTGACGCATCAGATTTTGCTATTGGTGGTGTTCTTATGCAGGAAGGACATCCAGTGGCATATGAGTCACGAAAGTTGAACGATACCGAGCGACGGTATACGGTTCAGGAGAAGGAGATGACTGCAGTGGTGCATTGCCTAAGGACGTGGAGGCATTATCTCCTGGGGTCGAAGTTCGTTGTAAGAACAGACAACGTAGCCACAAGTTATTTTCAGACCCAGAAGAAGCTGAGTCCGAAGCAAGCTAGATGGCAGGATTTCCTAGCAGAGTTCGACTATATGATGGAGTACAAGCCAGGGAAGGCTAACTCCGTAGCTGACGCTCTTAGTCGAAGGATGGAGATGGCAAACACCATAAGTCGACCTAACTGTCCATGGATCGACCGCATCAGGGAAGGGCTCAAACATGATCAAAAGGCTCAAGCCCTCATTGGAAATGCACAAGACGGCAGAACCCGACAGTTTTGGTATGAGGACGATCTTCTACACACAAAAGGGCGACGACTATATGTGCCACTCCACGGAAAGTTGAGGAAAGAGGTGTTGCGTGAGTGCCATGATTCGAAGTGGGCAGGTCATCCGGGGATCCACCGCACCTTAGCCCTTGTCGAAGATCAATACTACTGGCCTCAGATGCGAGATGACGTTGAAGCCTACGTAAAGACCTGTCTTATTTGCCAACAAGACAAGATTGAACAGCGTTCATCGCCAGGACTGCTAGAGCCACTTCCCATCCCAACTCGTCCATGGGAGAGTGTTTCCATGGACTTCATTGTAAACTTGCCTAAGTCCGAAGGATGTCGGACTCTCATGGTCGTGGTGGATCGATTCTCCAAGTATGCAACATTTGTGCCAGCAACAAAGGATTGCCCAGCAGAGGAGGCAGCTAAGTTATTCATGAAGCACGTGGTAAAGTACTGGGGAGTCCCACGAACGATTGTGAGCGATCGTGATCCTCGATTCACAGGGCGGTTCTGGTCTGAATTGTTCAAGTTGTTAGGGTCGGAGTTAAATCTCTCCACGAGCTTACACCCCCAAACTGATGGTCAAACCGAGCGGGTCAATGCACTCTTGGAGATTTATCTTCGACACTATGTGAGCACAACGCAAACAAATTGGGCGAAGTTGATTGACGTAGCCCAATTCTCCTTCAACCTGCAGCGGAGTGAGTCTACCGACCAAAGTCCATTCGAGATCGTGAATGGCCAACAACCACAAACTCCAAGTGCGGTTGCATCGGGCTATCAGGGGAATAGCCCACCTGCATACAAGTTTGCCAAGGATTGGCAGGAGCAAGCAGACTTGGCCAGGGCGTGTCTTCGTAAAGCCTCCAAACGCATGAAGAAGTGGGCCGACAAAAAACGACGACATGTGGAGTTCCAAGTCGGGGACTTGGCGTTAGCCAAACTACATGCCATTCTTCGGTACAAGGATGTGCACAAGGGTCTAATTCGTCGTTACGAAGGGCCCTTTCGAGTGATACAACGGGTCGGGAAGGTCGCATACAAGCTGGAGCTGCCACCAAAATTAAAGGTACACCCTGTTTTCCATGTGAGTATGTTGAAACCTTACCATGAAGACAAGGAGGATCCAAATCGAGGGGAGTCCCAGCGAGCACCACTTGGAGCAAAAACTTCATATGACCGGGAAGTGGAATCCATAGTGGCAGATCGAGTCATACGAAAGCGGTATTGCACGCCAAGGCGTGAATACTTCATCCGATGGAGGGGCCTTCCAGAGAGTGAAGCCAGTTGGGAACCTGCCGAAGCACTTTGGCAGTTCAAGAAGGAGATTGACACCTATCATGCGGAAGAAGCGACGAGGGCGTCGCCTGATTAGGTGGGGGAGAATGTCACGGGTCCTTACCTAGGGATGAACAATACATTGAACCTGGACATCTCCTAGAGAATGACAATACGTTGAATGTAGACACTTTCTAGAAAAGAGAAATACATTGGAAATGAACAATGTAATAAATGTAGGTAGGTGGGAAGTTGAAGGGATGTAATATCCACCATTAGATCAAGGGGGGGATCTAACGGTTGTAGCTCGTCCAAAACTTGTATAAAAGGGGACCTCCTACCCCTCATTTGTACACACTCACTATTCAAGTGAAATATACTTCTAAAGTTACTCTCCAAAAGGGTTCTTGTGAGTTGAGTGTGAGAAGGCTGCTTGGGAAGTTTTCTCAAGGCCGCACGGGTAGCACGTGATAAATTCTTACGCCCGTGACATTAGTCACAAGCTTGTGAAAACCTTTGCTGTGTGTTCGAGTCAGTGAGGCACAAATCAAGAACAATAATTTTTCGAGCTCGATTACGGATGGGAAATGTACGCAAAAAAGGGAAAATAAAAAAAATAAAATAATAGAGATCTCTCTCTACGTACTAGCTTTGATAATAAAAATGTGTACGCTTACAGTAAGTTTTCAAGTTCATTTCAATTCCAGTCGATATTTTTCTTGGCTCTATTCAGATTGGGGGCTTCCTCGGGTGCCTATTGATCATTTTCGATTTTTGAGAGGAGCAGTCATGTCTATTGATCAGTGTGGGCTACCGATTTTTTTCTCGAGACATGATTTTGTATTTGAATTTTCTCTCTTTTTTCTCTTTAAGAGGGCGTAGAAGTTGCTCCAAGGTCGCTGGTTGATTGATTAATTTTCTCATGTTTGGTGAGGTGTAGGAGCACTGTTCTGATATGTTAGGAGCTGCCGTGGTCTTTTGTCGGGTGTCATGTTGTTGGTGTCCTTTGTTCTTTGGACATACCAAAAAAATAAAATGCTTGCCGTTCAAAATAAATAAATAAATAAATAAAAGAAAAGGAAGATTGATTAAGTTAGAATTGGCATCGAACACTCGTCTTCATTGACATACAAGAACACGTAACCAACATAAAGTGTCAATCAGGTCAAGTTAAAAAGGTCAAACTTGCAACCAAAAACGATGAGGAAGTAACTCCTTGCATTACAATTTTAATCCATAACCAATTATAATTGCACTATCCACACAAGCATGTGCATGTACATAAATTTTATTTATAAATATCATGGAATTAGAATATATAAATATATATAATATCAATTATATAATTTAGAAGTATACTCTTAATTTGAATAATTAGAGATAATATGAGATCAACAGATTAAAAAAATTATATATATAAATGCATAAACAATAATGTATGAGTCAAGTCGGTTTCAATAACTTTTATGGAGGGTTGTTTAATATAAAATTTGAAACCAGCTTTAGGTAACAACAATTTTTATTTGCTCCATCGCCTGTTTCGTGTGAAACCAACATGTGGGTCAACCCCCATGTCGCTTTTGTATTACATTATGAGGAAAATTTACCTTTCTGTCTCGATGATGCAATCTCTCAACACTTTGTCTACCAAAACAGATATCAACGCCGGCAACCGTAAGTCGAATTCTTTTCAATTTTGATATTGGATTCCATCGAGTTTCAATTATTTTAATGGCGATATTCAATATTGTGTTCCATCAATCTTGAATCAGCTCAAGATACACTCTTATGTGCGGCCTTTTTCTCAATTGAATCTCATCAGAATTTAAAATTAAAACTCTCAATCCTAAAAATATCATTATATTTGTTTTTCCCTCTTACGGTTAGGCCGACGTGTCATCGCTACAAAATAATCCTGGCATTGGGAATTTTGGTAATAATTAGTAATAAAAGTATATATGTTTAAGGCAGCCCATTTGAACATTCAATAAACACTTTGGTGGTTGAAGATCGAATGTATTGACTCAAAAACAAGAATATCAGATGGAGGGTTTGAAATAAAAAAAAAAAACTTCAAATTGGGTATCTGGATTTCAGTTTCGATGCATTCTGGGGGGAAAATAAAGGACCAAAAACTAGACTTTGACTTCTGATATCTTTATCAACCAAAAAATACATACAATCTTGGAGGTGGATAGTCCATGTGATTCCTTAATTACCAGGGCCAGAAGAAGATTGTTTATCGTATTTACATTCTGTGACTTAAATCCACGACTCATAAAGAAACGATATTTACCATTGTATCAAAACTCACCCTCCTATCGTTATGTACAAAGTGGATTATTATTTGGCTTTCACTCAAGGATGCATTGGCGGTGTGCATTGTCTTATAAAATTTTGTTGAAAGCAACCCTTTGTTAGGTCAATGTAAATTATGTCAGGAATTTTTAAGTCCACGCCATCCAGGGGGTGAGCCTCGATGCAAGACAGCCACAAGACTTGAAAATATCGCGCGCTCATAAGTAGACGCAAGACTAATTGGGAAATGGTGACTGTTCCACAAATGTCAAGGGCAGGAATGCATGAAGCTTAATCATTTTGCACGGGAAAGTATCATATGCTTACAACTATGCGAAAGGAACTTTAGGGGAAGAAATTCTCCAAGCTTTCTTTTTTTCTTTTTTTGTGGGTTCTTCGATTCCATTATTCATCATTAGGGATATGGATAAAGAAGGAATGTAGAAAGTGAGCGACTGACTATTTTGCCTGCAATGTTTGGTTTTTTGACGCCACTGTCTCTGTTATTCCCTTGTCCGTTTTTAATAAGCAGTAATGTACATGTTTCTCTTTCTTCTCGATGATCTTGAACACAGAACAAAGGTCACCCTGTCATCGTTCCGATCATAATTATTTTTTTTTCTAATGTTCCTTGTTATATACTCTTTTTTTTTTTTTTTTTTCCAAATCTCTCTCTCACTCTCTCTCTTTGTTATTTAAAAAATCTATTAGGTAGAATTAGATATTCTCATTTTAAAAAAAAAAAAAAACTAATCGATAACCATATCATATTAATAATTGATTCCGCATATTTCGTTAATCGCATCAGTGTTAATCTTTATACCAAATATTCCAATATTTGAATTATTCTTCTTATTCTGATCTACATACTAATATATAAGATTCTTTAAGGCACGTGGAAAGATCCGCAAGGAATATTTCCGTTACTAGTTATTTCATTGTCTTTAAATTTTCTGGTTATGGGGAAATTCCTTATTCTGTTCCAGTTTCTCCTAGCCCTAATATCGAACACTTTGACCTAAAAAATTGAAGAATTTTGAAATTCCAACAAATTACAGGTCTATAATCTATATAATAATAAACTGATACTTCAATGACTAGACCAACATCTGTATCATCAAGAAATTTACAGGGGATAGCATAAACCTCCAGCATTAGGAATCAACCAATTGATCAAATATTGCCGTATAGTATTTTCTTTTTGGTACATTGGAAAAGTTTCATGTAACACAGTAATTGCCTACTAAAAGCTGTAAATCAGATATAATATGAATTTTTAAATAGAAATAAGAGATGTCGGACCACAGTTTTCTCGATTATCAATAATTCCAAGCCATCAGGTGGCAATCTGCACCTCGCATTATCAATCAAATGAAAGGTTCCCTTTGTCTTGTAAAAAAATATAGAAACATTTACTCTAGCCTCTCCTTGAGTTCCAGCAAATACAAGCAAGAATCATAAAAGGAAAATCGTTAAAGTATTGTCAAGAATTATTCCATTAAAAGCTCAACTTATTAGGTGGAATGTCACTCTCAAAAGTACCAAGATTAAAATCTTTCTAATATTCTTGACAATTCATAAATGTTATAACAAATATAATTAAAATATTTATAAACTGTTTAGCATATAGAGTTTGATAAAATATATGATAAAAATATTCAAACAAAAAAAAATCTCAACATCCTCTCTCATCCTAAAATTTGTTTAAATTAAAAGTGTAAATAAAAAAATAAATTCATGATACTTATAAAAATTTATAATTAAATGTAAAAATAATATAATTTAAATATAATATTATTTTATTATAAAAATTTTAATATCATATTAAAAAATTATTTTATTTAAAAATTTAAATTATTAAATAAAATTTAAAATATAAATTATATATTATATTTTAACATATTTTTTATAAAAATTTATTGAATTGAGTTAAAAGAAAAAAATTAAATTTTTAATTAAATATAAATATAATTTAATTTAAATATAAAATTATTTAATTATAAAAATATTAATATCATGCTACAAATTATTACATTTTAAAATTTAAACAGTCAAGAAAGTTGCAAAATATTTTTCAAGCAAGAATTGCCTGAAAATCTCGTCGGGATCAAAATCGTCGTAATGACCACCGTTGTATTGGTACATGGAAGAAGCCGCCCTTCTTTCAATTACAGGCTCATCACTTCCAGTCGCTTCGAAACTTCTACCTGCTCGTTTCATTGCTAAGACACTGGAATGCCTTGGAAACAGCCTTAAACACCTTAAAAACTCATGTTTTTAAGTGAAATAGTTCTTGACAGGTGCGACGGGACGGGTCGAAATTCCTAGCTTGTCGTTAAACTGAGATTTAATCGGATTATCTATTTGTTTGTCCCATGCACTATCTTGGTGTGTTAGGATTTCGGTTGTTACTGTTGTAATCTTTGAACCATATTTTTTTTTATAAAAATAAAATTACTCATCCACTCATCAAAAAGAAGAAAAAGAAAAAAACCCACTTACTCCTGCCTTAACAGTTTCGGCTCTGGCAATAATAATTCTCTGGGACTTCATTTAACAACCAAATCAAAGGGATCGGGACCGTTGTCTTAAAATATCCACATGTCATTTTAACTATCCAACAGCGCAGTCTATAAGTTTCTTTTCATTTTTGTAACCAGTGTGAATGCAAATCCTGTGCCGGCAGCTCCTGTTAATTTGTTAGTTCTCTAACTTCGATATCTAGCTTTGTGTTGCCTCAGTTTAATTTCCACAGCTAGATTTCCTGATTCTCTCGTATGCCACAGAGATTTGCATATGATTACCACAAGTAACCTATTAAGCATTCGTTCTTGTTGCTAGCCAGCTCTAGCGCGTGTCAAGGTGGCAATCTGACATTTAAGGCTAGATATGTCGCTAGAAATCCATGAACGACTAGATAACATAGCTTAAGGTCTGTAAAGCTAAAGCATCTTTAAAGGTAGAAGGCCAAAAGTCAGAAAGAGCCACATCCTGATAAAAGAGAAAGTATTGACCACATTAAAAAAAAAAATCTGAAACGATAAGAGATAATATGACATATATATATATATATATATATATATATATAACTGTCTTAATTGACATTGGTTATACGCATCTTAAACAGCAGGAAAATATTTATTATGCATAGTGGATGGAAGAGTGGGAACCAACCACAAACAAAGCCAATGTTACTAACTATATGTCATATGTGGCTACAATAATTTCAGTGTGTGATAGTGGAAGTAATGATTTTAAAGTTTACTAGCCATTTAAATTAAGAAAAGAAGCCCCTTTTTACTTTTCTTTTTTTTTTTTTTTTTTAAATTGGGAAGATGGCCAGTGGAACAAGAGGACTTGCGTATTGTATATAACGCAGTAATGGTGATATTATGATATTGCACGACCCCACCAAATTAAGGACTTTGGAACTGAATAATGGGCACATGTACCATGGCTAGTGGGTATTATGTCAGCAACCAACAAGATATATTGTCTGGTAAATGTGCCTTGCAACCAAGATTCGTACACGGTTCTTGCTTTTGCACTATTTTTTGTTGTTGCGTTGTGAAGATCAAATTTCATGTTTGGTGTTTTAAGCATCCACGTTTTTGTCTATTAGTAATAATTGGTGTTTCAAGCTTTATTACCAAGACATCTAAGTTCGTTGCAGATAGTTCGGCGAAATGTCTGAATTGAATTTGTCTCTATCTTCACTTATACTTTCTTGATAAAATTGATCTGACTTATTGAAAAAATAAAAATAAAATATGTGTGGAAGGGTGAAGTCTCGATTGCGTTCTACATGCAGCTGGGAATGTTTACCAGTCTTCCTCATGATCATCTCTCAGCCCTAAATCATCATTTGCAAACTCTAAGTTGAGATATACGCTACGCCAATATACAGCTGGACAAACAAGTAAGTGTACGTGCATATCCACCTACATCTGTTGCTGGCAATGCGTCTGTGGGCAGTCGTTTTACATTGGTCACCAAACATTTTACACTCAAAAATATGAAAAATAAATAAATAAATGAATAAATAAAACAAAAGGCAGATAGAAAGAGAGAGAGAAGGGGGGGGGGGGAGAGAAAAGGAGTTGTATCATGCAATAAAGGCATCTTGCAGATCTTGTTTATGCCCACATGTATAGCCCCAACAGTGCCCCGGGCACGTATCTTTCAATTTGTGCCACTATTAAGTTGATTGTTCTATTTATGAATTATTTATTATCTTAAATTATATAAATTTATTTTAATATTTTTTTATTTCATGTAAAATTTATTTATTAAATAATATAAAATTAGAAATAAATTATACTTAAAAATAAAATAGAGTGAATGTTGATGCCTACTTGGTAATATTGGATTCTTTGTAAAGTGGCTTGATTCGCCTTGTCGCCTTCAACAGGGCCAAAATTGCTGTGTGGGAGGAGAAAATAACAACAGATTACGTTGATACAATTAGGTGTCCCGTGGTTCCACCCAAGAAAGATGTATATAGTGCCGGTTGAAGATAATTTGGTTTGAAGCTAATTAAAAAAAAAAGGATCATATACTAAAATCCCATCTAGACTGCAAAGACTAATTAAAGTCCATTCTATTAATATATTTTTCTTTTTTATTTCTGCAAAAGAAAATGCAAAAAGAGAGGATGCAAATTAATTATGTGTTGCGCACGAGGAAGAGGGATTGGTTGCACGTGCTGATGGACAGCCCCTCAAATGAGAATTTGCCTTCTTGCAATGGATTATCGTTGTTTTTAAACATTGCAATCTCTATACAACAACGTTGGGTTGTTGTTGTTGTTGTTGTACAAAACATTGTTATTTGTTCCACCGCCTAGTGTGAAAGCGATGGAGAGAGGGGCCGCCGGGCCCTTATGCTAGTGATCTTTTCAACGAATTCCCAAGTCAAAGATTCATACACCCTTCCTCGGACGTCGTCAAGGATGTGGATATTTGTCACATGCAAAACTATATATATATATTTATTTCTTTTACTTGATAATTTTGAGGTGAGATAGGTAGACCCACTTTACACTATTATTAATGTTAAAAGGTGAAACTTGCAACAAAAAAAGATGAGGAAGTAATTCCTTGCATTGCAATTTTAATCCATAACCAATTATAATTGCACTATTCATACATGCATATGCATGTACATAAATTTTATTTATAAATATTATGGAATTAGAATATATAAATGTATATAATATCAATTATATGATTTAAAAGTAAATTCTTAATTCTAATAATTAGAAATAATATGAGATCAACAGATTAAAAAAAATTATATATATAAATGCATAAACAATAATGTATGAATCAAGTCGATTTCAACAACTTTTATGGAGGGTTGTTTAATATAAAGATTGAAACCAGCTTTAGGTAACAACAATTTTTATTTGCTCCATCGCCTGCTTCGTGTGAAACCAACATGTGGGTCAACCCCCATGTCGCTTTTGTATTACATTATGAGGAAAATTTACCTTTCTGTCTCAATGATGCAATCTCTCAACACATTGTCTACCAAAACAGATATCAACGCCGGCAACCGTAAGTCGAATTCTTTTCAATTTTGATAATGGATTCCATCGAGTTTCAATTATTTTAATGGCGATATTCAATATTGTGTTCCATCAATCTTGAATCAGCGTCAAGATACACTCTTATGTCCGGCCTTTTTCTCATCAGAATTTAAAATTAAAACTCTCAATCCTAAAAATATCATTTTTTTTTTTTTTTTCCCTCTTACGGTTAGGCCGACGGGTCATCGCTACAAAATAATCCTGGCATTGGGAATTTTGGTAATAATTAGTAATAAAAGTATATATGTTTAAGGCAGCCCATTTGAACATTCAATAAACACTTTGGTGGTTGAAGATCGAATGTATTGACTCAAAAACAAGAATATCAGATGGAGGGTTTGAAATAAAAAAAAAAAAAAAAAACTTCAAATTGGGCATCTGGATTTCAGTTTCGATGCATTCTAGGGGGAAAAAAAAGGACCAAAAACAAGACTTTGACTTCTGATATCTTTATCAACCAAAAAATACATACAATCTTGGAGGTGGATAGTCCATGTGATTCCTTAATTACCAGGGCTAGAAGAAGATTGTTTATCGTATTTACATTCTGTGACTTAAATCCACGACTCATAAAGAAACGATATTTACCATTGTATCAAAACTCACCCTCCTATCGTTATGTACAAAGTGGATTATTATTTGGCTTTCACTCAAGGATGCATTGGCGGTGTGCATTGTCTTATAAAATTTTGTTGAAAGCAACCCTTTGTTAGGTCAATGTAAATTATGTCAGGAATTTTTAAGTCCACGCCATCCAGGGGGTGAGCCTCGATGCAAGACAGCCACAAGACTTGAAAATATCGCGCGCTCATAAGTAGACGCAAGACTAATTGGGAAATGGTGACTGTTCCACAAATGTCAAGGGCAGGAATGCATGAAGCTTAATCATTTTGCACGGGAAAGTATCATATGCTTACAACTATGCGAAAGGAACTTTAGGGGAAGAAATTCTCCAAGCTTTCTTTTTTTCTTTTTTTGTGGGTTCTTCGATTCCATTATTCATCATTAGGGATATGGATAAAGAAGGAATGTAGAAAGTGAGCGACTGACTATTTTGCCTGCAATGTTTGGTTTTTTGACGCCACTGTCTCTGTTATTCCCTTGTCCGTTTTTAATAAGCAGTAATGTACATGTTTCTCTTTCTTCTCGATGATCTTGAACACAGAACAAAGGTCACCCTGTCATCGTTCCGATCATAATTATTTTTTTTTCTAATGTTCCTTGTTATATACTCTTTTTTTTTCCAAATCTCTCTCTCACTCTCTCTCTTTGTTATTTAAAAAATCTATTAGGTAGAATTAGATATTCTCATTTTAAAAAAAAACAAAAAAAACTAATCGATAACCATATCATATTAATAATTGATTCCACATATTTCGTTAATCGCATCAGTGTTAATCTTTATACCAAATATTCCAATATTTGAATTATTCTTCTTATTCTGATCTACATACTAATATATAAGATTCTTTAAGGCACGTGGAAAGATCCGCAACGAATATTTCCGTTACTAGTTATTTCATTGTCTTTAAATTTTCTGGTTATGGGGAAATTCCTTATTCTGTTCCAGTTTCTCCTAGCCCTAATATCGAACACTTTGACCTAAAAAATTGAAGAATTTTGAAATTCCAACAAATTACAGGTCTATAATCTATATAATAATAAACTGATACTTCAATGACTAGACCAACATCTGTATCATCAAGAAATTTACAGGGGATAGCATAAACCTCCAGCATTAGGAATCAACCAATTGATCAAATATTGCCGTATAGTATTTTCTTTTTGGTACATTGGAAAAGTTTCATGTAACACAGTAATTGCCTACTAAAAGCTGTAAATCAGATATAATATGAATTTTTAAATAGAAATAAGAGATGTCGGACCACAGTTTTCTCGATTATCAATAATTCCAAGCCATCAGGTGGCAATCTGCACCTCGCATTATCAATCAAATGAAAGGTTCCCTTTGTCTTGTAAAAAAATATAGAAACATTTACTCTGGCCTCTCCTTGAGTTCCAGCAAATACAAGCAAGAATCATAAAAGGAAAATCGTTAAAGTATGGTCAAGAATTATTCCATTAAAAGCTCAACTTATTAGGTGGAATGTCACTCTCAAAACTACCAAGATTAAAATCCTTCTAATATTCTCAACAATTCATAAATATCACAACAAATATAATTAAAATATTTATAAACTATTTAGTATATACAAAATGAGAGTTTGATAAAATATATAATAATAATATTCAAATAAAAAGAAATTTCGGTATCTCCTCTCATCCTAAAATTTATTTAAATTAAAATTTTAAATAAAAAAATAAATTCTTCATCCCATGAAATGAATGCTCGTCGCAGTTAACCCCGTCTTATATATAGAACCAAAATCCTTACAAGTAAAGCTACAAGTCCTATACATCAATATTGTGTCGAATAGCTGGCAATTGGCAATGGCTTTAAAGTTTTCTGATTCCTTGCGCTTACTGCTTGTTCTGTTTTTATTTATCTCAGGTTTGTTTCCGAGAGAGAAAAAAAAAAATGTTATCTGACCTACTGAAACTTTCTTTTTTGGTACTTCGAAAAGTTCTTTTGAAACGTTATTTCTCCAATCTTATGTAGTAAATGTAACTTAGGTCCGTCTTATTGAAGTGGCTTTTTTGCTCATGTTGTCTAGCCAAACACGCTAATCTTTTAATTTATTGAGATGGGGTTTGCTACGCTTTTGGTCAGATGGTAAAATTATATTTGGATCCTCGCGTGTGTGTGCGTGTACTTTTTTTTTTTGGGTAGTTTTGAGATTTAATGTGATAAATTGTTTCTGTTGGCAGGTAAAGTTATGAGTAATGGGAAATGCTATCAATCCGCCACACCCGGTGGCTGCCCAGACGAACAAAGATGCGTGCAAACATGCGGGCCGTGCTACAGAGGCGTCGGAAGGATACTGGCATATTGCGTTGCTCCAAGCGGTCCCATTATATTTTGGGAGTGTCGATGCGTCTTCTTCGACGGTGCCCCTTGCCCACCACCAGGCGGACCTAAGTGCCCCGGCAACCCCATCCTTTCGCCCAATTCTACTACTCTATTGTAAACCTCTCTTACAAATAAAAATAAAATAAAAAATATGTCGATGAGGTGAGAATAAAGATATGGAGGTTTTACAGGGACTTTTCCTTTTGCCTTCATTTTCTTCTTTTGGAATGGAAGCCAGAATCATTATCTAAAATGAGCATTTTGATCTACTGAAAAAGAAGTGTCGATGAAACACAGAGAGACAAAGAAAAGAGGGGTGGAGGTACGAGTATTGGCACAGCCATTAGTGCTTGAGTAAACAATTTGACTTCCCTGATCCACAGATCCACATAATACAATATGTCTTGTTCGTTTCTTGAGCATCTTAACATGCTTTAAGCAGCTAAATAGGAGAAGGCAGTGCTTAGAGGCAACATCCTTGATTAAAGAGCTTCAGGGTGAATAAGATATTTGGCTACAGTAATTTATTCATAGTAAAGAGTGTCCTAGTGCATGAAGCTCCCACGCTATGTGATTTGAGGTAGTGTCAAATATATATAGCTTTAAGCTTGTTTTGGCAAAAAGACCGTTTCCTCAACTTGAACTTGTGACTTCTATATCACAATAAAGTACTATTACCTTTTAAATAGAAATAAGAGATGTCGGACCACAGTTTTCTCGATTATCAATAATTCCAAGCCATTAGGTGGCAATCTGCACCTCGCATTATCAATCAAATGAAAGGTTCCCTTTGTCTTGTAAAAAAATATAGAAACATTTACTCTGGCCTCTCCTTGAGTTCCAGCAAATACAAGCAAGAATCATAAAAGGAAAATCGTTAAAGTATGGTCAAGAATTATTCCATTAAAAGCTCAACTTATTAGGTGGAATGTCACTCTCAAAACTACCAAAATTAAAATCCTTCTAATATTCTCAACAATTCATAAATATCACAACAAATATAATTAAAATATTTATAAACTATTTAGTATGTACAAAATGAGAATTTGATAAAATATATAATAATGATATTCAAATAAAAAAGAATTTTGGTATCTCCTCTCATATTAAAATTTGTTTAAATTAAAATTTTAAATAAAAAAAAAAATTTTTCGTACCCATAAAAATTTATAATTAAATATAAAAATAATATGATTTAAATATAAAATTATTTCATTATAAAAATTTTAACATCATATTAAAAAATTATTTTATTTAAAAATTTAAATTATTTAGTAAAATTTAAAATATAAATCATATATTATATTTTAATATAATTTTTTTATAAAAATTTATTGAATTGAGTTGAAAAAAAAAAATTAAATTTTTAATTAAATATAAATATAATTTAATTTAAATACAAAATTATTTAATTATAAAAATATTAATATGTTACAAATTATTACATTTAAAAATTTAAACAGTCAACAAAGTTACAAAATATTTTTCAAACAAGAATTGCCTGAAAATCTCGTCAGGATCAAAATCGTCGTAATGACCACCGTTGTATTGGTACATGGAAGAAGCCGCCCTTCTTTCAATTACAGGCTCATCACTTCCAGTCGCTTCGTACTTCTACCTGCTCGTTTCATTGCTAAGACACTGGAATGCCTTGGAAACAGCCTTAAACACCTTAAAAACTCATGTTTTTAAGTGAAATAGTTCTTGACAGGTGCGACGGGACGGGTCGAAATTCCTAGCTTGTCGTTAAACTGAGATTTAATCGGATTATCTATTTGTTTGTCCCATGCACTATCTTGGTGTGTTAGGATTTCGGTTGTTACTGTTGTAATCTTTGAACCATATTTTTTTTTATAAAAATAAAATTACTCATCCACTCATCAAAAAGAAGAAAAAGAAAAAACCCACTTACTCCTGCCTTAACAGTTTCGGCTCTGGCAATAATAATTCTCTGGGACTTCATTTAACAACCAAATCAAAGGGATCGGGACCGTTGTCTTAAAATATCCACATGTCATTTTAACTATCCAACAGCGCAGTCTATAAGTTTCTTTTCATTTTTGTAACCAGTGTGAATGCAAATCCTGTGCCGGCAGCTCCTGTTAATTTGTTAGTTCTCTAACTTCGATATCTAGCTTTGTGTTGCCTCAGTTTAATTTCCACAGCTAGATTTCCTGATTCTCTCGTATGCCACAGAGATTTGCATATGATTACCACAAGTAACCTATTAAGCATTCGTTCTTGTTGCTAGCCAGCTCTAGCGCGTGTCAAGGTGGCAATCTGACATTTAAGGCTAGATATGTCGCTAGAAATCCATGAACGACTAGATAACATAGCTTAAGGTCTGTAAAGCTAAAGCATCTTTAAAGGTAGAAGGCCAAAAGTCAGAAAGAGCCACATCCTGATAAAAGAGAAAGTATTGACCACATTAAAAAAAAAAAATCTGAAACGATAAGAGATAATATGACATATATATATATATATATATATATAACTGTCTTAATTGACATTGGTTATACGCATCTTAAACAGCAGGAAAATATTTATTATGCATAGTGGATGGAAGAGTGGGAACCAACCACAAACAAAGCCAATGTTACTAACTATATGTCATATGTGGCTACAATAATTTCAGTGTGTGATAGTGGAAGTAATGATTTTAAAGTTTACTAGCCATTTAAATTAAGAAAAGAAGCCCCTTTTTACTTTTCTTTTTTTTTTTTTTTTTTAAATTGGGAAGATGGCCAGTGGAACAAGAGGACTTGCGTATTGTATATAACGCAGTAATGGTGATATTATGATATTGCACGACCCCACCAAATTAAGGACTTTGGAACTGAATAATGGGCACATGTACCATGGCTAGTGGGTATTATGTCAGCAACCAACAAGATATATTGTCTGGTAAATGTGCCTTGCAACCAAGATTCGTACACGGTTCTTGCTTTTGCACTATTTTTTGTTGTTGCGTTGTGAAGATCAAATTTCATGTTTGGTGTTTTAAGCATCCACGTTTTTGTCTATTAGTAATAATTGGTGTTTCAAGCTTTATTACCAAGACATCTAAGTTCGTTGCAGATAGTTCGGCGAAATGTCTGAATTGAATTTGTCTCTATCTTCACTTATACTTTCTTGATAAAATTGATCTGACTTATTGAAAAAATAAAAATAAAATATGTGTCGAAGGGTGAAGTCTCGATTGCGTTCTACATGCAGCTGGGAATGTTTACCAGTCTTCCTCATGATCATCTCTCAGCCCTAAATCATCATTTGCAAACTCTAAGTTGAGATATACGCTACGCCAATATACAGCTGGACAAACAAGTAAGTGTACGTGCATATCCACCTACATCTGTTGCTGGCAATGCGTCTGTGGGCAGTCGTTTTACATTGGTCACCAAACATTTTACACTCAAAAATATGAAAAATAAATAAATAAATGAATAAATAAAACAAAAGGCAGATAGAAAGAGAGAGAGAAGGGGGGGGGAGAGAAAAGGAGTTGTATCATGCAATAAAGGCATCTTGCAGATCTTGTTTATGCCCACATGTATAGCCCCAACAGTGCCCCGGGCACGTATCTTTCAATTTGTGCCACTATTAAGTTGATTGTTCTATTTATGAATTATTTATTATCTTAAATTATATAAATTTATTTTAATATTTTTTTATTTCATGTAAAATTTATTTATTAAATAATATAAAATTAGAAATAAATTATACTTAAAAATAAAATAGAGTGAATGTTGATGCCTACTTGGTAATATTGGATTCTTTGTAAAGTGGCTTGATTCGCCTTGTCGCCTTCAACAGGGCCAAAATTGCTGTGTGGGAGGAGAAAATAACAACAGATTACGTTGATACAATTAGGTGTCCCGTGGTTCCACCCAAGAAAGATGTATATAGTGCCGGTTGAAGATAATTTGGTTTGAAGCTAATTAAAAAAAAAAGATCATATACTAAAATCCCATCTAGACTGCAAAGACTAATTAAAGTCCATTCTATTAATATATTTTTCTTTTTTATTTCTGCAAAAGAAAATGCAAAAAGAGAGGATGCAAATTAATTATGTGTTGCGCACGAGGAAGAGGGATTGGTTGCACGTGCTGATGGAGAGCCCCTCAAATGAGAATTTGCCTTCTTGCAATGGATTATCGTTGTTTTTAAACATTGCAATCTCTATACAACAACGTTGGGTTGTTGTTGTTGTTGTTGTACAAAACATTGTTATTTGTTCCACCGCCTAGTGTGAAAGCGATGGAGAGAGGGGCCGCCGGGCCCTTATGCTAGTGATCTTTTCAACGAATTCCCGAGTCAAAGATTCATACACCCTTCCTCGGACGTCGTCAAGGATGTGGATATTTGTCACATGCAAAACTATATATATATATATATATATATATATATATATTTTTTTTTAACTTGATAATTTTGAGGTGAGATAGGTAGACCCACTTTACACTATTATTAATGTTCATTGTATACTTATAATTTTTATCGTTAATTATAATTATTCATAAAAAAAATTTAAAATATGCTAACAAATAATACAATGTATTAATTTGCATCCTAATTTTGTTCACGTTCAGGTAATATATATATATATGAATTACTTGCAAACTAATTCTAAAATTTTTAGACGCAATGAAACAAACAAACCATTTTAGGGACCATTAGTGCTTTAATTAAGTAGTTGATCATTGGGAGGAGCCCCAAAACATTACCATGGCTGTGGAGAACCCCCGTGGCGCACTTGGGGCTCATGATTTGAACCTATACGTGTGATCAAGTCTATAATTAAATATCAGGGTCCCTTCTTGTTGCGTAAGAAACCATAACTCTGTCAATGAGGCAATGGGCATGCATGCTTATGGCTCATTGTCATGCATGCTTGTGGATCATTGTCCATGATTAGTAGACAGACCGAAAGTCAAAAAAAAAAAAAAGCACTAAAAACAAGCATTACTGGTGAATCTCGGTCCCATGCCTCGTTTCGCAGGTCACCCATCAATGGATTCTTTGTCTAAGTGGCACAGCAAGGTTAGTGGGCATGTGTCAGCAACCAACTCCCCGTATATATTTCTTGTGTGGATCAAATCTTCCAAGAGTATTTATCCGAAGAAGGGGGCTACTGCTACTCACTCATTTGAACAACAAAATTACAATTAAGAAATAATTATGTAGACACAAAAATAATGAATACGAGTAGGCATATATATATATATATATATATATATCCGAATCATTTTATGAAGAGGATTGGTCACTCAATGCCACGTAAAAAATTAGAATATATATAAACAATTGATCTTAAATTTTTACAAATTTTTATAATTAAATCCTTAACTTTTTTAAAAAAATATTTTTACTTGAATTCTATATTTTTAAAATTTATTTTAAATTAAATCTTACTTTGAAAAACACAATTATTAATTTTTGACAATTTTTCAAAAAAAAAAAAAATATAAATATAAATTTTTTATAAAAATATATTAAAAAAAAGTAATTATAAAAATTTATTTATTTATTTATTTATTATTTATTTTTGTAGTATATCTCCTGCAAAGATACATATGAAGGAGAGACGTCAAATTCTCGAATTCTCTCTCTCACTCCAACTTGTGCCGAGTGGAGGAAACTGTGGAAAGTGAAAAGCACCTTCACACAGTGGCATGACCTGGTTAGAGATGGCGACAAGATCAGGTCACCCCACTTGCATCATTTTGGGTCACCGGTTGAATCATTACGATATTTGGGGTTGCCGCACAGGCTCGAGATTATTTCAAAGCAACGGATCATGGGGGTCTCATATCATTTTCAAGTCCAATCATTACATGCGTTGATAATATCCCGACCGTTAGGTCAGAAACACAATCTCCCAGATGCCAAGGAAACAGCATCTTCGAACTTCAGCAGACCGCCGTTAACAAACGAACAGCAATTACCGAGGTCCGTATGGTTAAACCGAAAAACCCTCAGAATCAGACTCCATCAAGCTTCCCTTCCAAAAATGGTGGACCTAGTTCACGAGTAACCTCCTTTCACTTCAGTGGATAATATATTCCAAAATTTACCGTTGAGAATACCGAGGTGAACTAAGAAAGAAATAGCCCTCATCGGAATGATAACCGTGAAGATGGCTTCACGAGCATCGAAGAAAAGGGCAAAGTGAATGACAATACAAATGACAAATCGGCATGTGTTTTCATCAGCCTCTGCTTCGGTCAGAAAGTTTATATCCACCCATGACTGACAGGAAAAGCAGGACCCAAGAAATAGTTTTTGGGTTTTGTCCTTGGTTTTGAACCTAGCAATACAAGTCAATAATTCAAAATTGCATCGAGCATCTCATGACCCATGTTGTCAACGCTGTGTTTACTTGATAACAAATAGACGGATTTGATTCGGTTAACAGCTGACATGCTATCCATAGGATAGGAATGACTTATTCAAATTTGCAGGACCTTTCCTTCGGGTTGAAGATGAAAATTTTTGAATGGGACTGTGGGATTGAAGAGGATGATGAACTGGTCTCCAAGAACTCTGTCGCAAGTTTTTTGTCATAACTCGATAGGTTACCATATTCTAAGAGTGTGTGCTCCACCAAACATGAGGTCTCCTAGTGACAAAACAGTGTTAGAAATACCGAAGATTCTAATGTAGAAGAATAAATAAGTAGTTCTAATGACACAAACAAAACCCAAAAAGAGGAAAAAAAGGTAATCATTTAGTTCTTGGTATTATGTTTGGACAAAATGCTTCCAATGGAGTGATGAAACTTGCATGGTTTAAAAATGAGACCGCACTTTTCATCATGCTCAGCTCTTCCCATTCAATTGTCCATGGCTAGTTCTCCATCCTAAAACATCAAAGCTGACGCGACAAATCTCCACATTGCTGGCTTATTACTCGTGTTTAGTCTCTAAATTTTGTCATTTATGCACCAAATATGCCATATTGGCTCTTTCTTTCTGTACAGACCTATTATTTTTATCACACATTAATGAAGGTAGATAAGTCATTTTATATTGCCTTGTACATTCAATCTCCTTGGTCAAGGACTTCACCCAACATTAACAAACCTTAATGGAAGATAATATGAGCCAGATGTATGCGTAATTTTGACATGCCAGATCACTGATTTTCAACATTATGAATGTAGGGAAAGAATATTGTTGTACAGACAGATTTACTAAAGCTTACATTTCTGATTCTAAATTTAGCAGAAATATCTGCCAAGAGCACAATGAAAAGAGTAAACAAGTAACTTGACTCATCCAGTCAATCCTATGCAAATTGCCGTAGATGACCCATATCCAATTGGCCAATGATGGCTTGAGCAAGTTCTAACACATTGCCAATTCATCCAACCACAGAATGCGAACAAAACATACACTTTTCTTCTTGTGCTACAGAAAATTAAACCCACATACTAGCTACAGAATAATTTCATCTAAGAGCTATGTAATATCATAGACACTGGTACACATGAAAAATTTGAAAGTCACTTACAGGCAAAGCATTAAGAGTAAAAAGTAAATGCATAAGGAAACTTGCATCCAAGCTTGATGGCCTGCATAAAATAAATAAGTGTCATTGGAATGTTAATAATTGATCATTACTTCGGCCCAAACTTGAAGAAATATAATATATCAATGAAGAATTTGACCAAGAAGTTCTTGACTACTTCATAGTGAAATGAAACAAATAATATAGCACATTCAAAAGATTCACCTGTCAAAAAGAAAATCCTGTTCCCCTAATCTGTTTGACAGAGCTCCAATTGCCATTTTAGCTCTTTTGTAAATCTGTCCACAAAAAAACAAATGCATCTAAGTCTATCCATAAAATAGAATACAATAGACAATTGAGCAAAGAAGAAAATATAAAATTAGCATACTCTCCACTGCAAGAGAACTGATGTAAGGAAAACAATATGTGTGTAAAAGTGTGTAAAAGTGCCTGTCTGTGCATGAGAGAGACAGAGAAGCGGGAGGGAGATTTTGGAGTGAATGCAACAGCAGGGGTGCATGTCAAAAACTTGAATATATGGGGGATCAAATAGAAGTGCAACCTCTTCCTCCCTTTGCTCAGCATTTTCTTTTGTTATCCCAAGGTGCTGCTTTACAACATAGACTTGCTTAATGAACAGAGCCCTCTCTATTAACCATGGAAGGTCAGAATAATAAATCTTGCAAGCATAACTTCCATCAGACCCCGTGCAGAGTTCATACACGATTGCATCTGTGAGCCAGGAGCTAACGCTTTCATCATATCATTCTGGAACTGATTGGAGTTCCAAGTCCAAATCAACAATATCATCTTCCTTCAAACGTTGAATAAACACCTCCACCGTCATTATTATAGGCCACATAAGTACCAGACTCAGCATAAGGAATTTGATCTAGCACAGGAAGGTAGAGATGCCTATCAATGACTGACAAATATTTGTGTACACATAGCTAACTTAAAGGAAAGAGGTAACAGATACCGGAAAACAAGCACTGTCCTCTACAAATAGTATCTTCCGACTCCCTCATATTGAACATTGGATTATATAGGAATGAGGATCAGATATTGTCTATTACTACGATTGACTTTGCCTCCTCAAGCTGTACTTTCTGGCTTTAAGCATGCATATGACAACAATAGCAAGAATGCACTTATTCACATAATCAATGGGACTAAGGGAAAATTAGACTCCCCAACAGAACAAAAAGCAGTGCGACACAGAGGAAAATCCTAAAAAGTTTGTAACTTGTTGAAAAAAAAAAAAAAAGGAAAAGGGAAACATAATCACAAGAAAGAAACCCACAAAAAATTAGTAAGAAAACAAAAGAGAAGGAAAGGGTTTGTGTCTTCAAAGAAACAAGAAATGGAATGCCATTCTTGCTTTGAAGAAATTAGCCATGACATACCCAAGTCAAATAATGATCCCACAATCACTCACGGAAAAACATAAATTTCCAATCCATCCAAAATGGAACTACAAGACCACAAACAAAGCACAGCATTGAGAAAGGGACCAGACCGTATTTGTCAAAAAAAAAAAAAAAAAAGCCACCCACAAAAAATTGAACGCATAGATAGAGAAGAACTATAAGATGGGTGCAGAGAAAGGAGAAAACCTGAATCCGAGTACGTGGGACTGAAGTCCAAGCTAAAAGGGAAGCGAGCGAATTTGAGATATACGTAAACTAGCAAGCAAATTGAGCACGCAGTTGGGAGTCCAGAATTGGGCTTTCTTGCAACGAGTATGTAATCTTCTTGGGACCGTCCCATTCTCCGACCAAACACAACTGAGCAAACCAGACTCTAATCCGATTGATTGGTAATTGCTATAGGGTTTAGGTTTTTCTGAGCCAGCGCCGCGCAAATTCCTATAAACGGAACATATGGAGTTTTGTAGTTTTTATTATTTTTTATTTTCTTCGGTAAATTTTAATTTTTTTGGGGCGGTCTGATGGTCGTTTTCAGGACTTTTTTTTTTTTTTTAATAATTTTCTTTCTTTTTTCTATACATGATGGAATTTGCCCCAATTGTGTATTTCTTTGGTGACTCTCTTTCCGAGTAAAAAGGATTTAAAAAAATTAAAAAAGACAGATATGAGTAACGAGCAAGATTTGAAGAAAAATTTATTAGCACACACCCGGTCCTACCAAGTAAAATGCCGGGTCCGAAAGTCAAACACTAATTTCTTTAGTATTGTTACGAAGTAGCAATCGAACTTTCTTGCACCGTACGTCAGGTTTTTACTAGATACTGAGTACGCACGCTGGTACGTCATTTTATATCAATATGAACAATGCATTAATTATCGAGTATATAGAGTTTTAGTTCCTAACATGTTATGCTTTACATTCGCAGACGATAGAGCTTCCCTAGCAGGACAATCCAAAGGCTTGGTTAATTTAACTCACTTGGTGATTTTGTTAGCCACACCCTTCCATCCATTCCCGTGAACCAAGACCGAACATAAGGTGATTGCTTTGCGCAATGAACCCATACCATGTAGACCCCTAAAGCCTCGCACGAGATCAGGGCCAAATTTCCATGCAAAACAGTAACTGCAAACCAAAACTTGCAAGCTTTTCTGAGAACCAAAAAGAAAACAAAATGTAGTCAAGAGAGGGTGGCAAAGTAGATTCATATTTCGCCTATAATAATTATCTTTCTATCAATCGTCTTCAAGCTCATTAGCTGCGAGAACATATGCCTCCAAGTCATTTTCCCCCTGAAGAGCTCATCTTCACCGTGCCTATGTGGAGCTGTAGCGGTAAAAGGCAACATGCACACATCAGTATGGGGACTGGAACATGCATACAACTTAGCATTGGAGAGCTCAGGTTTAGACCTATCATATGGATCAAAACCGTGCCTTCCGCTTTCGACCAGTGTATTTTGTATCAGGAGGCACAATGTTTCCCTTTTTTCTCAGCTGTTCCTTCTTCTTCAGTATCCATTCTCTGCCCTTTCCTTTCTTGGTCATTTTCCTCTTTTTCTTAGGTCTGTGCCTGTCTGAATTGCGGACCTGCATTTCCAAGAGTTGTCATAAAAAAGACAAGACCTCCTTTACATATAATCCCATTAAAACCCCCTACATAGGAAACTACAAAAGTTTATGGGGGAGACACCTACAGTCTGATTCTCATCTCCACTGATGTCATCATCAGAGCCACTTTCTCCATCTTCACCTTTGCCCTTGGGGACGGCTGTGCTTAATGATGGAGGTCCACAAGTGAGTACAAGGTATTCCTTTCTGTTCTTGGTACTGTAAAGAGGAATTTTGGTTACTGAACCATGACGTTAGCAGGTGGAATACACAACTATAATTTGCTTACAATGTTAGTTCAAAGTTTCCTGGTGATTGCGGTATCAAAAACATTTCAGCAAAAAGAGTTGCAGTCTTAACTGCAATCTTAAGATTTCACATCATGGGACAATATAAATGCTGACTGTTAACAGTCTCCAACTGAATAACCATGAAAAAATTAACTCATATACCATAGATGTAGGAAAAATAACAATATTTTCAGCACCCTCTTATAGGCCAAGCCAACAGAAGATAGAAGACACAAAAGACAGGCTAACACTAGCACAGATTGAAGAATGAAGAATACATGGCAATTCACTTGTAAACACTTTAGCAACCTAATTAGCACTGCTTGCTACACTCTAATGCAGCACAAAACTTGGTAAACAGACCACGTGGACCCAAAAACCTAGTAGGACCTGTGGAATGAACACTGGAACATATGATATAAAGATGGGGTTATTTTGAACAGTAAACACAGCACAATATTGTTGTGAATTCATGTTTGGTTTAAGCAGGCAAGACACTTTCCCAGTCATCTACACATAAAACACCAACAGCAACATACCAACATGTGAAAATGACATTAATATATGTACCCACAATACATGAGGAGCATCAGAAAACACGTCCTTAACCTATCCAATAAGATTGGAGAGCTTATTCCTTTTCTCTGGCTGAGGGTTGGGGAAGGTAATTGATTGGAATAATAAGATAGAACAGAAAAGAACCAGTTCTTTCCAATTGGCACACCGCACAAGATAAAATGGGATTACCCTCTCTGGTCCATATCCTCATCCATGCACACATCCAAAGAAATGTCAAATAAGTAGCCAAAATACCTGTGGGGATAGTCAACAACCACACCACCAGCAAACCCAGCATGCATTGCTGACCTCAAAATCAGTTCACGCTGGGCCAGATTTTCAGGGTAGACCTGAAAAACTGCTCTTGCTCCCCTTGCCAAACATCTATATAGTGATCCAAAGAAAGCCCTGCAATAAAATCAGACAATAAGTTCACATTTGCATGGAACGATAGGCTTCACCAATCCAAATACACTTAGGCCATAAGCAATTAGAATAAGTAACTCTGGGCATACTTCAATCTTAATCTTGGCTCATGGGAGGACTTGTCTGCATTGCATAACCACTGCCAGGCCAAAGAAAAATACCAAAAGGTAAGGTGGAGCATTTCGCAGAGTGTAATATATCATAAATGACAACATTCTGCACCAATAACTCTTATTGAGGACATCATGAAATGAAAAATCATAAAGAAGAACAAGAAATAACTAGCCCAAGTTTCAGGAACCAATGGAATAACAGGACTCAACCACGTCGCTAGCACAATAGCTTCAGAAATATTGGTTCAACCAAACGTAGAAAAAGTGTAAAAAAAGGAAAATGCTTGGATATTTGAGCAATACACAACAGATGAAGAATCAACACAAAGTCAGACCTGAACGGCAGAGATACTGATAGCCCCATCAATAACTCCAGGCCGAATTGCTAAGCCCTGCAACACCGTGCAAAAATGTTGTAAGGACAGGAAACAAAAAAATCCTTCTAGGTGGCACACAGGTATGATTAGGTGTCATTTCAAACAAATTTACTACAACAAAAAGAGAAACCAAAACTGAAGATTAAGTCAATACCTGACCCATGTCACCAAGCAAAAGATCACCCTCAGCCTCCCGTTCCAATGCAACGTCTATATTTACTCCCCCAAAAAAAATTCCAAATCAATAATATTATACAAAGACTAACATGGTACAATCCTCCAGAAATAGAAAATAAATCAGATGCAGCATTGGACGTGCCTAGCATTGAACATGAAATGTCCAAACCAATCCATTGATGTCCATTTTCGGTTAATGTCTCCCCACTAAGTCCTGATCCACAACCTGGAAAAGCCCAAGACAGTCAAAGCAGATCCACAACATCAGAAAGCAAATGATATCTGAGTTCAAGGGTCAAAATCTCAAACAGCATTCAGACAGATTAAAAAATGATAAAGCCAAAATCCTAGAAGCTCACATGATAACCCAGTCCTCCTCATATCAAACTCCTATTGAATGCTTAAGAACTCAAAGGTAAGACTAATGAGTCTAGAAATTCTCATAATCTGCAATCTTATGGTTGCAACTGCTCAAAGTTCATAAAATGAATCTACAAATGACATACTGTAATTCAATTCAACCAATTTCAACAAAATACCTCTGCCGTGGCAATTCCCACATGGCTGAAAAGTCTCCAATCCATAGATCCATTCAATTCAATAAATTAGAATCCATTTTACCATCAAAACTCAAACTTCTATAAACATCCAATTTACTATCTCCTCCCTCCATTTTGTTTCCCCTTTTTTCCCCCCTCCTTTGGCAAGCAACAACATTAAATTTCATTTCACACATAAGCACACGTGCATATAAAAACAGCCGAACCAAATGTGCATAATACCAATGTCAAGGAGTAATCTGGGAATCCCATCATCAGGGACAGCAAGAAGCTCCAGTGCTCTCTCCGATAGCTTTGCCTATTATGAACAAAATAAAATACACACAAAAAGGTTAGACAAACGAATCAAACACGTATTCCAGTATTTCAGCTACTTATCATCATTCAGTATTATTATTTATAAGAAAAACAGTGATTCTTTTTTCATTGAATATCTTTTGTCAGCTCATTTGCATCAAACTTTAAAGCAATAGTTAGAAATGAAATAGACAGACAAACGTAGGACATACCTGAATTTCGATAATACGAGACGAAGAAGTGTACTTCCGAGCCTCCGCATCATCGTAGAATATCTCAGGCGGCGCTAGTGATTCCGGCCGATTAGACATTTACCGATTGACCACTCAAAAATAAAAAACCTAATTAACTGTGATAAATCGTAACAATTGTTTCAAGAAACGAAACACCAACTTGCCCCTCTATCTCAAAATCTCGTCCAAACTAATAAAACAACGTGACGGTGCGTAGGCACATACAGATGCACACACCTCCATGCGAAATATTCATTGTCGACGGAGCTTTTTAGATTTAACGGCCGATAGTAGTGAAATTCGCCGGAGGAATATACCAGAACCGATTGATGGTAGCAAAGACCGCAACCAAACTAAACGATTAGGGTTTTGAGGGTTTTTGGCTTTTAAGATTGTGGGAATGATTGAAAACGGCTTTCTTTTTTATTTTTCCTTTTTGCACATTCCGAGGCTCGTTCGTTGGGTTCGTTTAGCCCAATGATCAGTCTGCCGGCCGGGCCCGTCATTGGTGTCAATCAATTGGGCCCAATGTTCAATATCTAAATAAAACCTTATTGGCTTTTTTTTAAAAAAAAAAAAAAACCTATTATACCAATTTTTAAAAACCTCATACCTATTTTTCAAAATTAAAACTCAAATTTTCAAATATAAAATTTATATTTTTAAAAAATAACGAATTTTCGAGAAACTCCAGAATTATTTCTTTAAATATATTTATCTTGTCATTTACTTTCGGCATGTTAGGTAACATTTCAGATTTGGTGATTAAAATTTCTTAAAATGTTACTAACACCCCTATAACTTAAAATAATAAAAATTATTTTTTTTTCTAATTTTATAACAATTTTTGCTAATTCCAGTGGCACTGGCAAAAGAAAATGGCAAACCTCCCAAGATGACATCCGAACAACAAGACATGTTGCAAGTTGCGATTTGGAAATACATTAACCATTCCAAATGGAGTACATTCGAGTTTATTTGCTTTCCTACCGCAACTCCGCTACGTCAATCTTTGTCGTCGCCTGTTCTCGTAATTCTAAAACGTTATTTGTCCCCTGAAAAGATAAGCTAAAGAATGAATTCCAACTCGATTTGGCTTTGGTGAAAGGGGAGGAGATTCACTCGGCATAGGAGAAAGGAAAGGATTTGATATGGTATCCCACGAACAATCATCTTCCATTCCGCGTCTTCTCTCCTTGAAAGCTGGCTTTAATGGGGATCCACCCATTTTAGCTTTGCACGTCAACATAGCAACCATCTCAGACATGTGCGGCCTCAGGTTTGCGTGAGGCTGGGGTCACAGTAAAGCTATATGGAATGTATGCAACATATCCTTGACCTCCCGTATAATTTCCATGCCTGGGAAGAGGAAAAGATCTTAGCAAAGAACATGTCTTGATTAATGGGTGCATAATACTGCTTGCAAAAACATTACACCATTAAGAGACTAACATAGCATTTCAGGAAAGGTAATGGCATGCGTAATCAGGAAGGTATTGCATTTCTGATGGCAACATCAGGTCGGTGTTCTTCCTGCAGCCAATGATTTCGAGAACAAGCACTCCACAGCCATAAATGTCTGCCTTCTCGGACAATTCTACTCAGGAGCTGCATGGCCCCTGGCAAGAGAGAAGCAGAAACACCATCATAATATTGTGAAGGAAAAATAACCTGCAAGTGGGACTATATATTTTGACAAAAAGAGCGAGAGAATATACAAAGAGGTGAGCCTGTCAAGCATACTGGTTTGCTTCTAGAGGTGAATCAGGCCTAAAGTTTTGCATCCCTTCAGTAGATCGTAACTCAGAGTCCATGGAAAAGAGTGATGAAACTTAAAAGTACATTGGCCGTAGAATTGTCGCGTCCTCTACCAGATTTCAGCATTATTACGAGCACAACTATTGCTCCCAGGAAAAGGAATAAGGCTGCAGATTCTATTGCACCCTTTCAAATTGTGAGTTTAATCTCTGACAGTTTACAGTGAAAAAGCTATAAAATGATCGTTTGAGTTGAAAGATCTATCAGGGATCCAAAATTCCACTTGAATTGCCATAATGTTATCAACAAACACATTTCCATCTGAAAGTAAGCAGATTTATAACGCATAACACAATCACCAACGACAAGAAGTCAGTATCCTGTGATAGATTAGAATCCTAGAACATTGCACAAGATTTCAAATATACCCATCAGCAGAAGTCTTCAGCAACAGTTGTTAAAAAAATAATATTATTATTTTCTTACCCTTAAAAATTTAAGATATTACTCTTTAAAACTACACAAAATCAAAGAGTGAGTTTATTTTTTTCCATTGTAGGCCAAAGTTTGAATCCCAATTCACAAGAAGTAACAATTTTCTTTTCTCACATTATAAACAAGGATAGAGTAGGAAATTAATGAGCGTCGCTACCCACTTTTATACCAAAAATAATAATAAAAAATAAAACTTTTCACGTCTTCTTTTTCCTTTATAAAATAGATGAAAAAATCCTTGAAAAGAAGACGTTGCTACAGGGTATTTCAAAGATTTAACCCAAAAAGAGAAAAAAAAAAAAAAAAAAAACCTAAAAGGAGTATTTCTGAGGTTGTCTAGGAGGCCTTTAAACACAAATGCGTCCAGCCGAAGCATGCCTTGCAGTGTTTTGAGTCGTTCGACACCCACCCAACTGCCTGAGGCCCACCCGCAGAATGTTGTAAGCGGCAAGTGGATGTGCTAGAAATGTACAATTTTGCTTGGAAACTAACGGTAAATTCCACCATTAAAAAAAAAAAAAAAAAAAAGAATAAATTCCACCACCAATTTTTTTTAAAAAAAATCAGTATAAATTACACCACAAAAGACAAGAAAAAGTGGAAATTAAACATTAATATTATCTTGATGAAGTTTTTGATTACCAGATAAGTAGAGGCATTTGTTTTTTTTTTTTTTTTTTTTGGGTCTTCCCGTTTTATTTTCAAAATTCAACTGTAAAAACAGCTTAGTGATCCATTCATCAAACTGGGACTAGTTGATATGGTATGGTTGCTAAAATTGGTTACACATCTTTAGAATTCAAAAATGAACTAGCTAGTTACTCTGTAATGTTTGCACGTGTGGATTACTTTGGGTCAAGAGCGATAAGAAAAATAAATAAATAAATAAATAAAACTTTAGGGTAGAAGAGGGGACCAACTGTTACCGTTCATATAAAAGGTCAATGAGTTTTTTTTTTTAACACTACTTAAGGTGAGAGTCTGGGAGTAATTTAGTGTGTCTTTACGCACTTAATTCATATTTGAATTTCTTGAGTACTCTCTTCTTGAAAATATAAGGTGTTGAGTTAAAACATAAAGTTTAAATTTATTTAAGGTGAAAATTAAATTGTAATTTAATGTAAATTTTTTTACTTAATTCAGATTTGATGAATTTTTTTAAAATAAATTAAATCGTGAAAAAATAATTTTAATTTGAACCAATTTTTTACAGTTAATAAAAAAAAAAAAAAAAAGAAACTTGATTTTTCACTGTTAGAATATACGGATTTAATGTATTCGGATGGGATTTATCGGTTCGAATGTTTTTAGCGTATTAATCGATTTGGAAATCCAGCTTTAATTTAAAAGACCCTAGAGCCCTGTGGGCTTTGAAAAAGCCCAATATCATTTCCGGAGAGTTACGCATATAGAGAGGCTGAATAAAAATGATCATTTGATTGCAAGGCCAGGACCCACACTGTACAAAATATGCCGTTGGGCTGAATAAAAAAATACTTTAATTTTCATAAAACACTAGAGAAATTAACAATTTAAATTTTTATTGACAAGTTACTAATTTTAATCTTCATACAGAAATATAAAATTTATAAAAATAAAAAAAATACACAATAAATTTCTTAGTAAACTATTAAAAAAGAAAAAAAAAAACAACACTTCAATTTAATTTTTCCTTTTTAGACAACTTTTACAAACTAGAGAATGCATGAACATCACAAAAAAAAAAAAAAAAAACTCCGTGAGTACATTAAAATTTTAAAAATTAAACTAATTATTGAATAAAAAATTTTAACTATTTAACATTTAATAAATTTAATTATTTTTATTAAAATTAATATTTAATATTAAATATATAAATTTTTTTAATATTTTTATATATTATATAAAAAATATATTAACAAATAAAATATAATTATATATAAAATATAATAATATTTAAATAAATAATTTTACAGACACATATACATATATATGACAAAAGAATTAAGATTACAGTGAATCATCTATTTTATCAATTTGACTAATTAAGCCTGTTGTAATAAACACCTGACTCCCTTTGCTTTCCATGTATTGTAGTATGTTACGCAACTTTCCCTCTTGTGTTTTCTCTTTTTGAGAAATTATGGTTTTGGGAGATTACGGTCTCAACGAACAACTTGCAATACAACGTTGAAAATAGCTAGCGTTCGAATGCTTTCAAGTATAAACGACGTAAAGTTATGAGTTACCTGAAATTGAAGCAGGGCAACTGACATGGCCCAAGTCCCGGCAACATGGGGCATTGTTTTTATTATTTTATGGAGAGAAACGCAGTGCCACCGCGGACCACTCAGAGTTTGCCTGATTCGTAGCTTGAGCATGTGCATGAATAAGCGGGGTGGGCACTAGGATTGTTTTGGCCTTTTTGTGGCACTAAGCATCACCATTTATTATTTATAAATGCCGTTAAAATCTTACAAGATCATGATATTAAATCATAATGTCATACCATAAAATGATATCATAAGATTCTAACAACTGTCAATAAGTGGAAATGATTAATCTATAAACTCAAAAATCCAATTGAATTTATTAACAAGATTAAAATAAATTTTATTTAGAATCTTTTATTAATTTTGATATTTTAATTATACAAATACACACTATATATTTTTTTATTGATAAAATTTATTTATAAATTTATATCGTATAAATTTATTTTATTATATAATATAAGTTGACGATAAATTATAAGTAATAAAATATAAAGAATAGAAATCTGCCATTCTCCTCCTTTCGTTAATTACCCGTCTATTCACAAAAACACCTCTTGCATAGAGACCCTTACACAAGACTCGCAATCTTTCCCAGTACAAATTCGAGAAAAGACCCAGCTAGTCCCAGCACCCCAAAATCCTTAGTTCTCACAAAGCAAAACGACATGATTGCAGGTAAAGACATATACGATGTCCTTGCAGCGCTTGTGCCTCTCTATGTAGCCATGATATTGGCCTACGGCTCCGTCAGGTGGTGGAGAATATTTACTCCGGATCAGTGTTCCGGGATTAACCGCTTTGTGGCGGTCTTCGCCGTTCCACTTCTCTCCTTTCATTTCATCTCCTCCAACGACCCTTATGCCATGAACTACCGTTTCATCGCCGCCGATTCACTCCAAAAGGTGGTCATTCTCGTGGCACTTTTTCTCTGGCAAGCCTTCAGCAAGAGGGGTAGTTTTGAGTGGATGATCACTCTCTTCTCCCTCTCTACTCTCCCCAACACTCTGGTCATGGGAATCCCTCTCTTGAAAGCCATGTATGGAGATTTCTCCGGGAGTCTAATGGTCCAGATTGTGGTCTTGCAAAGTGTCATTTGGTACACTCTCATGTTGTTTATGTTCGAATACAGAGGGGCTAAGTTACTGATCTCCGAGCAATTCCCCGAGACGGCCGGGTCTATAACCTCCTTCAGGGTTGATTCCGACGTTGTTTCCCTCAACGGCCGGGAGCCATTACAAGCTGACGCCGAGATTGGAGACGATGGTAAGCTACATGTGGTGGTGAGAAGATCAAATGCTTCTTCCATGGTATCTTCCTACAACAAGTCTCACAATGAATTAAATTCACCAGCTTCAATGACCCCACGAGTCTCTAATCTCACGGGTGTGGAGATTTATTCGATGCAATCTTCACGAGAACCAACCCCAAGAGCTTCAAGCTTTAATCAAACAGATTTCTACGCCATGTTCGCCAGCAAGGCGGCCAGCCCGAAACATGGATACAAGAATACCTTCGAGGGAGGTTTTGGAGGTGATGTGTTTTCTTTGCAATCCTCAAAAGGGACCACTCCAAGGGCCTCAAATTTTGAAGAAGAAATGTTGAGGATGGGGAAGAAGAGAGGAGCAAGGAGCATGAGCGCCGAGTTTTTAAACGGCGGTAGCGAGAGCGGCGGCCTGGTTTCTTCTTACCCGCCACCGAATTCGATGTTTTCCGGGCCTAAGAGTGGTGATGTTGGCTGTGGACATCGGAAGAAGGGAAGCGGTGGCGGCGCAGTGGCCAATAACAACAAGGAGCTGCACATGTTTGTTTGGAGCTCCAGTGCGTCCCCAGTTTCGGAAGGGAACATGAGACATGCAGTTAATAGGGCTGCCTCCACTGACTTTGGTGCTGTTGACTCTTCATGTAATAATAATAAAGGTGCTGCTTCCTTCCCAAACGGTGCTTCTGTTGCTTCAAAAGGTGAATAGTTACTTCTTAGATTTTCCATGTCTTGCACATGCACTCAACTAGCTTGGTCTCCGTGGCTCCTGCTTCTAGAATTTAAAGGTGTAAATTTTGATAGTTGATGCACTAACACTTCAGCATTTCTTCTTCTTTTAAGGGGAAAAAAAAAAAATCCATTTTATATGTGGTCTGAGTTGAATGATATGAACTTCGCAGCTGTGTTATTTTTCTTTATACACAAAAAGAAGAAGAAAAAAAAAAAAAGGTCTTACACACTGTGCAATCTGTAAAAGTATATCGTGAGATCTAGAAGTAGTCAAATAGGAAAATGACAAACATAAATAAACCTTATTACAAATGGTATTTTGTCTTGCTTGTAATGTGCAGTTTCATTCTTCACGTGACAATAAATCTCATTCAGTTACTAAATAAAAAAATATTACAAATGAATTTATTTCACAAGTTTATCAAATAATGATGGGTTTTTTTTTAACTACAATTACAATGACATTATTTTTTTACTTGTTATATATAAATATATTAAGTATATTTTACTTATGACCTTATATGATATTATAATTTACTAAAAAAAATTAAAATAGAAATCTCTCTCTATTTTTTTTTTCCTTTTATTTAACTCCATGGTGCTTATGCATAATTTTTGTGAAATTTATAGGGCAAGAATATCAATTGCATTATCTTATTTCTACAAATTCTCATAATATTATTTTCATTCCTGAATTAACTAAAATTCGATTCAAAATATTGGTGCAGCACTACAGGAGATTGAAAATAGAAGTCCAGCATGGAAAATTATCAACGGGGAAAGAGAGATGGATATAGAGGATGGAATATCTAAGTGTCCTGCAAGTGCGTCTCCCTACAGTTGCCAAAAGAAAATAGATGTGGAAGAAGAAGAAGAAGGAAGAAAGCATCACCAGATGCCCCCTATCAAAGTCATGACCAGGCTCATACTTATCATGGTTTGGAGGAAGCTTATACGAAACCCTAACACTTATTCAAGCCTCCTCGGCGTCGTATGGTCTCTCATCTCATTCAGGTATACTCTCAAATTTTCATTTTTCCTTGGAAAATCTCAGGCCTGTTTAGTTGTGGGAAAAAAAATATATATATTATTTTCTATTTCTAGTTTCATCTCCATTAATTTTTATATTTTTCTTTTCCATGGAAATTGTTTCAAATTTTGTGTCCTAGGTGGGGCATTGAGATGCCATCGATTGTTAAAGGATCTGTGTCAATATTATCGGACGCAGGGTTGGGAATGGCTATGTTCAGTCTAGGTACATATTTTCTCACATTTGACTTAATTAAGTAACTATTTGAAAAGATATACACATCTATGCTTTTACTATTTCTTGTCTCATTGATGATTTTAATATTATTCAATAGGTTTGTTCATGGCTCTACAACCAAAGATTATAGCTTGTGGGAAATCTGTGGCAACTTTTGCCATGGCAGTGAGGTTTTTGACAGGTCCAGCCGTGATTGCTGCAACATCTATTGCCATTGGTATTCGAGGCTCTCTCCTACATGTTGCAATAGTGCAGGTTTAGTGTATTTCTAACGGCCCCCCAAATTTATTTTTTTTTTTTAAATTATGAATAATGACACAGAAAAATTTAGCCGTCTAGATGTTGCCATTTTGTCCTAAATAAATGCCTCAAAGCCTAGAATCATCAATCTTGATTGAAATCACTTGTTTGCAGGCGGCTCTTCCTCAGGGGATCGTTCCGTTTGTTTTTGCCAAGGAGTACAATGTCCACGCCGATATACTCAGCACCGCGTAAGCTTATACACTCACTTTCACCTTAATTTTAAATCTCAATCAGAGTTAATTAATAAAATAAAAAGAAATTCACCTTAATTTTGAACGATTACTCGAAAATGTCAATTAAGTATGGTTTAAAATGGTGACCGCCGACAAGTCATAGGTGTAGTAACGGTGTGAATATGTCTTCTTTTTGCTTCAAAATTGAAAAAGGAAAACAGAGAGAGAGGACAAAAAAAAAAAAAAAAAAAAGCAAAGACTGGAATGTCAGAAGATGTAGATTTATAAATTGTACTATTATATAAATTAGTTACATATTTAATAAAAATCACAAATATATAAATTTTAATAATAATATAAGTTTACGTATAAATCGTGGTCAACTTGACCAAGCTATTAACAATCAGTTGATACTACAAAGAATTTATACATTGGTTAGGTATTAGAATTTCAAATTATGTATATAGCTAAGACACAATCTACTTCTCAATGGACATGATTGATGATCCACATGCAAAGGTTTCATGGTGGAAATTTGACTTTTACGTCTCGAAACGTGGAAACAGCTGATGAGATTTGATAAATTGCTACCGTTTTTTTTTTTTTGCCAGGGTTATCTTCGGAATGCTGATCGCCTTGCCTATCACCGTACTTTATTATGTACTTCTCGGGCTTTAATTAATTAACTTGGAGGAAGCTATGGCAACTTGGCGACGGGATCAAGTAAACACACTGATGTAATTAATCCAAGACAGGATTTGGTGGACGGTTTTATATAATCAAAATTAGGTGCTTAATCAATTTTCGTCTTTGGAATCGGTGCAAAGCACGTAGACTTTCTACAATCAGCTGCAGCCTGCATGTGACCCTTGGTGAGTTAGGATCTATATCCCCCCCCCCCCCCCCCCCCCCCCCAAAAACCGCCTTCCATTAGATTTTTTTATTAGGAATAAGGATTGAACCTTAGACCTGTAAGTTATAGTTGGAAAGCAACAGACCGTGTGGGGCCTAGAAATTTGATCAAGAAAACTAGAGAACAGCAAGGATGTGGAATAGAAAGTTGTTTTCTTATTGGAAAATTCATGAAAGGAATGCAATACTCGTTTCCTTTATCAATCTCTACGAGAATTTCCATAATAGATTAAACATATTGAAAGGGAAAAGGGATGTGAAAGTGAAAGTTGGGATTATGCTGTTAATTCTTCTAGATGAATACATAAGCTCATTTTGGGTTAAACAGTTCATGCAAACATCCCAACTTTTGGCTTCTTTACCATTTCAATTATATGAAGATATGAGGGAGAAGCCATTTTCCCTAGCTCTCTCTCTCTCTCTCTCTCTATATATATATATATATATATTCAATTCTTCGATGTGGAGGTTTAAACTCTAGTTGGTGGAATTAAAAAATCAACAATTTTACCATAGACCATGCTGTCAGAGGCCTCCGGCTACACTTCTCTTACATGCAGTTAATGGGGGAAAAAAGGGTGAGAAATTGTTTGATTCTATCACGATAACTAACGTTATTTTCTTGCTGGAAGCATAATTAAATGGAAAATATCTCTTAAGATGGAAGGGATCTTTCTGAAAATTCGACTACTTTCGTCTGGACCACTACTGGGTTAGACGAAACAGCACAGATATACAAACTCGTAGCCAAATCCAGATCAAATGGTTTTCTTAATTCGCTAATTGGGAAACACGAAGGAACAGAAAGAAAGGAATGGACATCTACGCTTTACTGATTGTTAGAATCTGAAACGAATATCTATATATGTACAGACAAGACATGCATGTGCTACACCGCCAAGCCGCCTAATAAACAAGGGAATGTACTTAATAAAGTCAACATCTGGCCTGTATTAGAACAGGATATGTCAAAAATTAGTCATAAACTTTTATAATTATTTTCAATGTAATCTTGTTATTTTTTACTTTGTCAAATGAATATTACACACACACACACATATATTGTTTTATTTGATTTTTTTTGACAAAATTAAAATTTTTTAAATTATATTTCGTTGACTTAAATATTTATTTTTAAATTATATTTCATTGGGTCAAATATTTTTTTTAAGAATTGATCAAATTTTATGTGAAAATACTCTCAAATAGTATAAATAAAGGGATAAGATTTATTCGAACAAAAAATAATAATAAAATTATATTTCAAAAATTTAAGATTATTTTTTAATTTATTTCATTTAAAATTAAAATATACTTAACTATTAAATTTAGTTTTTCTTATACATGATTTTTTTTTTCTTTTTTTAGTAAAGTTGGGAGGTTTTCTATTTTCTGTGAATCTTCGTTATTGTGAACACAATGCATGTGTTTAGGTTCCCTACCACCACATCAAGACGATCCCAACAATGACTTATATAATGATAATTAAGAAGAGACAAGATAACTGTAGCCAGCATGCTTACGAATGTAGGAATTGAGCAATTAAATTAAGTCCACACATTGATTAATAATTAATAAAGCCATGTTATTTTGTTTGTACTGCAATCAATATATAAATATATAGCTGTGTTTGGCAATAGTACATCTCACATGGGCAGGCAAAAGAGACTGTCTTGTTCCTTTCAAGGTGCATGCATATATATACATATGTATTGGGGAGACAGAGTGAATATTACGACTGCATCTGCCAATTTTTCATAACTATGGTATATAGAAAACAATTATAGCGGGAGGGATTCAAGGAGGGACTCTACATAAACTTTTAGTTTTTCACGTAATATAGTCAGTAAAAATTTAAAAAAAAAAAATTGAATCGCGATAAATATCATTATTGATATGGTAGGAGGTTGCGTGCATCGCACATGATTATGAAGAAAACTGTTCTCAGTTTGCTGCCATTCTGCTGCACTTGGTGAACTCTGTCAATGAACTTTAAACAAGTAAGTTGAAGAACTCTTGTAAACTGATAGGCCGACAACATGCATTTAATGATAACAACAACACTGCCCATGTGGGGACTTCTTTCTCGCTTGCTTCTGTCTTTCTTTGACGTTTCTATTTGAATTTAATAATCGGGATTTTTTTTTTTTTTGAAGTTTCAAGTTCCAAGGTCATATACAGATTTATTTAATCTGAGATTTCGAACTGATTGTTTAAAATTTATCAAATCTTGGTGTAATCCCACCAATATATGCACTTTACATGAAGAACCAGTGGACAGATTCCTTTGGAGTTTTAACTGTTCCAGAGCAGTTCCCAACGACACCATCAAAATAACCAAAAATTTTCAATGCTTTGGGCCGAAGCTGACGCTTAACGTTCCCCATGCTTTCCCTTTCCCAAGTGCTATCATATTCACATTTGGGCTAATCAACGTTAAAAAAAAAAAAAAAAAAAAAAAAAATCAATATGGGCCGTGGCACATGATGGAGTAACCCTAGTTTGAAAATCAAAAGGATAAAGCCTTATAGAACGACATTGTTTTACGCGGAAATGGCTTCGACTTACGAACCAAAGCCAACTCTGTTGCACCAAAAGTGTCTTAGCTTTGTTGCTTTGCTTGATGATCATTTCGTATTAACAAATAGATTTGATAGCACTGTCGACAAATTTTAAATAGCAAATACTTGGAACAACTCAACATGTTGCACGTTCTCATCAAAGATTCCTGATTATGTTCAGGTACAAAACAAAAATTGAATTCGAGGAAGGAAAGACACACCTCAATTGGATAAAGGACAACCACGTTCCCAAACACATATGCTCATAGTCCAGAGTTCTCGATAAATTGGATAATTAACAAGCCAGGTCGATGAGAGAATTCTTTTTATGAAGAAAAAAAAAAAAAAAAAGCCAACTAAATCCAAGAGGCCGAGGGCCCAAAAAAAAAAAAGAAAAGAAAAACTGCAAGTTTGCAAGTGAAGAATTCATGGCAAAAGGGGAGGAAAAAAATTTAAGATAAAAACACACAAAGACTGAAATCTGACTGACAGGTCGTTTGGCCGAGAAATCTCGGATAACCCAACGAGTAGGCAGCACGAGACATGTCGGCCAAGCAACTGACGTTTGGTTTGCTCAATTCATGGACAATCAACACTCGGTAGACCGATATAGTTGTCATCAAGCCTTATCCCATTCTTTGATATTCCTATTCCTATTAGGTGGCGTTTGTCACGTGGGACATGCAAAAATAATATAAGATTAGATTAGGCTAGACTAGTCTGAATTTATATATATATTTTTTTTTTACATAAATAAGAATATTATAATTTTAAATTATATAATTAAAAAATTTTACGTTAAAAATGAAATAAATAAATAAATAATATATAAACAAATAAAATATATAAACTTATTTTATATATAGTGTTAAATTGAAAAAAAAAATATATATATATATATTTCACTATTTATTATTATTAATAAATTTATTTATACTCATGATCAAATTATATATATATTATTTATTATATTTTAATACAATATGACTTATATGTCTTTGTTTCAAATTGATTGATAAAATAAATTTTATGATATAAAATTATATTTTTTACTTTTTACTGAATTTACTTGTAATTAACCCAAAAATCATGGGAAATATATCAATTTCTAATTTTTTTTTATTTTTTATTTTTAACATGTCTACTAAACTATACCAACTTATTCCTATTTACACGAACTAGGCTATTAGCTCTAGGTTTCCCTTTTAAAACATTTCTAATTAGTTTGAAAATTTGCAATCGAATGCTATTTCTTGGATCTGGATACATTATATGACGAGTTTCTCGTTTGAAATCAATCTCAAATTTTTTGTTTTTTGTTTTTTTTTTTTTTATTCAATGCACAAACCAAAACAATTGGTGGTTGGTCCTTTTTGTCTATTTTTCAGATTGTTATTTTAATTATTTGAATAGTAGGTGTAGTTATCTTTTGAATGGAGCATGTAATAAAAAAGCGGATTTAGAGGAATTTCGTGAACAAAATCAGCAAAACAAAAGGAACATCTCTCGAGATCTTCACAAAGTGAAACGGCCCCCACATTTTCGTATGGGTTGAGAGACGGATTAGGTATAATAACACGTGTCAAACATCTACTCATAGGCAAAGATAAGGCTAATGAGCCATTTACTCAATCAATTAGATTTTATGTTTGAGTTTAATATTTGCTGCTATTAACCTCCGAAACTTTTCATTTGGGTGTAATTTTTATTAACAAAAAAATGTATATATAATTTCCCTTCTATATTATTATAGATTTATTTATTTATTTACTTTTAATTTTTCCCCGCTTTCCAATCTGTCCCACGAATTAAATCAAACAAAGACATTGGAATAGCCCACCAAACGCACAAACAAAGGTCGCAATATTAACATTTCCGGGTCGATTTTTGACAGGAATTGAGGAACCCCAAACGATTGGCTCACAAACCGGAGGCCCAAACACCATGATCCCACCCGGAAACGAACTCCGTCGACCCCGTCTTCCACATTCTCAAAATCCTTCCATGCTCCATCCTCCGCCCCAAGCTGCCGTCCCTCACCCTCTCCTCCCCGATGACAGTCCACGCCCTCGTCCTACTCACCTACTTCAAGGTCGTCTCCGGCATCGTCTACGACGTCATCGTTGACCCATCCCATCGTAGAACCACCTGAGATCGGCTTCACGTTACCGTTTTCAAATTGTAACATTACGTTAGGAAAATGGTTTCTGCGAAACAAAAGACTTTTATTGATGAAACCTTTTGCTCAAAATTGAAAAGTTGATATTTTTAAATTGTAACAACTATTATCGTGATGCTTCTTGTGATGTTTCTTTCCATTCCCTGGACTCTTGGCCATGGATGGTCTTGTGCTAGTTGTTATGGACTGGTCGATTGGACAATGTGTTGAAGTTGCGAATTTTTATCTTTTCCTTGTGTGCTATAAGCAACTGAAGCCCCCCCTCTGCATGCAGAATCTAAGCATGCCTTGCCACCAATCTGAGATTGCTTCATAATTGCTGAAAGTTGCCCCTAAGTAGTTCTTTGAATAGCTCTCGGTTGCCTGTGTTTTGAATGAAGTGAAGCCTGCTTGCATCAAGTTTTGTTGTCATTATCTTGTTTATCTTGATCAGTGATCACTATTGCTTGTATTGACGTTTTAAGGCCTATGTTCTTTTAGACTGTTGTGACAAGTTCAGATGGTGGCATGTCTTTGATATCCTCTTTTTTTCTTTTTTTTATTAGTTTGAAACAAAAATGTTCGTCCTGCTTCCATCAATACAATATCTATATATAATCAGTTTGGATTTGTAATTCTTTCTCCTATCTTGTGTTCTTTCTTATGTCAATGCATTATGTCTGCGTTCTGTTTTTTTGCCCCCCCCCTTGGCTGGGTGCATTCTGTACCTCGTTCGTCGTCTCTTTTTGACAGATTTTGTGGGATCAGAGAACATAATAATGAGTAAAAGCGAGAGACAGGAATTTAAACTTAGGAAAGTAATAAAATTTGTCAGAAGAGTGTATTAGTCGAGGGGATTTTCATTCAATTGCACCAATAATTTGGACCTCAAAGTAGATTCTATAGTACTGGGTTTCCTTCAGAGGCGGATTGGCAGAATAAAGTGATCGTAGAATGGAGGATCACTTTCAGTAACCAAGTAGAATTCCGAACTAGGCCGTTCGCTAACTACGTATTCACACATTTTTTGGGGGTTGGGGGTGGGTCTTGTGTTGCATGTTACTCCTTCAAAAAAGCACCTCGATGAAAGCAGCCCTTGAAAGGTTGCAAGAGATGTATTTTGCCATTTGTGTGTATATATATAATGCCAAATGCAATCCAACATAAAATGTACAAAGCGCTTGAGATTTATACACAAAAATGAGACAAAGCGACTATCACCCTTTATACAAGACATTGTAGACCTTGATATTTATAGCCAATACAAGTACGAAAAATAAAATACGGTTGCTTCTTTGTCGCTAATGGAACCATTTAAGAGCTACTGTCATATATCAATGCAGAGACCCATTACCAGACCGCACACCCGACAATATGGGAGCTGGTTAAGCACTCCAAAGCCATACAACAAAGACAAATCTATTCTTCATCTGGTGAACATATTCCTCGGTGAAAAGAGACGGCGTGGCGAGAACATGCCCTTGTACCTAGGAGAAGCAAGGGCGTCGATGGAGTGATAGTCGAACGTGATGAACCCTTCTCTTTCCTCGTGGCTCCCGTTTCTTATGTTTGCATTTAACGTTCCATTCTTCTTCAACCTGCCAAACCACGACTTCTTTTTCGGCGGGGTCCGGTGTGCTGCCCTCATTTTCCCTCTCAAGTACTCCTTTACAGTATGCAGGCCTTGCTCCACGACCTCCATCGGTGGTGAAATGAGTGGGTTTCCATCAACAGAAAGCTTTTGTAGCTTCCTAAGGCACCCAATGGAGTCAGGCAAAGTGGTGATCTTGTTATAACTTACGTCCAATTCCACGAGAGAAAGGAGGAGACCGACAGAGTAAGGGAGTGTTTCGAGGTATTGGAAGTTCTGGCTGACGTTAAGAACTTCAAGGTTAATAAGGTTCTCAAGATCTTCAGGGAGGGACCTCAGGTTGTTAAGACGTGCATCTAATGTTTTCAGAGAGGTGAGGTGGGAGATGGAGTAAGGAAGGAGCACGATCTTGTTTGAGTTAACGGAAATCTTCTTGAGGTTTACCAGTTCAAATCCAATAGTGTCCGGCAGCCTGTATAGCTGGTTGAAATTGGCATTCAATTCCTCTAAAGATCTGATAGAAAAGAAGAGAGAAGGGTTAGTGAAATACAGTCCCTATGCATGTGTTTAATCCAACCAGCGAAAAAACCAAAAAAAAAACAGACAAAGGGAAAAAAGGACAAACTATTAGCATTGCCGAGGCAGCACTTTTCTTTACGCGAGTTCCCGCGCTCGCGGTAGCCATCAGTTGCTATGACTAAAATCTAATGGAAGCATGAAGTCATCGCATGCTCCAAAATCGTGTCAACATGTTTATAATTGCTTGGAAAATAGCTAAAAAGCAAAGCAATGACCTCCATTTTCAAACCTAGAGAAATTATTATTAGCTAGAATGCCTAACGCCTATTTTCTGTAAATATGGCATATTTGAGAGAATGAGATATATATATACATGAAACAAAATGTCCGCACATATGCGGTGGAATCCGAGGAAGGAAGAATGCACGAATGAGAGAAACGCTACCTGCAATTTTCGATGGTTTTAGGAAGAAACTGAATAAGGTTGCCCGCAACATCAAGAAGTTTGAGCTTCGACAAACAGCCAATTGAATTGGGGAGAGACTTAAGCTGATTTGAGTGCAAGTCCAGCACCACCACATTTAGCAGCCTAGCTGTTAGTGATTCTGGTATACCCTGTCAATTATATATTAAGTTTTTCATTAATGCACATATATATATATGCACGTCATTTATTTGTAATAACTTCAAATACACCAATATTTGATTGTATTGTACGATCCGTTGCCATGTTTAACCGACAAAAATTCTTTTCTTATTCCAAGAAAACCCCATGACTCAATACATTTCTATAAAACAAAAAAAAAGGGGGAAAAAGCAGCACAATTTCTTAGTCGTTCACATCAAACAATGCAAACGAATGTTCGACATATGCTTTCCGTAGGTTCTTTTTTTTGCTTCTTTTTCGGTTTTTTGGCACCAAAGGTCGACGGTGACACCCACTTGATTTAAGAAGGGCGAAATGACTTTTTGATGCAGACCACTCATTATTGGAGTCCATTATGTATATAGGTAAGTGATCCAAATTCATACTTTTGACTGTATTTCTCCCTCACATAAAAATAAAATAAGCGGAGAAATAAGATAAGAGCCAAAAACAAAAAACAAAAAAAAACAAAAAGTTGGTGGGTCTTTTTTTTTTTTTTCCTTAATTTTTGATGCTATCTCCTCTTTGTACCTGGCTTGGCATGCTTCAACACTTTAATACCCATATCCTATAAGTCAAGGGTTCGAGGGCCGGCGTGCAAGAGAGAAGAAGAAGTAGAGAAAAATAGCAACATCATCAACACGAAATTGTTTGATAGATCGATTAAAAAAGAAAAAAGTTTCTGACAGGCAGGGAGATGGGAGAGGGATGGAGAGGATATTATTGAGTACCTGAAGATTATTATTGGAGAGGTCAAGTTTGCAAATGGTGGCCAAGTTGGGAAATGGATTAGGGAGAGATCCCAAAGACATGCTACTCAGATCAACAATCTCAAGCCTTTCTTCCTCCTCTGCGCCCTTTCTCCTCCCAGCTGCCTTCATCCCCAAACCCACCTTGACCGTCTCTTGCTGTTGCTGTTTACACATCATATTTTCAAGATTGCAAAAGCACAGAACCACCACTTAATATTCAGCGAGAGGAGGAGAGAAATGAAAGCTGGCCAAGGCAACATGCAACCAACAACCCAAGGTCTTAAACAAATAAAGTGGGAATCTTTAGAGTACAACAAGCAAAACAAAAGAAAAGGAAAAAGAATAAAGAAAGGGACTCATTTAAGTAAAATATCTGGATATTTATCTTTGTTTTTCTTCCTTTTTTTTCTTTTTTTTGGGTCTATGGGTGTAATGAGAAAGCAATTAAGCAGACGAAATATTCGAATGTGGAGCCAATTGGAGAAACGAGCTGGTTATCAAGAAGGACGTACGGACGAGAAGATAATAAAAAAACCAAAGTGGAAGTACAAGGCAGTATACTTGCGATTGCGTGTATCTCCAGCCACCTGCTCCACGGTCCCACTTGATAAGGTCAACCCATTCTTTATCAACCTTCCTTCTTTCAAAAAAATTTTTTCCTCTTTTGTGGCCACAGGCTCTCCGCCAATCTCGTTCACTCTTTTTGTCATTATTTACCCTCTTGACGGAATCCATTTTCTAGTCAGCTTTCCATTTGGGGTTTTTTTTTTTCTTTTTTTGGGACGAAAATCTTTGTTTACCGGTGCAAAATCATAATTAGTATTTAGCTTTTTATTTCATTAGAGGTTGCTGTGATTTGAGTCGCACGTAATTCCCATTTGGCAACGATAGTTGGTCTACGTATGAGCACAATGAAATAGAAGTGCAGCAAAAAAATAAATAAATAAACATTTTCTAGTAGCTGATACTTACAGTACGTACCATACGGTCATTTCGGTTTCACAAATGCTCATGTCAGTTATGAGTAAAATTCGATCGCAGATTTCATGAAACAATTCTAAAATATTTTAGTGGTATAAGCACTAATTTCATCCCCGAAAGCTCTTGAATTTCTTAATATTATCTTGAAATTTTGTCTCAATTTAGTAAGTGTTTTTGGAAGAAAAAATGAAAATTGTGTTGGGGAAAAATTTTAAGTTATAGAATTTAAATGAAACCAAATTCTAGTAAAACTATTTGATAACCCCGACATTTATCGTATTGTAATTTGGAAACTGCGGCCATAATGCTCTGAGAACACTGGTGATTTAAGAGCAGATAACGTGATAATAAAGACGAATGTACGGTTGAAAAAGTGGCAGTTAAATCTCTTGACCCACTTCAACTGGACCAAAAACCAAAAAAAAAAAAAAAGAAAAAAGTCAAAAAGAGGGCAGAGAAGCAATTGTTGAATAATTTATCTGGTTCGCGCAAGCAGCCGGATACGCCCATTGTTCAATGTTTAAGATTTTCCACGTCGACTTTTGATAACAGAAGTTGGCCGGCACGCCAAATTGATATTGAAAACAACATTAATCCGTACGCTTTGTTGGATAAGAATCCCCGTATTTCAGAGGATTGACTCGGTACGAAAGCCAAATTTTGTACCATCGCTTTCCGTAGGCCCCACCCAAGCAACTGCAGCCGTTAACGTAGTGATATTGCACGCTCCATTTAAGTGACACGCGTAAAGAATAATTTCGCTGTCTCTCGTCATGCTGACCCCAAAACTGCCTCACGACTATTTTATTTTCGTTTCAAAGAAAATGGCCACGCAAAGGGGCGAATGCGAAAAGAATACGGATCGCAAACCTTTTTTATTCCAAACTTCATTAATATTTTATATCTACGATAATATTTTAAATTTTATTAAATTAAGTTAAATATTATATCATTTATAAATATTATAATATTTAATATAATTATTATTTTTAAACTTAAATATAATTTTTATATTTAATTTTGTAAGTTATATAACTTGGTATTATTTTATAAGTATCATGTCATGAATATTAAAAATTATATAAATATTAATTTTTTAAAATAAATTTTTTTTATATATATTTTATTATTTGTCTTATATAAAATATATTTATTAAATTTAAATATTTTATTTAACTTTTTACAATTATTACTATAAAATATAACTTATTATACTTTTTTTTTTACGTAAATATGTTATGAATATTAAAATTTTTTAATAAATATTCAGTTTATTTTTGAGTAAATTATTGTATTTCTTTTTAATTTTACTCCCGGCCTTACATTAATAATTTATAATATTTAGAAGATATTTTGTTGTGCGATATATAAAAGTGACGCAATTATCGAACTAGATGCTCTCCGTATTGTAGATTATATATATACGGCACAATTCAAATGTTGAACTCTTTTATCTCTTGAAGAGGCCAACTATACTAATGATATTTTGGTTCGTTAAATAACATTAACAAAAAAATAAAGGTTAAAAAATGTAAGGTATAATTATTCAGACTTTAATTAAAACTTCTAGAGTTCAGTTCAACTATTGAAGACCTACGATTTTATCCCATGCACCATTCCAGGCATAATTGGAACAGAACCATAAAGTTAGAAAAGAATAAAAATTTAAGTTCATAACTTTGCATTTCATATAATATAATAGATTATTAAGGGATTCCCAAAAGAAGAAAGATATAATAGTTTAACCGAAAGCCATTCACAAATATATAATTGACTGTACCTCTTTTTATCAATCTTTTCGATTGAAGACAACGGTCAGTCAAAAAAAAAAAAAAATTTCATACACGAAGTGCATTCATGCGTATGCAAGTATGAAGAAAGATGAGAAAGAACAGAACTACACAGAAGTATGTTAGGTGCAAGTGATTGCAATCAATTTATACACTAACCCTTCTAGCAAACTTGTTAGACCGCCAAAATCTAGTTTTAGTATTATAAAACCTTCAAAATTTGCGTATCCATGTGCCCCCACAAGGCCAAAAAGGGGGCTAGGGAGTTGGGGCGAGAGGATCTTATAGAGCTAAGGTTAGTGTCAGTGTATCTTCCTGCTATTTACCGATCAACCTGAAAGAAATCATGAAAAGAGCCAGATTAGTGCATATCAAAAGGAAAATTATACAAGAAAGATGTAGAGATAAAAAAAAAAATTATTTTCACGTGATGATTTACCGTGTCCACGTTATCTCCTAATGAAGTACTTGTGCAATGGAGTGTTGGGAACAGGTATCAGCTTTCCAATACAAGCAAGAGGCCAACTGGTAGAAAAGACGACAAACGGAACTCATCATTAGTAATGGAATGCCTTAAACTTGGTATGCGTCAGACCACACATTCATTTATGGTTCACCGTACCCATGAAAAAAAAACAAAGAAGCTGATATTCCACTACAATAATGTACAAGAACAGCAGAGTTCCGAGAAAAAACAGCCAAAGTTCATTGCGCTGATATCAAATTCACTCAAGGACAGCAGCCACTGACCTAATAAAAGCAATAACTACTGAAATCAACCACCACTTCCAATTAAGCCTGACAGTTGAAGTGAACTTTCCAATGAACTCGATGATGACGACCTACACAATAGCAAGAAAGACATAACTTCAGAGAGCATGACTAACAGCTAAAGACAACGCAGAGAAGTGAGAGAATGTCAGACCTGAAGTATGAGAGTTATGGAAACTATCCCGACGAATAGGTGGTTTTTTGTAATCCCCTTGAAAATATTCAGCTCATCTGGCTTCCGTGCATTAAATTCATTGAAGATCTGCAAGCCAAGAATTAGCACTTGTAATGAATGACAATGCAACAGCAGAAAAAGTTGATTAGCTCTAGGATTTTGGCACGAAAAGTTGGTCAATACAAAACCTTTTATTGGGCTAAGAAAATTAATAAAAAATGTGCTCCACTCACTCTGTTCACACTGAACCATTCCAAATGGAACTGGAATTCTAATGACATACTCAAAACAGCCAAGAGATCCATCACAAACCAACTTACTACTTATAAACCCCAATTTCCAAGGTTATGGAAAATATGCAAACTACCTTTTTTTTTTTTTTTTTTCTGAAAGAAAAAACAGCACTAAAAATTTTGCTCAAAAATAAATGCAACAATTGAATTCAAACGGCTTAAACTACCATAATTGTATTTCCTAGCCAGAGGAATCTAAGACTTACTTGACACAGCACAAAAGCATTGAATATCAGGGTATTCTTCACTTTCTTTGCATGGGCTGGATCATCGTTACTTAAACCTAATAAGCTCTTTCCTTTGAAGTTAAGAACAAGCAATACAATCACTTGATATGCTGCCTGAAATTTTCAAATCACAATTAATAGTAACCCTAAAAGTAAAGTTACCAGAAACAATCTTTTCACAAAGTGCAAATCCTAAAGCATTAAAAATTCACAATGACCAAAACAAAAGCTTGATAGTATTTACACCTGTAACAGCAGGTTTCTCCACATGATATTTGTTATTAGAGGTTCCCTGAAAACATACAAATGGCATCAGTACTTTTAGATGTACTGGCTTCTGTACTATTTTGGCTTTTCCAATAACCAAGAACAGCCAAAAAAAAAATTCATCAACAAGGCATGTCACCCAATTATCTCCCAACATTGATTTAAAATTGTCCAGCCTCATTAATGGGCATCGCATGCAATTCCTGAAGGCATAACTTCCAGAGACAGGCAGCTATGAGCTAGAGCAAGGCAAATATTGTCAATCAGGTCTGACAACAAAACTTTAAACAAAGCTAGATTGGATAACAATTAAAAACACACCAAATCCTGCCAGCTGTCTGAAACCCAATGACATCCATGTGTTTCTAATTAGTCTAATCAGCAAATCCTAGAATAATATGCTCGAAATTTATGGCTAAAGAAGGCAAAAGAGAACAGAATTCCTAATTTTCTTAGCAATGCTGTGCAGCTACTTCAAATATTTCCTGAGAAGAACAAGAACATTCACCCATTTCATGAATAAAAGAACACCCAATTGGAACAGACATTTAAACTGCTAAGTTGCCTTCCATCAGAGTTTCTTACTTGCGACCAACTGGGGCCCTATGCATCAGGTGATCTGTAGGTGACTCAGTAGCCAGTGCCAAAGCTCCAAGGGTATCCATGATAAGATTAACCCAGAGAAGCTGTAAGGACACACAGACACAAGAGAAGAGTCATTGGTAAAATGCATGGACCTAGAAGAGCAACTGTCTTGAGAGTTTGTTAGGGGGAGGGATGGAAAAAAGGTGAGGGGTGGTGCAAACCTGCACTGCATTCAAAGGAACATCACCAGAAGATACTGCAGCCACAACATTAATAATGAGAGCTGCGACATTAACGGTAAGCTGAAACTGGATAAATTTCTGGATATTCGCATACACAGATCTACCCCATCGGACAACCTACATGCAGTAGATATTTCACATCCATGACTGCACTCTAGGAAACAAACCTCATAAGTTAAAATTAAAATTTCACACACATAACTAACCTTTACAACTGAATCAAAGTTGTCATCCAAGATGATGATATCCGAGTTCTCTTTAGCAACTTCTGTACCTTGTATGCCCATTGAAAGACCAATGTCTGCCTAAGCTTTGTCAAAAGAACATTGTAAGAACACATGAGTACAACTGTAAATATGCAATAGAAAAGACAAATGTTTAAAATGTGGATGCCTAACAGTGAAAACAACAATATGAAAAACATAAACCCAACCCAAGGGTTTTCTATTTTAGACTGGTGTACAGAAAGAAGCAAACAAAACAGTAAGGTTTGTTAGGTACTCCCAGGGAAAATATTCATGTTGAATGAAGAACATGATAACACTAAAAATTAGAATGCATGTAGTAACAATGAAAATAAAGACACAATAAAATAAACCCAAACCTCATGTAATGCTGGAGCATCATTTGTGCCATCTCCAGTTACAGCGACAACATGTCCCTTCTTTTTTAAGGCTTGCACAAGCAAAAGCTTGTCACTCGGAGAAGATCGTCCCATCACCTAGACATTAAATGGCCAATGTATAGTTGTCTCCAAATTTGTCACCTGAGAGATGATGTTGCACTATGCAAAAATACAAAATATACGAGAAAAGAATGCAAAGCAGACACGCAATTCATACCAATATCTTCTCAGCTATTACTTCCCTTTCTTCATCTGGGTAGCTCCGAAACATACTTCCTTCAATAATATTAGGCTCTACAGCATCTTCATCTGACCGCAGTATTCCGCATTCCAAAGCAATTGCTTTAGCAGTCTTTAAATTGTCACCAGTGACCATTCGTACCTTTGAGAGGAGAAAGATTCAATTTGATTAATGTGGTCATGAAATAGTAAAATGCACCCATCTTTGGTTATAAAATGAATAATAAGCCAATTTGAATACATGTATTTATGGACTATCACTATAATGCAGTGTGAGAAGGCAACACTAGATAAGAGTTGTTGCACCTTTCACAGGAATGGCAACACACATCTCTACTTCATTTTATGAGCTTAATTTCAATCAAGCACCTTTAATGGTCTCAGACATGAACAGGAAAAATGAAAAATGTTCACATGAATATTCATTATCAATGGATCTAATGTTACATGATAGGAAAAAACAATTAGGCTAAAAGCTGGTCATTAAAAGAATTGGACAAAAAAATGAGAAACATTAAACAAAACAAGATCTGCTTCCACATAAGCTTAGATCAAGAATAAAACAAAGAGCCATTGATAAAAGCTCTTCTCAAGCAGCAAAACATGGGAAAATAACAATACCAAAATGCAATATATATATATATATAGTCTTTTTCTAAATTGGTACATATGAACCAGAGTATCCGACATGTATTAAAACCAATTTGTCATCCCAACATGGAACACATGAAATTAATACACTAAAAGCATATCCTAATAAGTGAGGTTAATAACCCATTAAAAACACATGCTCAACAAATAACCTTATTGATCCCAGATAAATCTCCTTCAAAAGCAACATTGACAAGAGCATTGGCACCAGATCACACACTAACAATAGGGGTTTTCAGCATGCCAAAGCATCAGTTATAAATAGCTCCCAAATATCATCAGAAGAAATCAAAATGCATAACTACAGTACATACAGAGCAGCTCAATTAGTCGGGAAAATAAAGTTTGACAAGAAGAGATGTACCTTAACACCAGCATTTTGGCATAGGTGCACAGCATCTTTGACACGTGGTCGACATGGATCCTGTATGCAATAGTTATAAAACCAAGTATGCTTTCAATAGAGAAAACTTTGATAAAAGGACAGTTCATGTCCCCTGGAAATTGTATAAAGTCGCACAAGAAGATGACCAGCAGGCACATATCCAAGTTTTTTATATTTACAGGCACAGAGACAGGACAGCATGACAGTAGCATTGTCTAAGCATCTCATCCAGCATCATCCCAGATGCAACACACATAAATACATGAAATATATCTATCACATACCTAATTCTAAATCCAATTTTGTTCAAACACAGTAAACAAAAACAGAATTCTATGAAATGGCAGAAACTAGATATGATTTCAACAGAATGTCATACCTTTATGCCAATAATGGCTAACAAGATAAGATCATCTTCAGGTAATTCCCATTGCGTTAAATGTTCATCATCTTCTGGAACTCTCTCTATCTCATATGATCTATAAGCAATAGCAATGCATCGCAAACTAACAGCAGCCATATCTTCTATAGCTTTCTTAAAAAATGATGACTGCAAACAAAGACCACTTTCACTATAAGGAACCCCTTGATAATGTTATTCACCTTGCAAAGCCAGCAATTGGACAAACCTTATGTTCATCCATAGGTACTACATCACCATTTGCATCAATGTATTTTGTACATAAGGCTAAGACAATTTCAGCAGCCCCCTTCCAGTGGATATGCACTTGAGAGTCAGGCTGTACAACAAAGGAAAATTTTAGAATAAAATGTCATCACAAATGCAGCTACAAATTCTGATATAATCAATATGAAATCTACTAGCCTGGAAAAGATTGCGAACATCCAATATAACATAAAGCAGAACACAAAATTGCAAAACACCAAAAAAAGACAACATATTTACACTATTGCCATCCAGAAAATATGCTAATGACTTGGTTCAACAAACAACTGGATACAGTTCCTGCAAGCTACTCAATCATGGCTTTCCAAAAAGATGACCTTTCAATCAGCACAACATCAGCTATGACGCTATAAAGCGATAAGGTGAACAAATGAATGACAAGTTGTTTTTAATAGTGATGGTTGATGTGCTCCAAAATCTAATGAAAATCAGTTTCCAGTGGACTTAGTTATTTGGCTATAAAATCTCCCCTCATGTATATCGATGGAGAGAAAAAAAATAAAAATAAAACCAACAATGAATTTCCACAGGTAGCCACATTACCAGTTTTAGTGCCGTGCCACCTCTTTTTCTCTCTGAGTTGAATGGGAAAACATGGATAATTGTAGATTGTGATCGGACATTATCAAATTCCATCCCAAGCTGTGAGAAAGGAATCAATGAACACAACTCATCATAGTATTAAAACTTACCTAACAAGCCAACATATAAGATTAAGTTAGAAAAGGAACCTTAAGTGCCCAAGACAGAATAGCCTTTTCTGTTGGTGAACCAGAAACCTCGGGATCCTCCCCACCCTATCAAAGAATAATTGCAGCACACCATATATTGGACTCTTTAAATGGATTTTTTTCTCAACCTTGTCTTCAACACTAGAAAATTCAGTAAAAATGAAATAAAAAAGAAAGAGGAACCACCTGAGGTATAAAGACACTGCCATTTGTATTCTGTGCGATGCCTTCAATGAGTAACGATGAGGTCATGGAAGACAATTGTGACTTATTGTCAGCAGGATCAATTTTTTGCCCACCAACATAAGCCTCAACAACAGTCATCTGTAAAACAAATCTATTGCTGCTGAGATGTGTGGGAAAAAGGAAAAGGCATTGAAGTTCATCCTACTACACAACCTTGTCCCACAATAGTTGAATTCATATGATGTTTCTTTACTTGTAGATTCTAATGAAATTAACAGGCAAGTCACTCTAATATTTGAATATCAAAAACTCCAATTAAGTGATATGACAACAACACAGTTTAGAAAGTCCAACTACAATTTATGATCATGGGATTTATATTCTTGGTGATCAGTTCCACTAAATTTCAACTGGAATTGTTGGAACATTTCGTGTAAGTAAACAAAGTCACAAAGATATATATCAGTCAAAATCATAATTCAAGTTAAGCATCTAGCTGTTGGCATCTTCTCATATCATCCCTTGCCATAGATAATAAGAGAACAAAATCATTGTCTTTATTCTTTGAATAATTCTCTAGCAATAAGAAGTATTTCAAAAGCTGCACGATGATTTACCCGGTTGAGGGTCAAGGTACCAGTCTTATCACTGCATATAGTAGTGGCAGAACCCATGGTTTCACAGGCAGAAAGCCGACGCACCTGCAATTTGAATTCTATGAGGCCAAACCAAATTTTCAAGCAGATAAAAGCAAAGATAAGAAGGTAGAAATTTACATACCAAGGCCTTATCTGCCATCATTTTCCTCATCGAATATGCAAGACTATATAAGAAAAATGGAAAAAAATGCAAATAAACAAACTGAATATAGCTCAGAGTTGATATGCTGCAAGGATAATGCATGGTCTAAGTAGTCATATGTCCAGAGTGAAGCCGCAAGTGCAACCAAATAAAGGCCAGTAATGCAATCACTCTATCTCTACTTTCATGACACCCAAATCAAATGTCTTACCATAAAATATTTATGGTGTTTATAAGACAAGAAACTTACGTTAGCGTAACAGCTAAAGGAAGCCCTTCAGGAACGGCAACTACAACAATGGTGACCTACAAAACAAACATCATTAACTAATAAAGAAATATTGGAATGCATGTCACAAAATTGATAGCCAATAATCTTCTCACCGCAACGGTGAGAATTTCAACTGCTCCATTAATGGCATCACCGACACTGGTTTTACCAGCCATAAACCGAAATTTTTCATTAGGGCTTCTGGAATGGCCAGTGAAGAATCTGCCAAAATAAATTGCTGTGTCAGAACCAACAAAAGGACTTCTACATGCACCATGCCTGCAGGAGAGGAGTGGGGGAAGACAGTGAGAGTCACTTCACAATTACCTGACCAAAAGGACAACCAAGACAGCAAAAGCAACAGCCAGTCCAACTATACCAATGAAAGTTGCAACTCCATTTAAGCGCACCTATAAGAAGTAATTCACAGATAAAAGGTAACATGTAAACCAAAACACTAAACTATAAACAGCATTGGAGAAAAAACGCACTTGCAATGGTGTTTCTTCACCAGTGTCTTCAGAAATGCTAGCCATGAGTAATCCCCATTCTGTATTCATCCCAACACTCACGACCTTGAAAATGCCCCCCAAAAAGTATAAGACATTGATTGGAGATGCACAGGAATATGAATACCATTTTAGGTTAAGGGAAGTGTCTCATTGTATCTTAAGACAGGAAAACCAAAGACATTAGAATTTTACCAGCATTGTGCCACTGCCATCTGCTACTTTGCAGCCTGCCATCAGAAATGGCTCCCTTGAATTCTTGTAACTCTGCAGATACAGTAATCATATTTAAATAAAAAGGAACACTGATGTAATTGCACATTTGCATCATGTTCAAAGTCCATGGGCTTACAATCTTGCTCTCTCCTGTCATGCTAGATTCGTCAATGGCAAGAGAGTGGCCAGTAATCAAAATTCCATCAGAAGGTACCTATCAATTTCAAAATGTTGATACCATGCACAAGAAATGTAGGTTAACTAGAATATAATATTTGAGAACCAAGGCATATACTTGGTCGCCAATGCTAAGGGGAACAACATCACCAACAACAATGTCATATATTGAAACCCTGACTCTCCTGCCACCTCTGATAACCTGCACATGTATCTAACAATAAGAATATGGAAATGTATAAACAACAAAAAGATAACTTTCTCTTGTAAGACCGGACCTCCAAACGTATGTTTCTCTTCTCCTCACTTAAATTCTGGAACTGAAGAGATTGTTTATAATCACTTACAGCTGAAAAAGGAAAAAGAATTATAAGTATACTCTTTTGTACTGAGGAATGATACATAGCAAACATTCTTGTGGCTGCTTAAAGTTAGAATGTGTATGAAGAAAACAACAAATACAACAAACCATCAGAAGAAAGTGAGGCACAACAATTATCCAACATGTAAAGTACCATTATCAAGATGGCTTGAATTTATGAACCAACAAAAACAATAATAAAATATAACAAATGCAAAAGAAAACATGAATGAACACAATTGACACATGGATTGCCCCCAACTGATCTTTCTGATCAGGTGTAATAACGTCTTATACATCCAAAGATAAGAGCACACAGATAGTCATACTTCTACATCATTTAAAGAAGACACTAGATGTGAGGTAAAAAAGCAAGCCCATGTCCAAAGAGTTGGTAAGCAAGATCAGCTTCAGAAAGTCAATCACAGTATTCAGTCAGAGATATACCACAATCATAGCTTGAAGAAACAATTAGGCCAAAATGACATATGCAGTTACCATCCAAGCATGCAGAGAAATGCACAAGCAGACAGCAAGACATACATACATGTGCAGGATTATGCAAATAGCCAAGCACAACTGAAATTCTTAGACATTAGGAGACTTCTTGGCATAAATGTTGTGCTTGAATTAGAAGCAACTCTATAACTTAAAATTATAGAGAGGCTTGGTGAACTAAAAGTTATAAAAAATTATAAAGAAATCAGAGCAACATTTTTTTTTGCAATTATTTACACATCATATTAGATAAACAAAGGAAATGAAAAAATGGAAAGTGAAACAGAAATTTTACATGTCTGCAGACAACTTAAATTTACCAATCTAAGTTAATTTAATTGTCAACTTAAATTTAACGATTTAAAAGTTTCTGTGTGAATGTATATTTTTTTATGCATCACTTTAGTTCAAAAATCACCAAATTATAAGGATATTTAATTGCCATGTATAAACCTAAACAGTTGACAATAATGACAATAACAAGTAACTACATCTTCTGTATGCATTGACTGAAAAAAAGAAGCAACACAATAATCAATGTCCAATCAATTTGCATTTTTTTTTTCCAATCAATGTCCAACAAGGTGTAGGAGAATGGTTTACTCTTTTTTTTTTTTTTTTTTTTTAACAAATAACACATTTTACTATTGCCACTTCCTGACATTCTATGTTGGACTAGATTTCACAGGGCTCAGCAAGACATTACAAGACAATCAGCTCTAAGACGTATGAACCAAGTGATTCCTGACAGTAATTGACATCTAAATCCACAAATTTCTAAAATCACACCGTATAACCCAATACAAGCACAAACTAACATCCACAAACATGAATACCTGACAAACTAATCATTAAGTGGCCACCCCTATGGTTCCTAACTCTGATGTCTAACACATATATATTGCTGCAATAGCAAAACTTAAGCTAGAAAATTTGGTATACCAAAAATTACACATTTACTTTCATGCATTGCAGATTCCAGTGTAGCATAGACTTCAACATATCCAAAAACTTAAAACAGGTGTAGATGGACTTCAATACCTGTCACAATAAACTCATATATTACCACAATAACAAAAATTAAGAAATGTCATATACTCGAGGACACATTTACTTCAATGCATTGCAGACTCCAGGGCAGCATCAACTTCAACATTTCAAGAAACTTAGAACAGGTGTAGATGCATGTCAATACCTGTCACAATAATGATAAGGATGACAGCAAAGGCAATGCTGGCCCCATCATACCATCCTTCCTTGATACCCTGCAGAAGAAATAAAGTAGAAGCCATGATAACACTGGAGCCTCAAGTAACAAATGATAAACAATAAAAGGGTGTCCCAGTATACAAGGCTCCCACACAGTGGGGTCTGACAAAGGGTCAACAAAAAAGGTAAAGGAAGGCTTAGAAGCCCTCGGTACCAGTGACAATGAAATGCCAAAAAGAATGACATAGCATCAAAGGAAAATAACAGCAATGATAAGCACTCGCCGACCAATTGAAATAAGTCCTTCAATCCTCAATTTGAGAAGTTACTCGCAGTTGTAAAATCACTATATAAAGCCCTGATATATTGAAAGAAGCTTTCTAAAACAAAAGGATTTTGAATATGAACCAATCAGGTGTCCCATCAACATAGCAATTATCTTTGATTGACACTAATGTTGTATTATCACATTTAGTAAAATTGGCTACTTGCACTAATCATATTTACACACATGCTTCTGAACAAAAGGAATCAGAAGCCATTTTAAAACACCTCAACAATATATCCATACTTCACAAACTTATCTCGAGAATTCCATCATAAGTAACATAATTTACAAACACATTGAAATATCAATCAAAAGTTCAAACCAAAACACTCAACCAATCCACCAGATGTAATCCATTGCTTTTGATAAGCATTTTATCAATGATTAACAGATTATAAAATATTAGAGAATAAACATGTTTTTGATAACATGAAAATTGAAAGCAAATTTTTCTATTCAAATATTCAGGCACATTTTTTTTGCATATTCATGCACAAGCATAACTCTTTAAACTAATCAAGCATCCTCTGCTCTCGACAAATTAAAAAGATACTATGCATCGCATTTCAAATAAAGATTCAAATAAGAAAAAGGAATGATTAAGGCTTCAAGAATGGATAACTACAATTTTTACATTCTCCTGCAGTACACACACACTCATGGACAGTTACCTCTGTTTTTATGCCCAGCACAAAAGAAGCCACAGCAGCTACCATCAGTATGATTAAAGTGAGATCTTGCCAAGCCTCCCAAAGGAACCTCTACACAGAAAGTTAGCATAAAAATCACATTATTAAAGTCAATATGATCTTCTCCATGACATCCACAGAAATTGGATTATTATCTTAGAAAAGCATAAAATTTAAAATAATAAATGAAGAGTACAATAATCCTAGTTGACAAGATAACTCATAAATTTGTAGCAGCAATTACCCAAAAACTTCTTGCTTTCTTCTGAGGATATGTGTTTGATCCAAAAACATTTCTCCGCTTAAGTAAATCTTCATCATCTCCATGAATCCCTTTTTCTAAATTTGTTTTTAAGGCCTCCGCAATCCCTTTAGCCTGAATGCAACATATGCAAAATACATAAGAAAAAATAGGTAAATCCTAACACAAGATTTCAACAACTAAAACAGAATCTACTGTAGAAACTTACCCCCCCATTTTCCCACAAGGCATTAAGATTGTGATCCCTTGTAATTGCAGTAAGTTGCTCCTGGGTAATTCTAAAATCACCAACAGGTATTCGCTGTGATACTGATACTCCTGTTAATAAAGAGACAGAGATTAGAAACACAACACAACCAACATGATAAAAACATGTTCTCAAACAGTGCTTATTCTGATTAACAATGCACTTAGAAAGTTGAGAACAACCAAAGACCACTCAGAAGGACAACATATTAAATAACCATTTTACTATCATGCTATAAGACCATGCAAACAATAAACAAGAGCTCTGGCTTTATGTAACCTGGAAATTGTGTCAACAACCAAAATTGCAGCATATAATAACGTCAGGGAAAAACATTCACAAACAATAAGGACAGTTCAGGAGTGTAAGGGAAGACAGAAACAATACCAGGGCAACATTATATTACAAGAAAATGAAATAAACCCATGAAATATAAAGAAATCACAGAAGTGCAGCCGAATCATCTGAAAAAATAGATCATTTGTGAGTCAACAAATTTCACACCAAACAAACAAGACTTAACAGACCACCCCATGAAGGAAAATATTGAAGGAAATGTCAACAAGTCATAAGAGAAAAACCACAAGGGGTGGGAGACCTCAAGGGAAACCCACATTTTGATCCTTAAACACATAATGTGTGCAGAAAGACATGAAGTGAAGGGCTGAAATACTAATAAGAGGGTTACAAGCAACCTAATAGCTACACCAGGCTACATCTTCAAGTTGACACACCATCTCAATTGTATTGGATTGTGTTTCTGCATTATATGATTAATTTCACAAAGTTGCTGACAGTATACTACAAATAGCCATAAATTAGAAACACACGATTCAATATATACACTAGTATTCTTTATTTACAAATTAAAACAATATCATATATCTCTTTGTGTGCATGTGTGTGTGTGTGTGTGTGTGCGCGTGTGTGTGTGTGTGTGTGTCTTGCATTAAGCACAAGAAAGCAAAGGTACATACCATTTACTCGTAGCCCAGCTTCCTTAAAAAGATAAGCAGCCTAATACAGAAGAAGACACAAATCAAGAGAAAAGCATTGGAATGCATAAAATTTTCAGAAAAAAAAAAAAGAATCATATTCAAAAATTTGAGAGAGAGGATCATGTACTCGAATCGCTTGTGCATGAGCTCGTATCTTCCTTAGTATTTGCTTCTTCTCTTCTTCCTTCTTCAAGTCCAAAGTGTACCGGAATCGACGAGAAGCATTAAGAACAAGTGCAGCTTGCTACAATCGAAGCATCTCCGTTAGCCCAAAAATTACAGCAAAATAATAACTCTCTCTAATAAAATCTTTTTAATTAAAAAATTATTATTATTAATTATATCATTTAATATTTATTTTCTATCACTTAAAATGTCAAGTCAAACACTTAATTCTGTATATATGTAAAGTCCTATGATTTTTTATTTTTGCATTCAAGCAATAAAAGATATCAAAGCTTTTAACTTATTGAAAGTTAAGTTAATCCCCTTGAAGACATCCTGATGCTCTCAAAGAAATCGCCCTAATTTCTCATCACACTCAAACCAAAACATTGTTTACAACGAAAAACTCCATTTACTGCACACACACACACTACTAACATCCTCAGATGCGAACAGCAGTTAAATTTTAAATCAAAAATTTTAAAAATAAAAATAAAACAAAATGACCAAATTATTGACATAGCAGGCATCGTAAGTAACATTCTAGACAGCCTTTAGTTTCATAAAGGAAAGTTTGTGATCTAAGTTAATTCGTTCCATTCCAGAAGATCAAAGACAGCACTTTCCTTATTAAGATCATTCAACTACCAGAATAACGTAATATTATATAAATCCATCTAATAAAACAAATAAAGAAAAAACTGACAGAAATAAGAGTTTGATCGTAGAGTGTATATTATCATACCCTCCAGCGGCGCAGGCGATCTACCGAGGCGTTTTTCGTGCTCGGGATGTAAAAAGTACTGGAGGACTCCTCGTCACCGGAGTAGATGTCGAAGTCGGAAGAGCGGCCGCCTCCGGTCTCTAGGTCGCGTCGACGCCGGTAAGGCGAGCCTTTGAATAGGCTAGTCATATTACTGTCGCAGGAGAGATGGCACTGTTAGTGTCTCTCTTCTTTTTCACTCCCTCGCCACCAATATTCACTCCTCATCCAAACGACCTCTCGCCTCCTCTCTACACTCTTACTGTTTAAACCTCTCTTGATTTTCTCCACTCGAAAGAAATTTAATAAAACAAAATCACTTAATAAGAAAATCGAAGGATAACACACGGAAGATCAGGAAGAAATAGGAACGCAACACAGCTATCCCGAAAGGAGAGTGAGACTAAAAAAAAATCAAAAACAGTAGAAACTTTTGATTTCCCCCACTTAGAGAAACACGGTTATCAACTTATTACCCAACCGTTATGAAAATATTTTATTCTTTAAAAAAAAAAGGACAAAAATCAAAATCAAACGAGAAGGACCCAACAGAAAAAAGAGAAACGTTTTCTTGTTTGACCGCTACTGTTATATATTTCGAGACTTTATTTTTGCAATTAGGGTTTTTTTTTTCTTTCCATTATTGCCTTTGTCACTGCATCTTAAAAAAGACAAATGAATGAAAATTACAACCGACGTGACTGCAAATCTTTGTCCTATTATATACATTTTTTTTTTAAGTAAATACCATATTTACAAAGAGAAAGAATAGAGAGATTAAAGAAAGCCATTACCGGATTTACCAGACTTATCGTCTGGAACCAGTGAAAAAAAGCGACAAAAAAGAAGCCGCTACTCTTCTTCTTCTAGCGTCTTGTGTTCTTGTTTTGTTCTTCTTTTCTACTCTCTGACCCTTTTTTTTCACACTGAAAATCGAAATTTCCAGGCAATTACAACAGTTTACATGTAACAGTAGCCGGCCTAAGAGTCCCTAAAAGATTAAAACCATAAAGACGCATAAAAATAAAGGAAAATTATCAGCTTTATTTGATGAAATAAAAGACTCTTAAATTTACTTTTTCTTTCGTATTTTCGTAAATATATTTTTCATAATTGTTTTTTAAAAATTTAAATTTTTATTTATCTTAAAAATAATTAAAAAAAGTTGAAGAAATAGAAAGTAAAAATAAGATTAAAAAATATCAAAATTTAAAAAAAAATTAACTAAAAATTGAATGTAATAAAAAATTAAAAAAAAAATGTTGATCATATAAAATTGGATTCATTACTAATTTTAGCTCAATACCCAACCTTTTGCAGTTTTCCATGTAGTAGCTCACTTGGCTTGCATTACACTCAAAAGATCATGTGCAATTAATGGAAAATTTTGCCTTAAAGAGGCAATTTGTCCAGTGCGTGCTAGAATCACGCGTTTTATGCAAAAGCTACCCGTGGCCGCAAAGGGGGGATTCGCTCGCCGGACATGCCAAGATGCCTTTTTATTTTCTCTTATTCTTTTATTACAAAGAAATTAGTCAAAAAAAAAAATAGCAGGCCAATAAATTAATCGAAAATAACATATGCAACGGCAAGATTTTAAAACCCAATTCGGGTGTCAATCAGCATAAGAAGGCTATAGATCTGAAATCCCAATAATATGAAAGTGAATAATGTAAAATTTGAATAATCAAAATTCAAAAATTAAATATTTTTAAAATATAATATATCTAAAACCTAGTTTGAGAATATAATAATTAATAAGTTTAAAATTTAAAATACTTAAAATTCAGGCCTTTCGAAACTGATCGAACTCAAATTTAAGGCGACCAATTTCTTGAACAATTTAATATGGAAACGTGATGGGCATGATGGTCAAAAGTAAACAAATTCTGAAGTTTGTACGCAACTTTTGTTCCCTCGTATGCACCGACTAGATTTAAAAATTTAAAATTTAATTAACTTAATAATATATAATATGAAATACATAAAAATATTATAATTATTTTATAATTTAAATAATTAATTTATTAATTTAACAAATTAATTCGATTTAATTTTCAAAATCTTACTTAATATTAAAGAAGAGAACGCGGTTATGCCGTGAATTGCGTTTCTGTTGGCCCACCCTCCACAAAAATAATGGAACAAACCAAAGTGCGTGGGCGACACCTGGCTGGTTGGTTCGGACCTATAGTCCAGCCATTACATTTTTCAATTTTGAAATCTAAACTAAAAGAATCCAACTTCGGTATCCTGTAATCTTTATAGCTAGATATTGTTTTTAAAATAAAAAAATAAAATAAAATTTTATATTTGATTGACATTCTCCCATGACCTCAATTTTTTTGTCATCAAACTAAATAAAGTCGAGTATGCCACTCACTTTGTTATTTAGAGCAATACATTTAAACTATTAATTGAGTTTACTCAATAGCCTTGAAATTGAAGAACAACCTTTACCCACAGAATGAACTAAGCCTAATATTCATGACTATAACCTCGACTCATCCAAGCACACTCAGATGGTACATTTAAAAACCCATAACATACCGATTCAATCAGCAACTAAAATAGATAGCAAATAAGATTAACAATATTTAGTAAATTGCCTAATAACCAATATCTTTGTATTTCGTGGATATATAATTTTATTGTCAAAATGTGGAATTGTGGGTAATTGGGGCAGTGGACCGTTGATTGTGGCCCAACACCAAAAGGCAGGTTGGTAAATGTCACAAATGTCAGTGGTGGGTGAAGAAGTGACATGTAGTTTTGTAGTTGAGTCACGTAAATCTGTGCCGTGGAACGATGGAAACTCTAAAACAAATAGCTTTTGCCTTTTTCAATTTCACCTCAAACAACTTGACACTGTGCGTGATAAACACACTCACTAAGTTCCTCATTTGTTTGTAAATATTGTGAATGGTCATGTTATTTATTATCCAATTTTCCCTTTATAAGGAGATTTAATGGAGACTCTTTAATTTTGAACCTTGAAGATTTCTCCTCCTTGTTTCTAACGGCCATATGAAGTTTCTGACAATAATATTTTATGCCTCAAGAAATGGGTACCATTGTAAAGGTAAAATATGTGTGAAGAAATTCCGTACCTGGATTCACCGAAATGACAATGCAACGTAGCATACGCCTACAGCAGCAAGAATTGGGAGAGACTTGATGATCAGTTGGCTTTCCTCTTGCTCTTAAAGCATATTCCACGCCAAACCCATCATGCACTTGCAAATCAAGCATTCATGTAAGTTGGGACTTTTACATAGAAAAACAGGGACATGACAGAAAGCAGCATTGGCTCACAATTGCCGGGCTTATTGTCTGTTCAACGACCGACAAACAACCGAAACAGTGAACACTTTTGCCCACTCAAATGCCTGATGCTCAAGTGAAGCAAGTGGAGATGACACCGTTGTCTCTAATACTGAGGAAAAGATTTAAGGTTTAAACTTTGTCTGTCAACTTAGTTTTATAAAAGACAATTATAAACAATAAAATAAGATTACTAGCTCCTAGACCGATAAAATTAGATTACTCCTAACCCGATCAACTCAAGTAAACTAATGCAATAACTAAATCGCACAAGACCTCATAAGTGCACTCTTCTGTGCCTAGAAAATCATCCTTTTCTTGAAGAAATGTAGATTTGCTGTATAAGTTTTTTATTTTCCCTCCCTTTCCCAAATTTCGGTACGGAAAAATATAAGCAAATTGGGACGAACCACGATGAAAAGTAGATGGTCGAGTAACAAGCTGAAAGACGGAGGACTTCGCCTTAGATAATAATAAAGAGGTACAGATAGAAGGGCGTGCCACCAATGGAATATATACGCATGGTCCTTTCAATGGAATCAAAATCATCTCAATTTACAAGTCCCACTTAACTCTACTCGCTCGCTTCACGAAAGGAATAAACAATATCAAAACCCTTACATATTTGATCCACGAGATTGACTCATTCAGGAAAGGATGGACCTAAGAAGCATAGGTAAACTGCACTTTAATTACAAGGGTTCAAATATTGGGGTTGTGAATGTGTGCGATTTTATAAGAGATTCATAAAAATTAACAAGGTTCTTCTCATGCATCTCGCTGGAATTTACGGATCACCAGAGAGGTGGAATTTTTCCGTCATAAAGGAATAAAGGCAAAAAAATAAAATAAAAAAAAAGAACCTGCAAACCCCACGCTTTGACCGCGAGGAGTTGAACACGGTGTGGAAGTTTCGTGGAGGTTTCCTCAGGTATCTTTTAGTTATATTCTTCTTATCTTTAACTTGTCGGTTGGCGTACGTTTGTTGCTTTCGTGCTACCAGCCTAAAGCATCAATGGCGTAAGCATGTGAAACCAGCTCAATGTTAGGTGTTGCAAATATGTCGCTTTCTTTCTTCTACACATGGGTATTGAGTGTAAATCATGGCACGAACAGATCGACTTACTGAGGATTGTCTCGCAAGACTTACGAGCACGAGTTCCATTCCCATTGAAAGTACAAAAGAGAACAAGAAAAAGAAGAAGAAGAAGAAGACGATCTTAAGATGTACTTCTTACTTGAGTACAGAGATGCCTCAAATGACTTCAACTGCTTGTTTTTTTTTTTTTTTTCTTTCTTTTTCCTCAAACCTCTTCTTCTATGAATTGTAAAGAATTTATAATAAGAGAGCAAAGCTTCTATCTTTTCCAAAACCTAAAAGCTTGAAATGCATATCTAGCTTGTACTAATTAGCTTCACATCAAGCTTTCGAAAGAACGATAATAAAATGGAAAAGGTCCAAAACATACCTTGAGGACACAAGTACGTGTGTCAGTTCACCGACAAAGCACTGAACTCTGGCTTGTAGCCTTCATTTGCCGTGGAAACTGGCAGTTTCAATGTAAAGTTTTGGAACTTCAAAGTCGCTAAAAGTATAATAACTTTATCCTCTCGAAGGTGCGAAAAAAATGATCCCCGACCAATTTCAACGGCTCGCAGTCCATAGTAAATTTCATGGAAGGCAGAATGAGAAAGACTTTTATTAATAAATCTAAAAAATAGTTGAGAAATTCTAAGCATGACTGCATGAGTTTCAAATTGTAGACTTCTAAATTGAGCAATCGTCTTTATCGCAGGATGTTGTTCCTACATTCGGCGCTCAGCTTGATGGTCTTTGTTTCTTTTTTCATAGGGTGGGGGGCGGTGGTTGTCATGACAAGGACGAATTATCTTTTTAGGTTTTTTTTTTTTTTTTTTGGTTTTTTATCAAAAATATTTATTAAAAAGTCCCATATCAATAATACTAGATGAAAGATTATTGTTATTGTTATTATTTTCCACAGCCTAGTCTATTGTCACTAATAAATACAGCACTATCGAATTAAACTTTATTGCTACACATGTAGAACACTCGTTTTGCCATTTCACATGCCAAACTTTGGAGTAGTTATTTAGGTCTATCGTGATAGTGGTACTCGTCTGCCTTCGATTACCTTTTTGTTTTTATTTTTTGAAAAATAGTTGTTCTTTCGACCGACAAATTACCAGGTGAGATGGGTCATCCTTGAAGAGAACCACAAGTGAAATAAAGGAATGCTGTCTAAACTGCTACACCTCGCACTTGTTCCTTCCAAAAATTTGATTGTTTTAGAGGTGCTTCATCTAGTGGGTACAACAATTAGAAGTTATTATACATACATACATACATACATATATATATATATACACACACTAACCTGATTATTTGTCAAAACAATCCAATTTAAAACGCCAATCACCATTTGTCAATTCTAAAATACTGCCGCCAATTGTCAACTAAAGCCAACAGACCTTTCACTCCGAAACCTCCAATTGCAATGTTATGTCGGTCGCCAAGCTCAGTCATTGGTTGGTGTATGTGAACGAATAAGTGTACCTTTAAGTCAGACAGTTTTTCTAGGTTTTGAAAATTAAATTAAATTGATTGGTGTGATATAATTTAATTTAGTTTATTTTATTTTAAAAATTATTAATTTTAAAATTTGATAACTAAATTGATAAATCAATCAAGTATACTATAAAACATTAAATTGGTTATAATTTTTTATTTAATTAATTTCTAATTGTTTACAAAATTTAAGAAAATAATTTTTTTTTATATTTTAATATTTTAAAAAATAAAAATTATATTATTAAAATTTTTTTATATATTTAATAATAAATATTAATTTTATTAATTTAATTTAGTTAAAATAATTAAATATATTAAATTTTAAATTTTTAAATTTTTTTATTTAATAATCAATTTAATTTTTACAACTTTGACTTAATACCCTTGTTTTAGAATCTAATCATATCAAACGACAACAGCACGCTTTGATTGATAAGATATATTATATTCCGTAGCTGATTCCTCAACTAATTCTAATTAAAAAATTATCTTGGAAGATGTAATTAAGATTGATAATTTCCGACCGAGTTAGCGGAAAGACGTAGGAGAACATAAAAAGGAAACAGAATGACTTTCAAGTATCATCTATGCCATGACTCCTAGTTTTGCTCATAATCCTGTTTCGATCTTCTTTTTCTTGAAGCCCAATCTGTTTAACCATTCCTATTAGTTACAGCCTTCGATTTACTTAATTATTTAAGCTTTTCAATTACCGCTAGAAATAAGAGGTGATGAACACTCTAGTGTCCCGAATAAAATCACAGGTTGCTATTATAAAGAACTAAGAATATACAGGGGAGCAGGGGCAACAAATCATCAACACTGCGCTTTGTTAGCTAGCACAAAACGTAGTTGATCAAAAAAAGTATTATAATCTGATTCTTTTCTTGGCACTGGGACAAACAGAACATGGAAAAGAAAGAAGGAAAAGCAACTAGGATAAGCATGCTGATGCGGAAGTTCCTTGATGATGATATATTCTTATACATTTACTTACCTTATCCAGAAGCAACATCAGCCAGTTTCCAGGAAACTTCGCGAAAGTGGGCGCTGAGTTCAGTGGCTTGACTTTTAGGGTATTAGAGGCCACTTGGCCATTCACTAGAGGATTGAGAAGATTATTTTAGATGGATTGATAGCCTTGTGATGCGATGCCATCAGAAGTGAAGAACAAGAACAAAGATGGAAGAAGAGAGCAACAAGGCTAGCTAGAATATTGCATCAGGTGGGAGGATTCCAGTTCTATTAAGTATTAGTTATTAATGGGCGATCCTTGAGGGCCAAGCTCACTGGTAATTCATTTGGAAAGTGCCTATATTGGTTGCCTTCGGCGTGAAGTGAGTGCTAAATCGATAGTAACGCCCCATCAGTTGTTGGAACAAGCGAGCCCCATGCCAGCTGCCTCATCAATCACTTAAATTATTCCTTTCTGAGCACGCTAGAATATGCAAATGGTCCACCATGAAATTTCTAGGAAGGAGCCCGAACATGATCGAACATGACATACTCATTGTACGCGTTGCTGAGTCAAACTTTTGGTGAGGGGTCCAATAAAACAATATGGAGGCGTAAAAAACTTCCAGGGCACGTTAAATTTCCACGAATTTGCATTGTGATCCAAAAGCGGGGAAAGGGCAATTTAGTTTATAGACTAGAATTGTATAACTAGACCTCTGAAATTCATTTTTACCGTGCAACCACCGTCAATGTTTTTAATTGGAGAAAAACGAAGCATTAAAGACGTGTCCACTCGTTTGATTTCTTTTTTTTTTTTTTTTTAAATTTATGATTAATAGAAATGGAAAGCATCTTAGGTCCCCGATAAACTCTAGCGTGGAATATTGCATTTAGAAAGGTTAGGTGGATGAGAAAATAAGAGATGGGTGGATTTGGTGTAATTGAAATTGTTTGTTATAATTGTTAAGAAATAAAATTTATATTACATCTAATAATAAAAAATAAAATAAAATATTAAAAAAAAATTTAAAGATAAGAAATATTAATTTGATATATATTTATAAGTTAAAATAAAAATAAATATTAATAAATTAAAAAATAAAAATATTTTTTAAAATTTAATTAATAAAAATTTAAATAATAAATTAAAAATTTATAAAATTTTATTATTTAAATTATAAAATAAATTATATTATTTTTTATTTATAAAAAAAATTAGTTAATTTTATTTAATTTTTTAATACGAGATTTTATTATCAATTTAATAAATCTCTATTTTAATTTATATTTTTAGTAATAATATTTTATTTTCTCTACAAACTCTCACATCACTCTATTATACAAATTAAATCTAAATATTATTTAAACTTAATAATTTGAAAAAATTATGTAAATATATCTATAAAATTATTTTTATATTAATTTTTTAAACTAAAATCTTTATCATGACAATCATTTTCCAAATGAAGTAATATTTATATCAATATATTTTATTTTCTTATAATACATTTATTTTTTAATTAAATATATTATATTTTTATTATCATAATGTATGATAATAATATTTTAATATAAATTAAATTTATTATATATTTTTTTAATCATAATACTTATTTGGTAATTTCAATTACTATCATTTATTTTATTTTAATAGTAAACGAAATGAAATAATAATGTATTATAAAATAATTTTTCAACTAATAATAGAATTATCAATATAAAATATATAATTTATAAAAAATTTTTTTTATTAAAATCAACAACGTAATTAAAATTAATAAAATTAACCAATATATTTAAATTTTTACCAAATTTCAAATATATATTTAAAAAATCTCATGAGTATTTTAAAATCTATTTTACAATCTATCAATATGATTTACTTGAAAAACTTGTATATTTATTAAATATACTAATTATTTGTGAAATATTTCAATGTATACAAACTATTATATATATATAATTATTCATTACACTCAAATACAAAATTTTTTCTATATATTTATTTTCTTCATTTGACTGCAATGATTAAGTAATTAATAATAGGAAATAATTAGTAATAGAAATATTAATAAATTTGACATTTTTCATAAAAAAATATTCACATAATTATTTCAAATTAGGTATAACTTACTATTTTTGTAATTTTATTTGATTTTCATGCAAAAATCGTCTTTTGTCACTTTGAAATTTTTCTTTTCAAATTTATTGTTTAAAAGTACTTATAAAAAGTAAATTTTGAATGAATTCTTAATAGTAATAAGTATATCATTGATATAAAATAATAAATAAATTAGTATTTATTTTATGAAAATAAATATAATTATAATATATTTTTAAAATAATTATTATCTAAAATAAAGGAATCAAATTTGTTATACTAAATTTAACATATAACTAATTAAATATATTGAATTGTGAAATGGAAATTTAAGAATGGTGCTAAAGAGACGAAGCATGGAAGGCATGTTCACTCGTTTGAATTTGTTTTTTTTTTTATTTTTATTTTAATTATTATTATTTATTTTTTTATTTTTTTATGGTTAATTGAAATGGGAAGCATTTTGGCAACCCACAAACTCTACTGTGGCATATTGCACTTAGAAAAGTTAGGTGGATAAGAAACTAAAAGATGGGCAGTGCAGGTAAAATTATTGGTTATAATTGATTATTATGTATGAAATAATGGTATAATTGTAATTGACCATATTGATTATATTGCATCCATCTCTTTTTCCTCTCTCGCTCTGTTTTTTTTTTTTTTTTCTGTACCGGATTCTATTGCATTTATTCCTATTTTCCGCATCTGCGCAGAGACTTTTCCACGGGGCCAAAAGTCAACCTACCTCAGCAAATGGGATCACACGACATGGACTACCATCAATCCTAGGTACACTAATGAATCTCGGGAGTGTTCACAGAAGAATTTATTATAATAAAAATTAATAATATCAGAGTTATGGTATTGTACGAAAACCTGCTAATGTTTTTCATTCCTTTTGTTCTTTAATGTTTTGAAAAAGAATCTTAAACGGGAATATTGTAACCATCATGCATGTTTGTTAGCTTTCTTGAGATTTTAAGTTGTTATTAGCTTTGAATTTTTAAACTTAGTAAGCTCGACAAACTGTAGGTCTCATTTTGGGAACGCCTTATTATTTTTTACGATATATGGACCACTTCATTTGACACTGGCAGAGATAGAAATCCAAAATCCAATAAGAGAGGGAAAAAACAATAATGTTTTGGAGACCAAAAGCCCCCAATTATAAGAGACTTGTGAGGAACAGGGAGGTTCCTCCAATAAAAGAGAGCTCCCCTCCAATAAGGGATCAAGTCTGGGAAAAAAATGAAGCAAGTTTGTACGAGTAATAAATTATTTTTAAATTGATGTGGGGAAATGAGTTCTTTAGTTTGGTCACCCCAACTCAAAGCATAGCACGCTTCGTACTAAAAAATTATTAAATTATATTTAAATTGATGTATATCTCGTCAAGTCAATGTCCTAGTCCAATTACTTAATTTTTGTGTCCTTTTCTTCTTCTTTTTTTTTTTTTTTTCTCTCAAAGGAATCGCATTGTAGTGGGTTTAATGATTTTGTCTATGTGCATGGGATTGCACAAACCCACGGGGGTTCTAAAACGTCGGTCCAAATGTTTTCTTTCTAAAATTAAGTGTCCAGTTCTAATTGAGAGTCCGACATGAATTAGGTTTTGTAGTGATTTAATTTGTTTAAACATAATCCGGCACAGATGGGATTTTCTAACAATAATAATGTGTTCTACATCCAATTACACTTCGACATGGATTAGATTCAATAATTGAGCTTTAAACTTAAGGCGTGTTTGATTAAATAGAATACGACATGATGATATATAATAAACTAGTATGATTATATTATATTAATGATAACAACTACCATGAAAGCTAAAGTTGCACGCATAATCGCCAGCAGTGAGAAGACTGAGGATCAATAGTCATTGAAATAATGATTAGTTACTTATATATTGATATTAAAAGTCTTGCATTTTAATTTTATAAAAAAATTTATAAAATTTATAAGAATAAAAAAATATAATTTATTGTGTAAAACTCTTTGCTTGCAAATTAAGCCATGCGTAAGAAGGACGCCGGGCTCCTTCGCTCCTCATTCGGGTGAGCTATGGGAAATCGGAGCTGCCCCCGTGGCTACGCAGTCGGAAGCCCTTCTCTCTCTCTCTGGGAGCGTGTTTTCAAGCTCTTCTAGCAGTGAAAAACTTCAGTGGACCGTCCATCGTGGACCCGTCTGACAGCCCCATGTTATCATTCCATCTGGTTCCAATGGGACCCAGGGCCTTAAAACAGCAGGTAGGTTTCCCTGTTTGGCTGACCCTTCGCATTTTAACTAAAATTTTAAAAATTATATTAATTATTAAATTAAAAATTTTAAAAATTATTAATTTAATTATAAAAATTAAATATTAAATATTTAATATTAAATATATTTAATAATATAATTTTTATTTTTTAAAAAATAAAATATAAAAAAATTAATTAAAAAATATTTTGAATTAATTAAATAAAAATTATAATTAATTTATCGATTTAAAAGTAAATTAATTAATTTATTAATTTAATCATTATTTTTTAAAATTAATAATTTTTAATTTAAATTAAATTAAATTACATTTAATTTCTAATTTCATCAATTTAACTCACTCATGTGATTTATTTTTTAAAATTTTAGTTCAAACTTATATAGGTATTTAAATTTTTAGTTACTGTGTTTCAAATTAAACATTGGAAAACACAAACACATACCAATAATAAGTCCGCATTCTTTTAGATTGTCAAAGAATAGCTACGCTGGTTGTACTTAAAAGTGTAAGCTAGTAGCCATAAAAATAGATACAAACTCGTTACAACATGGAGCAGCTCGGACATATAGTCCAAACAAAAAAGTAGTTGCAACTACTCGGCAAGTGAAACTGACCAATCTTGTAAGTGCCTGTATGCCCCTACGTCAAGGAAGTAGTTTGGGTTATGTGGAAATTGTATAAAGACAGCAATAAACAAACAAGGCAAGGAGCTTGTTTCTTTCAATACTTAGTCATGTAGATAGTAAACTTAAAAAAAAAAAGAATTTCCTGTATGTATGAATTTATAACCATTTGAATTAAGTTTCTTACTCGTCCATGATGATCTTAGCTTAAGCCCGTTCTGTACTCATTTGAATGTGACACGCAGATGCAGGATCCGTGCTTCAGTAATAATTGAAAAATGAATTGAACAATCGCAGAAGGAAAGAAATGGAGAAAATAAAGCATGGTTGTCCACAGTTCCAGCCAATTAAACCAGGAAAATACTATATAGTATCAGAACATGGCAAGGGCAGGAAAGAAGACGAGCAGTATGACTCGGGTAATTGCGAAGAAGAAGCATCACAAGTTAAGGTCAAGCTACACCGTCCTAGTCTGCCGCGGAATTGCTTTGTCCCTGTGGTTATAGCAGGGTCTGATCTCTGCGACAAGAATTCAAACATCAAAAGTAGAGATATTTCTGAAGACCATTTTCCAAGGTTGCGTCGAAATCTGGTTCAGTGAAATTTCCTGGAGGGAATGCACCGACATTGTGTGTAGTACTGAAATTTCTCCTTGTGGGGCCAGCTTTGGAAAAATTATTTTGGTTTTGTACCACTCGTCTCAGTTTTTGAAAAGACAAAAAGTCACGGGCCGGGAAAAACGCAAGAAGAATGGGGATCGTTCTGACGTGCACCCAGTGGGAGAAAATGAAGTTTACGTTTGAACCACCTCATAAAGTTTGATTCAATTTGACACGGAGTTAGATGACCTTTCCAAGCATCGGATTTAAATATGTGGCGGGGACGTTTTAATTTCATATTTTACTATGGTTAAGTGAAATTCGGGACCCGTGTCTTGGTGAAGGCGGGAAGAGAAGGAAAAAAGGTTGTTGTAACAGTTAAATGTAAATCACGGCTAATTAATAAAATTAATTAAAATAAACTCGTTTAAAATTTTAAAAAACAAATAATAAAAGAGAACCATTTATTGTTGATTTAATAGTAAGAATAAGTTTAAAATTATGTAAGAGATTAAGCGGCAGGGTTGACAGGGGATTTTGTATTTGCTTGAAAATTTGTCACCGTAAATTAACAGAAAAAAAGCAAACCCTACAAAACAAAGAGTGATGTGTTTTCGTGGAAAATGGGCCCAATCGATGGAATCAAAGCGGACGACAAAGAGGCCCGTCGAAATTCGATCTAGCCCATGAAAACCCAACATGAGTTAGGTATCCGACGGTAAACCATAAGCCCTGAGAAGACCCTAATTGCTCCGCCCGCCCTGCCTCGCCATTATTCTGCTCTGTTCCTGCAGAAGAATAGCATAGAACCCTTCCCTTTCTGTCTTTCTTAGCTTCAGTCTTTGGCGGCGAAAGAGAAGAAAGCACGCACCGGTAAAAATGGCTTTTCTTTTTCTTTTTCTTTTTTTAATTTTTTTTTTATTTTATGTGTTCTTCTTTATTTTTGTCTTTCTGTTCTTATTTCCTTGCCTTTTGTTATTTCCTTGAAACAAGTTGGGGTTTTGCAATTCTCATTTTAGGGTTTATCTCCTATCATACACTCTATATTAAAAATGCTGTATCACCCCTGTTTAAATACCGTTATTATTCTTCTAAAAAAAAAAAGAAGCTAGAAGAATATCCTAATTTCGTTTTTGTATGTTCCCATAATTGATATTCGCTGGTTTCCTTCATTTGGGGACTTATTTTTGCTGTCCAAAGATCTCCCCTTTTTTTCGCCATTTTTTAAATATAGTTTGTCTTGCATTATGCAGAATTGAATTCTTGGGCTGATGTGCAATTCAAAATGATAGCAATGAAGATTGAAGTGGCTACAAGTAGCATTTAGCTATTGGAACAACAGTAGCTTTTTTTTTTTTTCCTGAAAAAAAGAGGGAATCATGGCTTATATTCGTAGTGTTGCCACTAGATCCAGTCTTGTTAGTCGGAGATACCGTGCCTCTTTTAGTTACATTCTCCATGATGATGATCAGAGGCGTAGCTCAATCATGGATGAAGGAGCATCTCAAAGGCAAGGAATTAGTAGTTACATACAACATAGGTCCTTTGGGACGGGTTTCAATACTTCAGCTGGACCCAGTGCTGTTTTCCAAGGTGGAATTTGCTCACATTGGTCAGTTTCGCCCAGTGCCAGTGCATCATTTCTGCGGTACATGTCAACGACTGCCAGTACGGATAAGATTGATGTTGCAGACGTTCTTGCAGATAGTGCAGATATCCTGAATGATAGTGCTGTGCAGACTGTGGTTAACCAGGCCCCTGCTGCAAATGAAGTTGCTATTGCTGCTGCTGATTCTTTCTTTCCTATTGCAGCTCTTCAACATTTCATCGATGCAGTTCATTCAGTTACTGGCTTGAACTGGTAACCAGACTCTTGTACTTGCATGTTTCTTTGTTCCAATGATGTGAAATTATGACTTCCTACTTGCAAATGTATCTTTTTTGGCAATGCTTCTGACTTGTTAATCTGAAGGAAATTACATGATTACCATAATATATTCCCTTCTTTGTAGTAGATTACAATACTAGATTCTTTATTTGTATGCTTCATAGAATGCTCTAGATGGATGAGAGTACATTTACAGTGAAGGGGGGAAAAAAAAGGCCTTAATCCAGCTGCTGAATTGTGTAATCAGGGACTGGTTGCCGGAATGACAGTGGGTATTGTTTTATTGATATATAGAACCTGGAAATTTTGACTATCTGCTCTTAAGGATCTGAAATAATTGAATTAGTTGAATGTTCTTCTTCCTGCTAATAATGATACTTTGTCAGGGTGATTGAGCACTAATGCACCATATCCCTCTATTAGGGTTGTGAATTTGGTGTCAAGATTGACTTTGAAGACATGTGAACAAAAAAATGCCATGAGATGATGATGGGGGCCTTATCCATTTGACATGAACCTAATTTATATAGGATCAATTCTCATACATTAACTTGTTTTTCCTTTGTGACTTGCATTGCATGGTTACTTCTCCAAAGGATGAAACAAGAGTGAATGCACAACGGTAGCATTTAGCAGTGTGGTTTGGGGTTCAAATTCCAAAAAATTGGTGTTGTCATTTGTTTCATTATAAACACATTTGAAAAAAAACATATGATGTACCATGACTTGTTGGTTCGCTTTACATTGTAGCAATCTTTTTCTTCTTTTTAATCTTTTGCATTTGTTTTCATCTCCCAGGTGGGCTGCAATAATTGTAACAACAGTTCTGATAAGAGGGGCAATGGTTCCACTTTTGATAAATCAACTGAAAGCGACTACAAAACTAACTGTATGTTGTTATTACTTGTTACTTTAACTCCATGTATGTTTCAATTTTTTGTATTGTTACAAAAGGATGGTAACAAAGGGGCACCAAGGGTGTGACAAACCAGTGTGCAGCTGGAAGTCTTTTGTTTCATGTCCATTTGCTGACAGTATTCTGTGGCATATTAATCTGGTCGTACTTTACAGTATCGGAGGGGCACCAAGGGTCACATCCATTTGCTACCAGTAATCTGTGGCATATTAATCTGGTTGTACTTGATACTTATGTGAAATTACCATATGAGTGAAAATTTAGTACATTGGAAATTTCTATTTATCTCAATTAAGCTGGGTTATGCACAACAATGAACAAAAAATGAAAATTTCCATTTCGCTGTGTTGAAACTATTTTGACCACACAGTTGATGCAACTAACTTGATCATCCATAAAGGTTTTTATTTTCCTTCTGCTAGACATAATAATTGCAAGCTAGACCATCCCTAACTCTTTGGGATTTGTTTGTTATGTGCAGATTATAAGACCGCATTTGGAGGAAATTAAGCAGAAAGTACAAGATAGGGTATGATGCCTGGTCATTAATAATGATGCAACACTTGCTCTGCCAATAACCTCATACAGATACATAATTCTTGTCCCTGATCATCTGTATTCCTCATTTTATCACATTTCAATCCATTTTGGTGTTTATGTTAATAAATTTTTTGCAAATTTGGCTTTGTAGTTGCCACGTATCTGTAATATTAGATAATGTAACACTGACTACTTTTGTGCAACTTCATTTGGCCTGTCACTATGAAACTTTTCCTTTTCTTCATCTTAAGTTCAGGATCCATTTTTTCCTTTTTTGTATTACCCCACCTTTCTCTTTCCTGATAGGTCCTCATATTGCAGTCTTTGCAGTATACCCATCTTGAAATGCATGTGAATTTGTTATTATCAGATGTCCTGTGTTTTATAGCATCTATTATAGTCTTTACATGGTGCTTGTTGAGTGGTCTTGTTTCACATTCGTCTTTACCTAAATAAATCCTGTATGAATAAAATTAAGATCCCAATATTTGTTTCTGTAGTGCTTTTTTTCAAATGATATGATGGATGCACAAAAGGTTGCCAAAAGGGTGTGCAACCCAGTTATACTCTTTTTAGAAGGATGTTGGCATTGATTTTGTTTACTTTAAAGGGTATGGATCCTGTTGCTGTGGCTGAAGGTCAAAAAGAAATGCAGAAGCTTTTTAAGGAGTAAGTGAAGTTTGGCATGCTGCAGGATTTGAAAGACTGTCTACTCTGTTCTTCCCTTTTTGGCTTTTGTTTTTACATAAATTTTTAGTTCCATCACAATTTTCAAATTGCAGACATGGTGTGAGTCCATTTACTCCATTGAAAGGGCTCTTAATTCAAGGACCTATCTTTGTCAGTTTTTTCCTTGCGGTAAGCTGAACCTTTATCCTCAACCACAGTACCTATGCCTTGCAATTGCTCTTCATAGTTTCCTTATGTCGTCACACTTTTGTCATTCAGATTTCCAACATGGTAGAAAAGGTGCCATCCTTTAAGACAGGTGGAGCATTTTGGTTCGTAGATCTCACAACCCCAGATAGCTTATACATATTGCCAGTGTTGACAGGATTTAGTTTCTTGATAAATGTGGAGGTAATTTTTTTTTTTCTTTTTCTGTGAAAATTAGCCAGTTCCTGGTTATCCTATTCCTCTGCCATGAGCTTCTTGCAACCTTTTATGTGGTTATAATTCATGTATGTGGTTTTAATTGACTAAATTTATGCCTCTGTGGCCAGTACAACATGCAAGAAGGACTGGAAGGAAATCCTATTGCTGGCACCATGAAGAATGTTTCAAGGGTTCTTGCATTTGCTACAGTTCCTTTGACCATGAGTTTTCCAAAGGTAATCTTGCTGCCTAGTTGGCTAGTGCATAATATCATTGGTGACATTCCTTCTGGAAAATGATAAAAATTTTGTTTACCATAGCCTCTGACATTCTGACACCAGCATCCCATTCAGGATGTAATTCTTGCACCACTGCATTCATTTCTTCTCCATTTTTTCTTTCATGAATAAACCACATCTCCATGTTATTCTAAGTTCCTTTTCATATTGAAGGCCAAAATTCCCATGTGGCAAATGGGATAAAGAGTTGCATCTTCAACTCTGGTCTTTCATAGTGGGCCCTTTTTTTTTTTTTTGTCCTTTTCCTTTCAGTTTATTTCATGGATCGCGTGGGAATACCGGTCTCTGTCTTAGTTTTGTTTTGAGAAGAATTTTCATGGGGCCAATGATAAATGTTGATTTCTGATTGTGTTTTTCAGGCTATATTTTGTTATTGGGTTACATCCAACCTGTTTTCACTAGCTTACGGGCTAGGTAAGTCTTTCCTGTTTCTGATTCAATTTCTAAGTTAGGGTTCAAATTCAACGAAGAATTTGGATTTTGAAATTTTCATAGACCACTACTATGCACTTGTGGCTTTTAGCATCTCATTTGTACTTGCATTTTTCAGTACTCAGAGTTCCCGGAGTGAAAAAGTTCTTGGGTGTTCCTGAAATTCCTGTAGCACCACCAACTGCTGCTCCACAACCTGCTGCCCCACAATCTGCTTTTAATTTGTTTTCGGCACTCAAACAAGGAACAGCAGTGAGACAGGAACCTTCCTTGCCATCCCCTGTTGAACCACCAAAGCTTGGAAATCCAAAGATTTCTTCAACCTCGGTTATCAGTCAAAGGCTTAGAAGTTTAGAGAAGCAAGTGAAGGGAAGAAAGAAAAACAAGAAGCGGTGAAGCCTTAAGAAGTTGAACCATATTAATTACAACAATATATGACTGCCTTTAAACTTACCATGCTAATTCCTAGAGCCGATTTTGGATAAGCAGTAAGTGGCAATTCATTATATAATTTAATAGGCTAGGGCTCGGTGCCCCATTGTTTTGATGAATTGCCTTGCAGTTTTGATTGGTTTGTTGATGAGTTCTAAAGTTTGTTCTTGAGGCATTCCAGTTTGGGTGCTGGCATCAGTTAGTCTGCGCATGCTCAAGGAGTATAGAAGACTTCCCATTTTTGAATTGAATGTTCAACATGTGGGAATAATTGTACGATACATTGATTGGTACTTGTTAAAGATTCATGATATGGCTGAAGGCAATGAGCTGAACTAATAAACAATAAAGGGCATGGTGATTGAAACGTGGAATTTGTGTTCTAATGTTTATGGGACTCTAGTATTTCTAGGTCTTCTATTTTATATGATTTTTGTTCTTTGCATTACTCGTTTGTAGCCAATGTTTTTGCCTTTCTGAATTCACGACCAAGTGCTAAATATAGGGATATCTGTGTCTGAGAATTTAAAGGAAGTTTTTCATTCGTTTTACGAACCCACAATTTGGGTCCATTCTAAACGGCTTCTCAACCGACAATTTGACGCGTCAACATATGATCAATGGCCAATGGTTCTATTGGGCTTGGCCACAAGATCCACCCAGGCCTAACTCCTTACAGTTGAGGGGTGCCAAATTCATTATCTTTATTAAGTAAACATCCCCTTCGCATGCGGTAGATAACAAGCTTATGATTCAGCATGATAACGAATGCATCAAGTCCTTGCATTGGCTGCCTTGCCACAGCCAATTCATTACCTGCACAGCCCCACCCTTTCTTGGCTGCCTTGCCACAGAACTTAAACATTTGTTGCGTGCTAGAAAAGGGTTTGATGTGCACCCCTCTATCACTTTCTTGGTTTTTTTTTTTTTTTCAAAAAAATTATTTCTATAACATATAATTGTAACTATCAAATTAAAATAAGGTAATTTTTACCATTACACTGAAACTTGTGCACGTTCCTTTTGTCATGCTCCAATGTTGCCAATCATGAAAACCAATGGAGAGAACACATACCGAAGAAATTGGCTAGAGAATGCTTCTACTGCAACACATGAGACCTCTCCTTTCACAAGAGGGGGAAAAATTAACAATGTTTGAGTTGAGTTATGCCCAAAACGCAAAAAGTTATCTAAGGGTGAATCCATATGGCCACGCAGAAGCTAAAAGTACAAAACGATACACGACAGATGTGCAAAGACTATGCTATTGCTCAATTAACGTTATATTTAAAGAGATTGCCAAAAATGCAATGGACGGTGTATCAGAAGACCAAAGCAAGCAAAAACCACCTCCATCAATCTTCATCAGAGTAATTGAATTTGACTGAGTGGGATTGTAGATCAATCTGACCTCCTCTGTATGACCCACGCTTCTTTTTTGTCTTCTCGTGTCTGAAATCCCTGAGAGATGATCAGCGAGAAAGAGAGTTAGAGCAGCAATTGACCAAGAACAGACTTGACAAAGATATAAAAACCATATCTATGTTAAGAGTATGAACCAAGTCCGGACTACAGATCACGGGGGAGAAGAGGATAAACTACGATGTGTTTATTTGTAAAACTCAAGTTTGCCCAGTTTTCCCTCTCTCTCCCCCGTTTTCTTTTAAGCACATTATTCTATTTCACCTTCTTTTCTTTCCTTTTCATTCTTCCCATCTCTAAGTTACACGTCTTGAACAAGTCCTCACCCCTCAACTTCAATTTTTAGCCCTAATTTCATGCACAAACCCTAGTAATCCTGGGCAATCTATGTCAATCCTGAATTTGTAGTTTTCCTAACCATAAACAAACAAGAATTGGCTACCAGGCAAACTTAGATTTTTTACTATTAACACATTTCCATAAATTTAGAAGTAATAAAGGCAGTACTGTGGAGATGAACTCTAATATCAGGCATCAGGAAGAAAGTGAATGGCAGCGTTGGATGCATTTTTGTCAGTTTAAGTAAGTATTCCAGATAATTTCTCTAAGTATTGAAACAAATATTCTTTTTAAAACAATAAAATTCTTTTTAAAAAATCAGTTCTCCTAAAATCGGTGAACCAGAAGGGTGGTCCATAACAGAATGATCACCAGAACTATCTGCCAAAAATATGTGCTTGCAATGAAAAAATAAAAAAATAAAAACATATATTGAAGAGGCAACCAGCTGAGTTCCATTGGCATTGAAGATTGATAGATATAGAAATGTCAAGCATGCTTGCCCCAAAGTAAAATAGAAACAAAATTAGCCATATTAAAAAATTGTACCTTCCTTTAACTTGCCCAAGAACTTCTTGTGCTTTTACACCATAACCATTCGCAGCACCATCCTGCATAAAATTTCCAGAGCATCAAGAACTTGAGAAGAATGATGGATGCACACACAAATATGATGGAAGGATCAGAAAGTCAACAATAATTAGGTTAACAAACCTTTGCCCAGTAGGAATTATCTTTAAGCCTCTCATCAGAGAAAACCACATCATCCGCTTTGATTCTCTGAAAATGCTTAACCAACTTTGGCTGCAATAAGTTAATACAGTCTAAGCATACATAATTATCCTCTTGAACAGTACAATCATTGCAAAATATGAAGCATGGAACCTATGGCAAAGACAAAATGTATTGTCATCCTAACTAATGATCTGCATGTTGGAGGGGTGAGGAAGGGGTGGAAGGGGGGAAGAAAGAGAGGGAGAGAGAGAGAGGAAGTCATTGCATAGCTAGTATTAACTCTCCCAAAGAATAATTCAAGCCTATTAATGAGGTGTCAACTTTTTCCAAAAAACCGAAAAACAAAGTCACTTTGACAAACTCATTTTCCAACAAAGCCTAACTGAAGGTAACTACTAAAAACCACTGAACATTAACCACCATAACCAAATTACACTAAAGCAGAGTATATGGGTGACAATTGCTAATATTAGACTGAAGAAAGATGCAGTTTGGACAAATTAAGCCTACACTTTGTATACAAAAAGTGAAGGGCTTCCCAGTGCATGAGATGCCAATGCTATGGGTCTATGGAAGGGCTAAATACATGTAATCTTATTCTTGTTTTTACAAAGCACTGTTCACACTGTTACACCAAGGTTTTTCCTTCATTACTATACAGCAAAATTTATTGAAAAAAAAAAATGAGAAAAACATAGATCTCGGTAAATCACATTTATATCATGCAAGGAAAAAGAAAAAAAAAAAAAATCTTTCTAGAATACCTTTGATGGAAAGAATATACAAAGAAGACGAGCTGAATTTCATTATGTTATATTATTGGATGGTGCATATAGGGTCAACTCCTGGAAGTTGCGGAAAACCGGTTTAAAAAACTTGAAGTGCTTATCAATGTTTAAGTTATACACTTCGTGGAAGACCTGAACAAAAATCACCTCTACATAGCCTGTAAAAACAAAAAGTGTGCCCAGCTACTAACCAATGCCCAGATGGGTCAAGATAGTCACAATGTCACTCTGCAATATCAGCCTTGAATACACTGTTGCTGTTAATCAAAGCTTGTATTGGTATGGTGTAGCTACATAACTGTAGCTTTGTTCTCTTAATATAAGGAAAAATTACAAGTAAAACAAATAATTGATCAGTTAAACCAAAATACTGTTCAAGCCCTCAACATAAAACATGCCCCAAATACCTTGACCCTAATGCTGTCACCAAAATGCAATTATTTTGTGGCCAATAAATGGATACTTCAATTAACACCTATTCTAATGAAAAACAATAACTATACAGTCCCAATCTAAAACTGCCAACTCAGAGCAGGACTGCTTGAGGAGTTTGGATATGCAACTTACTCAATAAGAACAAGTTCTGTGCATGCATAAATGCAGTTGCTCACTGCAAGAAACTTTACGATGATGGGGAAAATGAAGCAGTTCAAACGTGAGAAAACAATTGGGGTTTGTGTTTTGTGCTTCAGAATTTGAACTAGCCAAATGATAAACTTCCCAAGATTGAAGTTTCAAATCCCATACCTGAACTGAACCATTCTGTTGCTTCATCATGGTACTCTGCATTGCAAATTTTTCTCCATTTTTCTCAAGGTTGCCATCCAACCACCCATCAAGTTGCTTGGCAGGTGTTTTCTGGGACTCAATGGAAACAATGCTGCTGGTTTTTTCTCCCTCTTCCTTTTCACCAGATCTTGAGGAAGATTTCAACTTCTTAGGTCGCTCACTCATATTTGGTTCTTCTGAAACTTCTGTCTCCCTACATTTTGTATCTTCCAATTCCTTTCCATCAGCAAACTGACCAGCACTTTCTTCAGAAGCCAATCGTTTCCTCTTCTTGGAATTTTTGGCTTGCTTGTCAACCTCACTTGCAGTCCTTGAATCATCTTTTGTAGAATCATTTTCTTTCCATTTTCTTTCAAGCTCCTTCAAATCCCCACCACATACAGATTCAGAAGTAGCATGATCCTTCTTTTTCTTCTTTCCTTCAGACTTGGCTTTCCTGTTTTCCAACAGAACATTATCAGCATTTACAATAACAGAATCAACCACTTGGGAATCTTTCAAGGACTCGCCTTTCTTCAACTGACCCACTTGATTGCCCTCTGACAAATGTTCTCCAACATCATCAACAGGATCAGATGATAGTTTGTTTTTCTTTTTCTTCTTATCCTTTGATTGGTTTTCTGTCTCAAAATCAGCTATTTTCTTGCCCTCTGAAACTACTGCATCTATAGGTGTCTCTTCAGTTGTCCCAGGCAGTAGTTCAGAATCAATTTTTTTCTTCTTGTCCTTGCATTTCTTATGGGAGTTTTCACAGACAATATTATTGGCAGGCTCCTTGTGCAATTCTACTTTGACTTGTTCTTCTTGGTCAGGAGAATTAGAATTCTTTTTCTTTTTCTTCTTTTCCTTAGTTTCTATGGCTGTGGGCAATGCATCAAGCCTCACTGTCTCTTTGGTACTCTTAGAATCAATAATTCCATCACTTGCTCTATCTTCTCTGTCCATGGCATCATCATGCCTCTTCTCACTCTGTTTTTCCTTTCTCTGTCTCTGACTCACATTTTCTGAAGACACAGTGAAACCATGCCCATCTCCTTTAGGACCCCCTTCATTTTGTAAATTTGCAATTAAATAGAATCAGGCTATGAGCTTGAAATGGGGATAATGGGAGATCAATGATGCGTAAAATGAAACAAAAAAATACAGATGAAATAAAAAAAGGATATGTTTCTTGTTGGAAAAAGCTAACTCCTTTCAAAAATAGACACACCTTGCACCTTGTTACTCTCAAACTTTGTGACGTTATGAACACTGCAAAATAAAAATGCTCAAGCATTGAGAGAACAGTAACCAAAAGATTTTTTAATGATTAATTCAGAAAAATTATTAAGAAAATAAAATGTGAAAAATATGTGAACACCGGCTATTTTGCAAAGGTGGAAGGCCATTTAGAACCATCAATGTAGAAAGATTATAGATTTGGTACATCTCAAATCCAAGAGACGACCGTCAACTACATCAATAACATCGTCATATAATCTAAGAGGACCTCCATAGGAAAGACAAAGCACCATTGAAACAAAGAGAGGAGGAGGCAAAGAAGGCAAGAAAGATAGAAAGAAAGAAATAAAGAAAAAGGAGGCATTCAAGCAAATAATAATTGAAAAAAGAAAAATCTCAGATCAGCATCGTTAAAAGATTAAAACAGAAGAGCATCAGTGGGCAATGCTCGATTTTTCATTCTCTTTCGTAGCCAAAAGTGTAGACATCACACAACATTCTGAGACAAGAAAACCAAAACAGAAAAAACAAACGTAAACAGATTTCCAAAGAGAAGCAATGAACAAATGAAATCAAAAGAATTCCATTACCGTATCTCCAAGAACTTGCAGAACATCTCTTCCAAATCGAAAACGGAGCCGTCCAAATCATCCTTCTGCAGCGAGAAAGCAGAAGAAATCACAGCAAGAAAAGAGTAAACCTTTACATTGCATTTCAACAGAACCAGCATACATTATACGCAGAGAAAGAGAAGGAGAAAGAGAGAGAGACCTGGAGGCTTGCTTCGGAGAGAAATTTCTTGAGGGTTTTGGAGAAGCCATTGCTTCCAAGATACTGAGCTACGGAGAGGAGCAAATGGGACCTCTGGTCCGCACTTAAGAGGGTTTTTTGAGTGCCGTTTTCTTGGTTCATAGTTGTCCGCTTTGAGACCAATTGCACTTGGCGAGGCTTAAATGCCAAGAGAGCTGGGTTTATGCTTTGTTCCGCTGTGTCTGCAGCAATTGGGGTTTTGGGCATATGGTTGTCTTCAGAGGGAGAGAGAGAGACCGGAGAGAGAAAGAGATGGAAGAAGACGAAGAGGGCGTGGGGACGTGAGTGCGTTTGTTTTAAACTGCTTCAAAGGGGCAAATTCGGGATTAGGCCTATTAGGGTTCGGATTTCAGTTGCCGGCTAGACAAACGACAACGACATGTTCGAGACGACCATGTCGACGAGGTAATGTAAGACATTAATAAATAGCAAAATCTGTCCAGAACACGTGCCCCACTTCTCTTTTTCACGCAAGTGCAACGGCGAGACGAATGGTTGATATTGATTCAGGAATGCGGGCCTCGGCCCACTTAAGTGGGTGAAAATGGGCCCATCTGACTGCCATAAATCAAAAATAAAACACAATATGTATCTGTTTATGGGAGTCCATAATAGAATGGGCTTTGACGTTTTAACTTTCCGACGGGCCCATTATTTCATTTTACGCAAGCTGGGTAGAAAATAGCTCCAAACCATGTCGGCTGTCTAGGCAGTTGGTCTATAGGCTTTATGCTTAAGCAGGAGACCGGGGAAGAAAAAAAGGACAAGGAAAAAAAGTTGACTTTTGCATTGGGGTCATCTGATCAAGGCAGCCAAATTGCTAACTAACTAGTGAATTTATCATCAATTTGAATAGTCGATCTTCCGTGTGTCATACGGCTAAAGGCTTACATTTTATGCATCGCAGAAACATATGAAACGAATGATGCAGGATCGATAAATGTAGAACATTTGGTTAAGCCATGGATTGATATCAAATCAAATAGGGGAGTTTACGCAGAACATTAATAGTACAGGGATGTCTTCACTCTCAAAGACATCCCTTTTCAAGTCTAAGGTTGCCTTCACGGAATGGCATGGTATCTAGGATGCCAACACCAGCCCACTTATTCGTTCCTTCCTTTTTTTTTTCAAAAAAAAAAAGAAGATAATAATAATAATAAAAAGAACAATGAATCGTAGGAAGAACCAACTAGGAAATTAATCGTTCGACAAGAAGTCCCGAATATTAAAGTTTGGCCCAAAGGCTTTTAAATCCACAAGGGAAAAAAATGGCAAGACCGAAGGCCGAAGCTTTCTAGTCCCCAAGTCCGACCAAGCGTCATCAAACAGTACCATCTCAGAAAGGATCTTGGGTTGGTCCCAGACTAGTATATCCCAAAACCCAACCCACAACCAAGCACTTTCTAGAACCGAAGATAGTGTAATAAAATGAGCCTTATTTTTCCCTTGTTACTCGACTCCACTTTCCCAAAACCGAAACCCCAGCAGGAAAATTCACCACAGAAGAACCATGTCAATAGTCCCAGTTAATAACGAAAGAGGTGTAACCACCACCAATTCCTCCTCTGCTGGAGACTTGTGGGATGTCCCAGAAGACTTCCTCGCCTCACTTGATCTCTGGGACCCATTTCAAAACTTTCCTTTTCCTTCCATGCTCTCCACTCACTTTCCCTCCTCAATTTTCCCTTATTCTCGTCAGACCCATGTCAATCGGAGGGAAACCCCAAGAGCCCACGTGTTTAGAGCTGTGTTTCCAGGTGGGTCCAGCAGTGAAGATGTGCTGGTTTACATTGATGATGGCAATATGCTTCAAATTAGCACGGAGGATGGCAGTTTCTTGAGCAAGTTCAAGCTTCCCGAGAATGCTAAAAGGGATGAGATCAAGGCATCTATGGTTAATGGCGTGCTCACTGTCACTGTTCCCAAGGCCGGTGCCGGTGCCCGGCAGCGTAATGTAAGGGTCGTTGACATTACAGGTTCCGGCTGACGGAGGATTATTACCCATTGGTTTGGCTGTCGGTTGCGTTAGGACGCTGTATGCGTGTGTGCGTTTGTGTTTCTGTGTGTGCGCGTCTGTTAAGAGAGATTTTACCCGATAGTGGTTTGTTTCTGTGCGTGTGTGGGGCGCGTGTGCTTGTGCCGAACATAGGGGCACGTAAGTTGTTGTCACCGGGGTATTAAGCAATAAACGCAGTCGTTTAACGTACGAGCAGTTTGGCCGTGTGAATTATTTAACGTAAATAGTGATCGATTTATAACATTTTCTTGCCACGTATATTACATAATAAATATTATTGTAGTGGTGTTCTATTAAAATTGTGAAGTAACACAGGAAATTTAGTGATAACTTAAATTTTTTTTATTGAAAAAAAAAAAGAGGTAAGTGCATTAGTGGTTTTAAATTTAATATGTTATAATTGATTATAATACAATTTCATTTAAAGTTGTTATTCTGAGTATTTTTATAAAAAATATTAAATTAAGAAAAGTAAGGGATATGAGTAATGTCATTATAATGTTTTTTCTCCTTTGCGCCCCAACAAAAAATAAAAAAATGTGTAGTGGCCAACGACGAACATGGGCTGCAACGCCATTACGGGCTTTCGTATGGATGGACTGAGCCGTGAATGAGTTTTGATTCGGTTCTGACATCCCATCAAACAATTAACACTTCCAGTGCCTAAGACTTCGAGACTAACTAAAAGGCCCAGTTCGCATTTCAAGCCCAAACTTTGCGCAACCACTAATTCTTTTCAATTTACAAACACAACCAGCAAGAATGGTTTGTTTGTTTTTTTTTGGTTTCAATTTTCTTGATACGAAAGGGAATTTAATTTTGAACTTAGTGACGCTATAATAGACAAGAGAAGCTAAATGCTGTTGAACTTATCAAGTCACGTGTGCACGTGAACTTATCAAATCACGGGTTGGAGGGATGGGGAAGAAGAAGCTAGACGCGGTTGTTGTGCGATGTGCCGATAATGTGCAATAATAAAAGGATCTATAGATATAATGCTTTTGTTTCTCGGCTGTTTCTCCGCATCCTTATTCTTCAGTTACTCAAAAGCAGTTGAGCTCTTCCCTGATGTGAGGTTTTTAGGGTGTCCTTTCTCTTTTTTTTTTTGTGGACTTTTGGTTCGTTAGATCAGAATTTTGAATCCAAATGAGCTGAGAATCCAACAGCGATACTTCTAATCTTGACTTGAGGCCTGGCTTTCCCTCAGTTGTATCGTAGGCCTTTGGATAAATTGGTGCAAAGTGCAAAGAGTGGGGCTATGTGGTAGAAGGCATGTTCATATTTTTATGGCCTTCACCTTGCTTTGTTAAACGAATTTAATCTGCCTACGAGAAGTGAAATTTACAGCCTATTAATGATAATCCAAGATATACAAACTGATAAAGATAAGTATAAAAGGATGATTATAAGTACCCCCAGTGAACAACGTTCATTATGAATAAGAACCAAAGTTGGTGCTTCGATGCTCCATTTTATTTCACACACACACAAAAAGGTAATAATCCAGTCCCAAGACAAGTGGAGGCACAGAGATTATAAAAGAGGAGATTTATAAGCTCAAGTAAAGAAACATTCCTTCAACCCTACCAAGAAATGGATATAAATTAAACAAAGTTAAAAAGCAGTCCAGCCCCACCACCACCTCAGCTGCAATGATGACAACAAGAGTGGAAGTGGGGTCTCAACTACTTATAATAATCTTCAAAAGGCATCATTCACATTGTCATGCTATATTCCCATGCAAAATAGACAAGATAATGTACATAAGTCTTTGTGTCTTAGTGATGGTGTTAAAAGATGGATGAAAGGGCAAAAAAAAAAAGGGGGTGTGAAATAGAATCTAGTACTATCTCTTGAGAGATGTGATGGGTATTGCACTGGCAAAGAGAATCCATGTTGGGAGCTTGAAAAGGCGAGCCAGGGCAGCAAGAGAAAAAGAGAGAGAGAGAGAGAGAGAGAGGTGCGTAGGTGCTTGTATGCATGTGTGTTTGTGTCAGCTTGAAAGGGCATGCGTTTATTCAAACTTCAAAGGAGCTCTAGCTAGGTAGCCCTGTTGTTGTTTCAGGCATTAAGGAATTTTGAGGGGGTGTTGGCTTCTTCCCTTTTGGCGTTTTCACAAATTCCCTTCCATTCTCAGAACAGTCTTAATATTCCCATGCCGTGCCATCTATCTTTGTCATTATTTTACTTTGTTTATGTACTATCGTTGGGAATAAACTCTCAAATCAATGCCTAAACCCCCCTTTTTCCCTCCTTGATCTTTGTCCTCCCATTGGCAATTTCTTGTCTTCTGGGGAAAGAGAAGCAAGCGAGCTAACCTGGCATTGAGAGCCCAATAGGGCCTCAAGGACATAAAATGTGATGAGATATGGGGAAAAGCTTTTATTGATTCGATCCTAAATCCAATGATTTAAACAAATCAATCTTTTAACTGCCCTTAATAAAGTGCTCATAAAAGATGTAAAATGTGAAGAAAACTTTTTGACTACGATAGTGGTGCCTACACTCACAACCTTTTAATTTTATATTACTCTATAGCTTTTGCCTCAATAGTTATTGTCAATTGTGAAGATGAGAAAAAAGAAAAAAAAAAAAAACAAAAAAGGAAAAAAAAAAAGAAAAAGAAAAGGTAACGATCAAACGGTAATATAAATGTTCTCAAATTACGCACATATCCCTTCTCATATTATCTGAGACTCTCAGACACGATTCCGTGGTAGTAACACTTCATAATACACTATCAAAATAAATCAAAATTAACTTTTCTTTGGTGACAAAAAATTTATGCGATTTCAATTGTTGATAGAAGTCCGTTAAAAAAAAAAAAAAGTAACAGTTCGGACCCCATAGTCAATCTTTTCAAAGACAAAAGTATTGAGAAGATTAAAAAGATTCGTTGTCATTGGCACTTACCTTCCGAACTCTATAATTAATAAGGTAGATCATGCTGGAATGATAAACAATGTATATATATATATGCATGTCAAAAAGAGAGGAATAATCAAAAGAAGATCCAAAGAGTTGTACCACTTTTTAAATGACATAACTTTTGATGGACTTCGCACAATTAAAGAGATCTTCATAACATCTCTTAAGAAATATTCAATAGTTAAAAATTCAAAATTTTACTTTTAAAATCTCAAATTTTAATCTTGTGAAGGAAGATATGAGATTTATAATAATGAAATGAATTATTTTTATTATATATTTTATAGTTTAATGCACCTCTTAATAAGAAAGCAAGGAAAAAAACAAAAAAAACTCACATAGCTCTTAACCTTAAGTCACATTGTAGGTTAGACTCTTAATCTCTTAACTTGATTTTAAACCCTAGAACTAATGACCAAAAAAAAACGCATAACAGTAGTGTGTTTATAATTTTCATTAATCTATATTGTGCATTTAAGGTGATAATACTTCGAACGCGTTATCAAGGAATGGAAAAACTACAGGATTCGGTGATATTTCAAACTACAAGGAATGGTACTCAAATTCCAACGAGATGCAAATCACCAATGGACTGGCCCGATATGGACCATTTGCAGCCATGCAAGTACAATGCATATTCCATTCCCGAAATCTCTACTGAGTTTGTAAATATTCTGATCTGTCTTTTGGAATCTTTGCAGGCTCCAAAAAGGCCAATATCCAAAGACATTTGAAAAAAAAAAAAACAAAAAAAATTAAAGAGAGAGGATGAAGAAGAAGAAATTCAGCAATAGAGAAGGAAATGGCTTGAAGTATCATTCTTCACTTCCTTAGACCATTACTTCTTGAACGAGAAGAACAAAATTTGCATGAAATTCATTTTACTTCTTCTTCTTGTTGTTGTTTTTGTTTTTGTTTTTTTTTTTTCTCTCAACGTGACAAGACGAATTGTTATATTAAAAATTTCTTAGTTATTTTTTTTTTTTTTGATGACCTTATGGTGTTCTATTCATATATTGGATGGATTAAATTGTGTGATTAATTTGAGCTAAAATTCCTCTAGTTACTTCAGAAAAAGCCTTTATTTTTTCCCATCATCTATCCTTTCTTTTAGCGCAGCATCATGAGTAATAACTCAAGTAAGTAAATGGTTCACATGAGATATTCATATGTCTGATGTATGCCATAAAGGAATGAAAATGATAGCATTTAATTTCTGGACAGCTCTTCTTCTCAGACAAATCCCAGATGACAGAGCAAACCTTGAATTTTTTTTTTTTTTTTCCAATTTTTTCTCTTATCAGCTGACTAAAAGCCCCAGCAATTGGTGTATTTCCCCCCTGCATTTTTTTTTTTTGGTCTTCCGGTAGAAAGCAATTTGTGAGTCTGTTTTTGAGCCTGATCAAACAGGCTTATAAGTTTGTGCAGAGAGTATATTCAGACTGCTCGAATTCACTAGCTAAGCATCCTGCAATGTCTACTTTGAAACCCATTCCGCCACCATTGACATGTCTATTTCAAAACCAACAATCATGCAGAGGGGGCTTTTGTTGTTTAGCGACTCATGTGTCATATGTATGCCTTGTTTTGTTATAACTCTATTACCAGAAAAAAGTTGGACTCTATACTTGTCTGCCAAGATATACATATCTCAGTTATTTTTGTTGAATGGGATGCCTTTATGTCCATGAATTATTAGCTAAGCGCAGCTTTTGTGCTTCAATTATTAACAGCTTCTTCACAGCCCAGTCTTTCTTGTAGGAAATTTCTCTCTCTCTCTGTTTTTTTTTTTTTTTTGAACTGTCCCCTAAAAGTAAAAAGCATTAGAAAAGGATAACAAAGAAGAGAGCCAAAAAGAGTGAGAGGGCGAAAAAAAACGTGGTTTGAGACTGACTCTTTCATAAATAGGTAAAGTTGGGTTCTTCTTTCACGGTATTGGAATTGCATAATTGATTGTGCCTTCTCCAACGTTGGTTTGGCATTCCTATGAATCTCATTTAATAAACAAGTATTTACCGTGTGCCATGTTCATACCAGTCTTTTTAACCGTGTATTTGCTCTTTTAAGGCTCTGTACTATCTTTATATTTCTTGGCTCAGAAAAAGAAAAAGAAGCTAGGAATTAAACGTGTTAGTGGGAGCCTTCATTTTTTGGTTTATGAGTGGGTACTTAGGTTTTTTTTTTTTTCTCTTCAAATTTTTGCATTTGGTCTTTTCCCTTCTACGTACCATACCATTAAAAAAAAAAAAAAGATTTTTGATTAGATTTAATAGTGAAATGTAAGTATATGTATGATTATAGCCTTAATTGTGAGTCCCGGTTCTCCTCTTTCAGTAACTTGATGGGATTAGGGGATTAAACATGCATTTTGCTAATGTGTCATCTTCAAAATTGTCCATCCTACACATCTTCAACGCGGTCGAGAAAGAGAGAGAGGTTCATGTTCATTGGGATTGGCAAATAAAGAGAGTGGTAGCAATGATGGATTGGTTTGTCATTGTTATGCATGGAATAGAGAAAGAAAGGAACATACTTTCGTAGCTTTTCCTTTACTTATTCTTTCGCTTTCGTTGCCTTCTGCTGACCCACTTTGATCAATCAGTCTCTTAGATTTCAGTAGCAAAAGCTTTCTTTCCCACCTTTACTTCCTCTGCTTTATCTTTCACTCCATTAATCGATCTAGTATTCTGGCTGAAGTTAAAGTTTTATAAAAATTCGAACTCAGTATGGAAACTTGGATCAAGAGGGAACCTTTTTTGTATCCTATTATCAATCCATAAATTCAAGATTAAAGCTTGGTTTGAGGACGCCAAATTGTTGAGAAAAAATGTCAAGAATTTAAAATTTAATCTATTTGAGATTTCAAACTTCAAATATGCTAGATGGGAGGCCAATGAAGGAATGAAATACGAGAAATCTGTTACTTTTTCTTAACTATTAATTATTTATTGCGAAGTTAGCTATTATCTTTCCTTTTTGTGCGTGTGTTAATTGGCTCCAGACTCAATTCGAGAAGATGAACAAATGAAAATTTTCAAATGAGTATTGGCCATATCTTTCCTAAATTAAATCAATTGAATAGCCGGATTTGACAACTACAGCCACGAATCCATAATGCAGACGAAATTCAAAACCTACTGTGCCATGATAGAAAAGTAATTATCATTCCGTTGACCATTGTACAGAAAACCGTCTGGAGCTATGTTCATGGCGAAAAACCATAGAAAGGAGAGGGCAAATAAAGAGAAAAATTAGTTTATTTTCTATATTTTTTTCCCCCCACAACTGCAAATCGGTCATTTGGGCCATGATTTACAGACATGGAATTGAGATTGAGACTTTCAATAATTTTGCATGAATTTCTTTTTTTATTATTATAAGATTCATTACATCATAAATAATATAATAAAAATAATTATTTTTATTCTCATAAATCTTATACTTTTTTAAAAAATTAAAATATGAAATTATTAGAGTATGTATAAAAAAACTTCTATAAGAAAAGTGAAGCATTACACAGCAAACAATATAACCATATGGAAAAGTCACAGTAGTTTCGAAAACACCCCATGATTTGTATCTGATAAATACGAACTTCTCTACATGTATGCCGACCTCATGGACCACTGTCCTATTTATGTCGTTTATAATTCTGATGTAATCCTACGAAAAATGCTCGGCTATACATTGAATGAAGATTGCCATTTATAGAAACGCCAAGTCGTTATAGATTACATGCTTTTGTACCTTAAGTTGCCAAATGATTGGTAAATACTTCAAGTCAAATGTTAAGTCTGAGTCTAAATAAAAAACTTAAGTAGGATTTAATTAAAATAAAAAATAATAATTGAATAAATTTATATATTTGTAAATTATATATATGTGTGTGTGTTTATGTTATTTATTTAATGGATGATGGTAATTAATTAAATATTATTTATGTTATTAAGTATGAATTAATGTTAAAAAAAAAAAGAAAGTGAAGTGAATCCAAAAATAAAAAAGTGCACCCTCCATGTTAGAATTAGATCGATTAAATACACAATTCTGGGAGCAAATATCCGAAACGACATTTGCAAATTGCAATTTTGCATTGCATGATGCGTCTCATATTATCATATATGGAGAGTGGTGTATACGGGCTAGGTGTGTGCTGTGGAATTGGAAAGAGCAAAAAGAATTGCAAATCCCCAGGTGAAAAAAGAATGTTGGAATGTACACATGGGAGCGAGACAGAGAGAAAGAGATCGGGTACGGAGAGAGAGAGTAAAAGGAATAATTTGAAAAAAAAAAAGAAGAAGTAAGTTTAAGAGAGAGAGAGAGAGGGAGGGAGAGAGAGGAGGGGGGGGGGGGAGATCAAAGTGCGGATATCCACATGATATGATGATGTGCTTGGGGGGACATTTATTGTATAAAGTTGCACGCTTTCTTTTTCCACTCTCTCTCTCTATCTGTTCACTTATAATTCCCCTTTTTTATTTTAATTTTTAGCTCGGGTAGACTTACGACTGATTGACTGGGAATTTTCGGACTGGATTCTGCAATTGACGGGGCCCCGGTTGCTGACCCGTCAATGCCTCTAAGTTTTTTTAATAAAGAAAAAATAATTGCCTTTTTTTTTTTTTACCATAATAATTAGAATTTCTTAGATGCACCGGGTGCACCATATAAATTTGCATTCAAAGTCAAAATATTATCGTTTTAATGTACAATTTTACACAGTGAAAATACGCCTTGGAATTTCTCACATTGAGACCATATTATCTTCTAACTACCAACTTGATTTGTATTGTTTTGACTGAACTTTAGCTGCATCTTAACATGCTACTTTCAGATTCCCATATGCAGAGTGCTTCGTAAGCATGTTATGCATAAGGGTCGAGCAGGCCGAGGTTAAGGTGGGCTAAGTGAAACATTCTGCTGTACATGTAATGGAAGTTGAGCAGTGAAAGTTGCAATGGAACCATAACTCTGAAATTTTTTTTTTTTATTTTTTTCAATGGTTTAAACAAGAAAATTTATCCATTCCTTGACAACCTAAATTTCCGATAGGATTGTAGTTGTTTGGTTCTAATTATATTACAATTCCTCCTCGTTCAAAATTAATTCATAAAATTTATTTTTTTCTTACCAAATTATAATTAGTCTCGAGTTGATAGTTACAGTCACCATGTCAGATACTTTTAATTTGCTTAACCATATGGGGCCTTAATGTCCCGTTTTGATGAAGCCTATGATTTATTCTTTTCATTCTTTTGTTGAAAACTTGTGTGTAAAATCGCAAACCAAATCATGGGAGTTGGAATCCATCTCATAGAAAGAATTCTGAAGTGTCAACATGAGTTCACAAAGTGATACTTTCCTTCCAAGTAGAGAAATTCTGTTCACTCCCCATCATCTTTTGAATATTGAAATATCATGTTCTTATGATTTGGGCACCCCCACCCCCCCCCCCCCCCCCCAAATTCCTTTTTACACAATCGATACCAAAAATTTCTTTGGCAAAAGAGCATCAGCAATAACCCAACAATTAGTGAACCTCATCATTATACACGCATAGAACAACATTGGGGTGCACCATATTGAATGCTACTACATGTCATCTCTGACTCTGTCTTTGAAACCTTTTTGTCTATTTTTACAATATGTGAAGTTTACATTAATCATGCCGAGATGTACAAACGATTAAAGTTTTGAGTGTTTTATCTTTGCGAGAAAACTGTTAAACCTAGACGATTTCTATGACTTTGACCATAGACCGTATGATCTCCCCGGGGCATATCATTTGGCACTTTTCCAACCCCAAAAGGTGGGTCTTAAAAAAAGTCACCTAATTATTAATAAGCTCTTTCCCTAACGCTCCGTCCCTCAGCCACCGCTCATGCAAAGGCACATAACGGGAACTTGGATTAATAAGCATCATCTGGGTGTAAGTCTTGAAGAGACAGTAGAGTTCATTACTCAATGAACGTGGATCGAAATGACTTGAAAAGGACAAAAATGGTGGGGGCCGGGGAAGTGATAACGTGTTACACGATGCACACTAATTACGTTACACATCATATATTAAAGTCCAGAGATTTTCTTTAGACGACTTTGTTAACTATAAGTAAAAGCTGCGAACGAATAATTTTACTAAACCTTCTACTTTTGAATCCCAAATTAATATTTTACCAAGAGAAAATCTGAATTAATCGAATAATATGGTATGCGTGCCTGTATGAATATCAATATTTAATATCATACATCCGATTGATGATAGCATGGATTACGATCGATGAAATTACTTAGCGGACCCATTAAGATTAGTCAACTGGACCATGGAACTTGGTTCCAATTTTCTATAGTCCTTCTGTTAAGTGCCCACGTATCATCTTGTTATGGTTTATTTAAATGGAAAAAAAGAAAAAAAGTTTAAGGATATGAATAAATAGACATGGGTCTAAAAATATAAAATTAGAGCCGTCAATTATAATTAAAAATATATATATTTTTTACATATGATAATCAATGATTATTATTAAGTGATATGAACTTGGTCCATTTATTTACATATGTGATGAAATTTTATTAATGTATTATGAGATTGAATTTGATGACGCTATAAGAAATAAGGTGCAAAGTAGGGAGAAGATAAGAAAAGAGATGAAAGTAGTCAAAAGGTTTTACTGAAAGGTCACACCCATGTTCCTTGACCTACAAGCATATGCACATCATGGGATATGTCTTATTTGAACAAAATGTGAAGATAGTTAATAATTTTGTCTATCATAACCGTGGATATCAATATCATTTGGCAACCCAAAAACCCTTTTGAGTGGGTTGTTGGGGGTGAGAAGGGATTAAGACAAAAGGTCATTGCAGTTTGACGGGAAAGAGGGAGCTGAGAAAAGAGCCAATAATGCTTTGTAGGATAGCAGACAGAGGGTTGCTTTCTGGGTACTTTGGGAATAAAATGCTGTCCTCTCTACGAGGATTGGCGTGGAGAGAGAACACAAAACTATAGGTCATATATATATATATATATATGCGCATATTTATGTATAACCAACAAATGATAATGAAGAAAAAGAAAGTGGAAAAAGTAAAGAATTCAACTTTCCTTTTTTATCTCTCATTTCACAGACTGGCCAGTGGCTCCTTTCCGCTTTTTCTCTTTACTACTTGCTTTGAATTTCTGCTGGTTTTGTCTGTCCCATACACCATTCAAAGAGGGTGATGTGGAAATAGAGGGAAACTCTCTGAGTCTGAAGTAAATTTTGAATCCTGACTTTTTTTTTCCTTAATTCATGAAAATATTTTGCATAAAAATATAAAAAAGCGAAAAAGGCATTACATCCTTTTACTATTAGTAATCATTAATCATGCTAGTAAACTTTCTTGTTTTATATTAATTATTTCAAGCACATAGTTCTCGAAGTAGCAGATAAAATCATAAAAAAAACGTACAAAGGAGGCAGGTTGAAATCTTCTTGCAGCTTTTCATCATCTCGGGGGAGAAAAATTAACCTGATGAGCGCATCCTGCCGTTAAATAGTTTACCATATGCATTGATACTTGCAAGTCCCAACAATAGAATTTGATTATTAAAAGTAACCTTTTCTTATCTTAATTAGCTAGCAGAAAAGAAATCCAGTGACAAATTAGATTACCATTTAAAGGAACATTGGGGAATGAAAAGATAGTGCAATAGTATAACTGTAATCTCAGGAGGAGAGAAAGCAAGGGAGTGGAAATAAAGAGCCAAAAAAAAAAAAAAAAAGGCTGCCCTACTATTTAAAAAGAAAAAGGAAAAAACACCAACAATGAGAAGTATAAAGAAGGTGCGGTGGTCTGGTCTGGTTTTTGTATCACTCTACTAAGATATCTCCAAGCACTTCTCTCAAAAAATCTCACCATCTATTTTCAGCTTACTTCTGGTCTTCTAGCTAGCTCTAGCAGGGAAGTTTTTTCCTCCAAGAGCAAAAGAGGAGGCTTTAACTGCTCTTTCAGAGCTTGATTTCCTATTTAGTCTTCAGAGACTAGAAAAGGGGTGGGGTGGTGTTAAAGGGAGAGAGGAAGATAAGAGAAGAAAGACAGAAACAAGGTTTGTCCTGAAAGAAAAGGGTCTTTCTTTGCATAAGGGGGTGGTTGGGGGGTGGGTTTGGGCCAAGTGATGCGCTCAGGAGCTTGTACGGTCCAGCAGACCCTCACAGCGGAGGCTGCTTCAGTCCTGAAGCACTCTCTAAGCTTGGCAAGGAGGAGAGGCCATGCTCAGGTCACTCCTCTCCACGTTGCTGCCACTTTGCTGAGCTCGAGAACCAGTCTTTTGAGAAGGGCTTGTCTTAAATCTCAGCCTCACCAAACTTCGCACCCTCTCCAGTGCAGGGCCCTTGAGCTTTGCTTCGGTGTGGCACTGAACAGACTTCCAACAACACCAAGTCCTTTGCTTCATGGCCAGCCCTCTCTGTCCAATGCTTTAATAGCAGCACTCAAAAGAGCACAAGCTCATCAGAGAAGGGGTTGCATAGAACAGCAGCAGCAACAGCCTCTCTTGACCATAAAGGTTGAGTTAGAACAGCTGGTGATATCTATTTTAGATGACCCTAGTGTCAGTAGGGTTATGAGGGAAGCTGGGTTCTCCAGCACTGCTGTTAAGAACAATTTAGAGGACTTCTCGGCTTCTTCTGTCTTCCAGTGCTATGGCACTTCTGGTGGGGTTTTCTCTTCACCTTGTTCTCCATCTCCAACTGATACTCAAAGAGAGATCATCAACCCCACTACTTTTTGGCAAACTCATTTGTTGGCTTGCACTCCTGAGAGAAATCCAATTCTGTTGTCACCACAAAAAAAGGTACCAATCAACTACTTGACAGACTCGGCTTCTGTGAAGGAAGACATCAAGTTGGTTTTTGAGGTTTTGCTGAGCAAAAAGAGGAAGAATACTGTGATTGTTGGGGACTGTACATCCATAACTGAGGGCCTTGTCGGAGAGCTAATGGGAAGACTAGAGAGAGGAGAGGTTCCTGTTGAATTAAAGCAAACCCAGTTCCTCAAGTTTCAGTTTGCACCAGTTTCTTTGAGATTCATGAAAAAAGATGATGTTGCCATGAATATCAAAGAACTGAAAAGAAAAATGGATTCTCTTGGAGATGGTGGGGCCATTATTTATACAGGAGACCTTAAATGGACAGTTGAAGATCCGGCTGTTAACGGAGAAGTCTCCGGTTACAGTCCGGTTGATCATCTAGTCTCAGAAATAGGAAGGCTACTGTCTGATTACGGCAACTCAAACAAAAAAGTATGGTTAATGGCAACTTCAACTTATCAGACATATATGAGGTGCCACATGAGGCAACCTCCTCTTGAGAATCAGTGGGCACTTCAAGCTGTCTCTGTTCCCTCAGGTGGTCTTGGACTGAGCCTCCATGCTTCCAGGTTTATCTCTTGCACTATTCCCCCCCCCCCGCGCCGCGGCGCCAATTTTTTTCATGTATATATTTTGGCCCATTTCCATTCGCCATTGATGTTCCTTCTTTTGATCTCTTATTTTGTTTTGTACTTGCTGTCAGTGCTTGCCTTAATTGTCTTAATGAGTCCAAAACCACTGATGAAAAAGTATTGGTTTCATGAGACATATGAATCACTGTTCCTTTGCGTGTGTGTGTGTATTATTTATTTATTTTTTTTGTTGTTTTGTCAGGATATAGCTTCCGCATGCTTGCTCGTTTTTTCTTAGCAGTATCAATGGAAAAGAGTATTGAAAAGAATCAAATAAAAAAGAAGGTTTCCGAAGTCACTTTTTTTTTTTTTTTTTTTAACTTTGTTGCAACATTGTCTTGTACAGGTCTTTGTTGTTTCTTTCAATGAACAGATCTTGATGGATGCGATATACATACTTGATAAAGGCCACCTCTCCGAATCATTTTAGGATATATATGTTTCGGTTGTCGTTTTTGCTCTTTTTCAGCTTTTACCATCTAAATTTGTTTGGCATAAGTTTTTGTCCTGTCTAAAGGCTTGGGATTGACAAAGAACATACCTTGTAATCTTCACATGTTTAGATTAAGAAAGCACCAGATACAACTCCTCCTAGTTTAAATTTCCCGATTCACAGACCCAATCGGTATTAACACATACTTATAACTTTAAAAAATAAAAAAAAAAATTGATAGGTCCAATTTATGCCTTTTGCGTGCTTTATAACAACAACAACAACAACAATAATAATGAAATAATGATTCAATGAACTGTGGTGTTTGATTAATTAAGGTTTCTATTTAAGAAACTGATGTTAATTTGACTTATTAAACTTATTATCCGCAGTTTCAACCATTCAAGAGTAGCCATTTCCGGAAACACATCTCGAGTGCTGGAAGCAAAGCCGCTTATTAGCATTAGCAAGGAGGGACAAGACAAATTCACTTGCTGCCCGGAATGCAGCTTCAATTATGAAAAAGAAGCCCGAGTATTCAAGTCAGGCGAGCAAAAACTTTTGCCTCCTTGGCTTCAAAAGCAAGGCATCAATTCCAATCAACTGGTAACAAAAAATCGAACACTTATGGTTCTGAATCAAAGCTTCAAAATGTAAAGTGTACCTTCACTGCCCATGTTTTGGGATTTTATCTCACGTATTGATTCATATTTTCAGGATGAATTGGTTGAACTCAAGAAAAAATGGAACACATTTTGCCAAAGCCTACACTACCAAGGAAGGCACAATCAAAGCCATTTTGTTCCCACAATTAGCAACAATCAGAGCCCAACTGGAAAGAGCTATTCTTATCCCTACTGGACAAGCCAAAACTGCATCCTCCCGGATTCAAATTCGGTCTCCTTTGTGGATTCATCTTTCAAGCCTAGCCAGAGCTCCAATGGCGTGCCTAAATTCAGACGACAACAATCTTGTACTATTGAGTTCGACTTTGGAACTGGTGCCCACAATCACCAAACGGGAGAACCGAGCTTGGACTGCCTCAGAAGCACTGAAGGTAAGGAAGTGAAGATCACTCTTGCACTTGGAAATACATTGTTCTCTGATTCAGGGAAATTGGATAAAGGCAAGGGTGATCTGTGCAAGTTATTGCAAGAGAATGTGCCCTGGCAGTCCGAAACCATTCCTTTCATTTTAGAAGCATTAAGTGAATCGGAATCCACCAAGAAAGCAACTTGGCTAGTTATTCAAGGGAACGACACGGTGGGAAAAAGAAGATTGGCACTTTCCATTGCAGAGTCCTTCACTGGATCAGCCGAATCGCTGCTCTACATGAACATGAGGAAGCAAGAGAATGTGGAAAGCACATGCTGTGAAATGCTTGCTCAACGCCTGCGAAGGCTAGAAAAACTCGTTGTTCTGGTGGAAGAAGTGGAATGGGCTGATACCCAACTCTTGAAATTCCTTGCCGATGGATTGGAAACAGGATATTTTGGAGATTCTTGCCAAGCCCAAGCAATAATTATTTTGACAAAGGGTGGTCCCATGGGCCATGAAGATGGAAAAATGGATCATCATTCACTTATGCAGATAACACTCAAGGTGCAAAACACCCAAAAAGCTAGTTTTGATCACAAGAGAAAAGCTGAGTGGATAAGCGACACTTCAGGCAAGACCAAGGCTCCAAGAAACGATGGAAAGGAAGATGAATCTTATGCTGCAACTGTTCCAAAAGGAACCAAGAAGAAAGAATTCTCAAAACAGTCTAGTTTCAACACCCTTGATCTCAATATCAAGGCAAACGAGGACGACGAAAGCGAAGACAAACCAGGGGAGTTTAGTCCCATGTCAAGCGATCTGACTCGCGAAACGACGTCGGATCCCCTTATCCCACATGGGTTTCTTGACTTGATCAAGAACCGTTTTGTTTTCGATCGGAACAAGGCTGAGGACAGAGAGATGGCTGAGGTTTTCTTGTCCAAGTTCAAATCTTGCATGGAAGAGGTTTTTGGGGGTCAAAACGTAGTTGGTTTTAGCATGGAAGAGAGGGTATTAGAAGAAGTAATAGAAGGGTCAGGTACATTTGTTAACAGTTTGTTTGAGAAATGGCTAAAAGAGGTCTTTCAAACAAGCTTGGAGACAGTTAATATTGGAGGGAATAGGAGTGGTATAGAAGTTAGGCTTTGTTTTGGGGGTAGAAAATACAAGGTTTTGGAGGAGGATGGGTTCATGGGTACATGTCTCCCTAGGAAAATCCAAGTTTCTTTCATGGACTGACTGCTGTTTTTTTTTCTTTCTTTCTTTTTTTTCTTCCCTGTAAAATCGACCCATCAGATGACATTGGACCACAATGTCCTTGTCTTTGTGTAACTGCTAATTTGGCCACAGGATGTGTTTTGTTTCTCTTTTATCCCCATTTTTTTATTTTTTTTCCTATATATGCATGACGTCCATCTCAATGGATTCTAGCATATATATATATATATATATATATATATAATACATATAATTATTATAAATTTTTTAATTTAAGAATTGGTACAAGTTTTTATAGTTTAAAAATCAGAAAGTAGACGGTTTGCAATTATTGTTTGAGACGTGATGGAGGAGGAATCTGACCGGTCATAATTGAGGGTTTTTTTTTTTTTTATCAACTTGATTAACATAATAACCAAACCGAAACCATAAACTGTTAGTTCATAGAAATTTTTAAATGAAAATTCCAAAATATTTTAATTTAAAAAAAAAAAAAAAATTCACATCGAACCTCATCGAATCGGCTGTTGTCACGGTTCATTCCTTCCCTTGAACTGTAACGATTGGGGAACTGAGAACCGGAACTGGTCAAGCCTGGGGTCAAGTCTAATTCACAAACTAAAAACGTCATGTACAAAAGATAAACTTCAAACATTTGACTTCAATTTTTATGAATCTTTACTCGAAATATGACTTATTGTCATAATATACTTGAAGACTAATTAAATTAATTATAAAAATATTTTTAAGAGACACTTTAATAATTAAAACTTTAAGTTTTTAGATTTAAAATTTAAAATTTTAATTCTAGAAAAAAAAAAACATGAAACTTATTGATATAAAAAAAAATATTATTATTTTTTAATTCACGATGTAATTAATGTCTTAATAAATTTTTAAAAAAAAAAAAAATCACAGAGAACTAATGATAAACAAAAGAGAAGAGCAAAAGGAAATGACCGTTCTGTCTTGAGCAATGATGGCAGATCAGGACACCAAGCAACTCTTTTTAAGACTTGATAATAATAAATTCGTTGAGAAAGACGACGCAATGCATAAACAAGATAAGTATGTTGTTCAAAGTGGAATTCTCTTAAGCATAGAAGATACAGAACACTCTCACACCCACAAGTATTCTGGATTACTTCCTTAGTGACCAATGTTATCTCCAGTCATTACATTATATTCATTTCACACGCTTTTTTGACTGTAATGAGTGGCCATTCATGCATTAGTCACTGCAATCAGAAAAGGAGCAATGATACTCCCCATGTATGTTTTCCCTGGCCTCCCACCAAAAAACACCATCTTCCCCCCACTACAAGCCAATTTTCAATTTCTACGTCAAAAATTGCTTCATTTGGACCCAGCATCATTATTTGACCTATATGGAACCCATGACAGCAAAAGCCATGATTGCATCAAACGGCGGAGAGTGGGGCCTGTCTTCCCATAATAGAACACACAAGTTAAAAGATGCTTTGATAATTTAGATGGCCGATTGTGGCACTGCTTTAGGAAAGCTCTCAAAGTGTCCTTCTCCCTAATTTATTAGGTAAAGTTTGGCCTATTATTAGGAGAATGATGGATTTTCTATTGAAATCCCACTTGCAAAATTTCAGTGGGTATCCTCGTGTGACCCTCGAACGCGTAGACCTTATTATGCCAGAAAATCTGTCCCTGCACTTCAATCCCATTATCCTCATAACTTGAATGATTCTTTTCAATTCGATGCATCCTCCATTACTCAATGATTTCTTAATGTCACCTCAAAAAAAAATTTTGTTTTTTTTTTTTAAAAAGAAGGATTCCTTAAATATCATGTTATCCCGCTAGCCCACCTTCCCTTATGTGCCTAAAAAGGACACAAACTGACATGGTAAACCCTGGGGTAGGACACAAACTGACATGATAAACCTCGGAGTAGTTTTTGGATTAGATTTCTACGGTCAACAAATTTTGTAAACTTATTACCATACCTAACGAGTGCCACACGAGCCTTCTTTTTTGTTAATGATACTGATAATGACTGTCACAAGTTAAATTTCAATGGACCACCCAGTTAAAAACTGTGAGATAAAACATGAACCACCAATCTCGTGATAAATGGCGAAGGTCAGTCTAATCACCAACGTAAATAAAGACGAGTCTTGTTCACTAATAAGGTTCTCCGTCTTAGATCCCTACCGTTTATGCAATTTGTAGCATAAAAACAAGAGAGTCATCCACTAGTTTTGATTAGTTGTACAGGCATTACAAGCACTCGTAGTGCACAGTAGCTGGCTAAAAGAGAAACATATTATAGAATACACCTGAATTGTTCCCACAAAAAAGACAGGTACGGCATTCTTTGGCGATCTCTTGATCAGGACTTGCTCCGGAAATCTACTCAACGGCCCTAATTGTGGAAACCATTTTTCCACCAATACATAGATCTAGAAAACTTAGCAGTAAAAACATAGCGTCAATAACCGCAAAAGCTTCACATCAAATGCATAGAACTAACCTAGAATTCTTGGCGCAGAATCTTATATCATCTTTAATTAACCCCTTGAGATTCAAAGATACACTTCAAATCACACAATCACAACTCGTCAAAGGCATTTTGCACCATAAAATGGGAATACATTATAAGCTATGCGAAGCTTGGGACCACCCAATAATGTACGAGAGAGAGTTTACACCATCGAAGTGTTGAAAAGAGCCCACATAAAATTGTTAGTCATCATGGCGAGTACAGGGCAATCACGAAAATATATTAAGCAACTCTTTTGGTGAGAACAACACTCACACTCATTGTCAAGATTGAGAAGATGTAGATATGAGATCAGCGAATTATATCTTCCATGTGGATTGAACAAATGAGAGAAATCACAATGAAATTTCCTTTTTTTTAATTTTTTTATTTTATTATATCTTCCGAAGAACCCCAACAAAAGTTGTGCTCCTTCTATTTGTTGCCAAACGTAACAAAACCAGCACCACATCCAAAAATTATGAAACTGAGATTTTGAATGATCCAGCACAAGCCAGAAACAACCAAAGAGGCAAAGGGAAAGAGCCAGATGCACAAAACAATTAAATACTCCTCATAATCGTAGCCCAAAAAATCAAAATCTTCTAACACTTACCTACGATGGCTGGGTTCGTTTTAGCCATCGAATGCCAGCTGATAGCGTTTAGCTCACCAATATCTATATTTTGTTATTTAGTTTTAACAGCGGCTATTCAGAGGCCAACTTTTTTTACCCCTCAAGAGCAGTTGTTCTATCCACACAGATGGCTACAAGCCATCGGCATGAGAAGAGATGGTAACAAACAAAACAAAGATGGGTCAAAATGAATTATCAAGTCTACTTATGCACACCATTCATGCATAATCTGATAGCAACCACACCTTTTCTCTGCAAAAAGTAGGTCCCTACTATGTACTTCCCTCCCTCAAACTAACAAAACATCTCCTCTGTGGCTCAGCTTCTACATGGTGGCTCAGCTTCTACATGGTGGCTCAAACTTGCTCTTGACAATGCTTGGGGAGCTTTGACCATGCTTGGGAAGCTTGACTCCCCTTTTGAGCCATGGATCGATCATTCCTTAAACAGTCTACGCCATGGATCAAATCTCAAGCATGGTTCCCCTCTTCTTACCTGAGATTCTGACTGCATTCTCAATCTCAGATTTAGCTCCAACCAAATTTTGACATAAAAAAGCTTAAACCAGCAAGGCCAATGTAATTTACATCAGACGTGGAGGGAAAAGATGAAAGGGGTGTTCTGGGTTTCCAAAATCAATTATTTTCCTCCAACAATCAGTGTACAGAAGGCTTTATTATGAATCAGCTCAAATATACATTATTGTTGCATAACATACAAAATGAGGGGTGTTAAAAAAGGTAAAAATGAAAAAGAGGCCTAGGGTTAGAACAACTGACAAATGGGAAGGAAAAAAGTGCTAAACTAACAAATAGGGGCAAAGGAAGCTAATGTACAAAGAATGGCACCAAGGGTGCTAACCGAGATTTTCGGGTATTTCAAATTTTGTGAAAAAAATATACACGAGGGTGGCGAGAAAATATGTTCCCACCCAAAAGCATCAAGGAAACAAAATGCAGACTTGCAAGGTCAGAATTGGCAACTTACACCAGGCTTAGGAGGCATTGCATTTGAAAATGAAGCCTTGGAAGGATTTAGAGAATGGTTTGCAGGGTCTACAGCTCCTTCAAGGTCAAGCAACGGTTTTAGTCTTCTCTCTACCTCATTGCATTGTAGATTAATCTCCTCAAGAACCATAGAAAAAGCAGAGTTGCATGCTTGCTCATCTCTGAATGCCAGGGTCCATCTCCCATCAACCAAAGCTTTTGTCTTCAACTCTCCATGGGAGGCAGATTTTGCAGGATCCAGAAAAGGTAAGGTGGAGGGGCGGATCCGCAAGTGTAACCATCTTGAATGCTTATCATCAACTCTAGGCTGGGCACAGTTGAAACACATGATGATAAACAATGGTGAATTATTATCAATCTGCAAAAACCAAACATAAAATGCATATCAAGTGTGACCTACTACAAAGTCTTCTGAATCATTTTATCCTATGCATTGTGAAATATGAGTTCCATGAAGTATTCAGGCAACAAATCTGCCGTGCAGACATATATTGTACAACTTGCTTACAATGGCACAACAGTTTAAACATACATTGGAACCAGCCAAAGGAGCAGCAACTCGAACAACTCCATGATGCTCTTTCTGGGGTAATTCTTCTGCAAGCAGAAGCCACCCAGATATGCCCATAGAGATGGCTAGAAAGCAAAAATGGCGTTCTTTACCCCTTTCAAATGCAATCCTACAAGGCACAGCATCCACTGCATATGGAAATGATCAGAGAGAGTCAACTATGATTGTCATCAGAATGTAATTGCTAATAAAGCAAAAACGTCATGCAGCCATTAGTAGTGGAATGAAGCTGTGTCTATATGCACACAAGCATCATCATCAACCATAGAGGTTATAAAACCTACAGGGGAGAATACTAACCAAGATTCAACTTGGTGCCTGGTTTTGGACCTAAAGCATCCAAACCAGCAGTTCTTGCACGAGAATTTTCAGGGGCATCAGTTGGAGGATAGATATAAGGCTGCTCAGGCAAGATGCCACCAAAGGAGAAAATCTGAAGTTGATGAAGAAGTACAAACACCTGAGGAAAGCAAAAAGTACCCATAAGAAGCCATAACAATGCATAAGGGATAATTACAGAGTACTTAAAAGGCAGGTGCATAATGACTATAAGCATCCATATGCTATTAATCAGTCTACCATCTGTCAAATCAACCAGCAGTCCACACAAAAGGAGACACAGAAATCAACACACAAACAAATGCACACATGCATACCAATATACTAGAGAGAGAGAGAGAGAGAGAGATTTAAGTTTCACAAATGAATAATTAAACAGTGAATCTTAATTGCTGAAACATTATTTGATTGGAAAAAGTGAAGGCCAGGAACACAAACCTTCACCACCTCCCACATTCTTTCACCAGCAACATACGATGAGTCACTTGGAATAGCATCTGTAGGGAAAATGGACTCATTTAACGAATGTCTATTGAACAACTCCCTGTCCAACTGACCAATGTCTAAATGAGTCTAGAACTATGTGCCCATTGCCCATTTTAAAACCATTCAATTTTATCAACAGCTTTACCGTCAGATGAGGACATTTGCAATGGCAAGAGTATGTATTTTGGCTCTTTCCGCAGGGATGGAGCTTCAATTGCTAAAATCACAAATTGAAATATATCAGCAAATCAATAATGCACCAGCACATCATCCAAGCATTGAGTGTCAGAAGATACCCTTTTTGCACATTTTCCATCCATCGCATAAGACTTTTATAAGTATATCAGGCCAGCTACCTCTAATCTGCTCTACAAGATCCCTAGTGCAACTCCTGTATGAATCCTGAGAATAGAAGATGTATAAAGTCATTGAAAAAATAATGATTACTGCTCAAATACTAGAAACATATGCAAAAACAAAACATAAAGGAACCACGGCAAAGTCTGCAAACTTAGAAAAGGAACCATTGAACTTATGGATATAAGATAGATTGGTGATCACACTGAACATTATTGATCAAGTGAAAACATAGCTATTTCACTGCAGTAGCTAACAGAATATCGCTTACAACACATTAGAGAAAGAATGAATTGCCCACTGTGTAAACTGAGTACTTACTTTCAGCATCTTTCGATGTTGGCTGTTAAACTCTGCCTCGCTATAAGGAAGTAGCTGATGCAAAAGCCAGCCACCATCCCACAGTGTCTCTGCAGATATGTTTGACCGGCAAAACAGACTAACCAATGCATCAAGGACCTATAATGCATTTCTCATTAAAATGCTCATCATAATGTCACAAATTCAACTGTTTTTTTTTTTTTTTTTAAGAGATGGAAAAGAGGAAAATATGTGAGACAAAGGAATTGGCATAATGTTTGTCAGATAGGTTTACTAGCAAACACAGCTTTTAAGACTCAAACAGGAAAGAAAGGAAATCCTATTAGCTTTTCCTGAATAATAATTAAACAGAAAGACAAAAAATCAAGCATAACTTCAAACCATACTATCAAAGGCACTTCAATATCATATGCAGCAATATTGTCTTTAATGACAGAAGCATTAGCAAAGAAGAACTTTGAGCCACCAGTATCTGCCTTTTCCCAGTCATACTTATTGCATGGAGAAGAAAAAATGAAACCATTATTTTTGCACCTGTTATTATACCCTCAAGTCATTGCCTATCTTAAAGATATGCAGGTTAGAATGCACTTCCTAAATCATTAGCTTATAAATGGTACCACATCCCAAAAAGTTATGACTGAATAAAACTACCATATGTCAAAAATATGGTCTAACAAGTATTTGGAGAAGAGTTTCATAAATCTGGGGCAAAAAGAAAACAGTGAAACCCATGACCAAGTAAAAAAGGACACACCTCAGATCTATGTGCACGAGGGCTTCTTCCCAGAGGTGGGAAGGAGCACATAACTCCATATTGTTCCTGCCAGGTACAATTGAAAGAAACTAGAAGATCATAAATGATGAACTTGGATTACATATATGAAAACAGTTTGGTAAATGATTTATTATGATTCAAATTCAGCACATAATTTCAATCAGCCAAAAAGAGAAACTCAATAAGCCAAAACTCTCTGTCAACAGTTTTAAAATTTTTTCTTACTAAAAATAATAACTATATGCTAAAGTTCCAGGGGAAACCAACAGAAGAGCAGCAAAATAAGTACTCTGAGAAGCTTTTTGAGCCCCTGCTGATCTAGAAGCCAGGGACCACTTTGAAATAGGAAGCTTTCTTAAAAGGTTCTGCAACTAAGTCACACACTTGCTTACATTTTAAAGCTATAAAAATTGGATACAGCTTGGGATATTGCACATGCAATACAGATATAATGCAAAAATAATTCTTAAAGAAAAAATGTGGAAAGTAACATTAACAGGCTAGGAAATGCAAATAAATTGATGCATTTAATTTACTTGATGTTCATGTTTCCCTTATTGTTCATTAAATGCATTCAACTACTATTGTGTTCAATCCCCCAAGCCTCAAACTCTTTATATGTTTTCAATTTCAGTTCATTTCCTCCCAATGCTGCAAAAACAAAACAAAAGCTAGTTGATTGGTAATTGAAGTTTAGGGCACACCATTTGTACTAGAGCATATGGAATGCATAACCTAATCACTATTTTTTTTTTTTGTTTTAAGTATATAAGCTAATCAATAATTAAGAGTTACGGGATTATCAATGATTCAGTACATCTTTCTCCCACCAATATTTCTTTTATTTAAAATATCTTTCCTTCATGAAATTTTCAACAACTATAGAAACATGCATATTGAGACAATGGGACAGCAATTAGAGCTTTTACAGCATCAATGGATAAGAAAACAAGCAAAAATATGGCACAGTACCCAAAATGTGAAGAAATCCAAATCAAAATAATGCAAAAACAAAGAAAATAAGTAAGAAAAAAGTATATTATTAATCAACACACTTGCTAAATGATGTCTGTGTGAAAATAAACATAAGATATTTAAAAAGCAACAGATTAGTGTCACCAAAGAGAAAATAAGCAGGAAATGACCTACCACATTTGTAGTGAAAGGCAACAAGTCAAATAAAAGACCTACTTTTTCTTAAAACTTTGTATTATCATGATTCAATATGAAGTTTGACTTTATTTCAACAAAAACTTCAGCTTTCACAGGATGCTCAACCTGTGCTTCAGCTTTTGTGAAAAAGCTGCAATACCAATTGTCTATTGTTTACAATCTTTATTAATTATTATATTAGCAAGTAGTTTCCACACCCTTCTTTTTCAAAGGTTTCAAATGTTTAAACTTTAAACTCACCAATTTCAAATGTTTGAAATTTGAGGCTTTATAACCACCTACATATCATTGTTTTACTTCTTTTTTTTTTTTTTTTCAAAAATCATTATCCGAAATATAGCCATTTACTTTAAGAAAACAAATAAATTATTCAAAATTGAAAATATATGAATTATGATACACTTTGTGTGTAATTTATTAATTATATACTTTATTAATTATTATATTAATTATACTACCAATTTATTTGAATTAAATTACTTATCTCTATCAATACATTAATTAATCAATTTTAACACATATTAAATTATATTAAATTACTTTTTCCTAAATTACCTACTTCTATGCAATATATCAATTAATTTTTTAATATTACCATATGTTAATTATAAATTACAAATAATTAAATCTCTCAAATATAATATTATAATATATATAATACTTATATTTTATATATTATTACATTTTACCCGTCAATACTTTTATATAATGTATATATATATATTACATTTTGTATATATTTAACATTGAATACTAGTTTTTCTAGTTCAACCCTGGTTAAACTAGTTGAACCAATTAAACTGTACACTTCTAAATTTTTCAATTTAATATTGTTGTATGGTATAGGGTCCTCCATTCCCCATTGTAAATAAACCAAAGACGCAAATATTTTAGGGTTAAAATCTCTGATCACTCTTGCAGAGTGAGAAAAAGGAACAGGAATCATTACCTTGAGCTTTATTAGATAGCCATCAAGCTCATTGCTGAAACCATCTCTTATGGAGCTATCTTCCGATGAAAAGAGTTGCTCTTCACCAGAACCTTCACCAACTAATGCTTGCTGCAGCAGGGGGAAAACCATTCCAAATCTTCTACATCAGGCATAATAGCATAATTTTCTTGGCAACATTATGTTGTGCAGATTAATGGTAACTGAACATACAACAATAGCTTTCACAATAACAGCTATGTCAATTTCATTGAAGAGCAAAATCCCTTCTCTATTTCACTATCTCTCTCTGTGTTTGTGTGTGTGTGTGTGTGTACGCATAAGAGTACATCTCTCTAAGGGCAGTGCTCTAAGTGGAAAAACAAGATAGTAAAGATGGAAAGTTCTCTACCCAACAATTTAAGCATATAATGTTCTTTTTTTTTTTCTCCCTTTTTTTTTTTGTTTTTGATAAATTGTCAATTGGAAGAACCACAAGGAGAACAGACAGAATACAACAGATAATTCACCTCTGTCCAACAAAACCCACTGTTGATAAGATTCCATAATCATTTAAAGGCAAATCATCTACCCCTTCACACGGAGGTAGAAAGAACTTAATCTACAATGATACCCTATCAGAAGTCAGAAGTTTACAAGGAGGAGATTTTCTATGACATCTCAAATCCAAATCTTTTGGAAATCAAGGGAACAGAGGTCATTGGTAAACATATGTCATAACATTAGAGTCAATTTTTTGTGGCTACCAATCAAATTTCTCAAGCTCTTAATAGAGGAATCCATAGTGTTTTTGGGATGGGTACCAAGGAGTATGATTTCCTGTCCCTCATTCTCCCTGGTTCTTAACAGACATTGTAGCCTCTTGTTCACATCTTTTGCCCTAAGCTTTTGTAACACCCATCACAAGGAAATTATCACCACATTTCCTTCTTTTTCTTTTTCTTTTTTTTTTATCTCTATAACTTACCACAAAACCTCTCTTTGAGACACCCCAGAACCTCAAATCATATTCCATGCTTCTAGGCCCCGTCATTTATTGACTGCAGGCTCTAAAGAGAAGTTTTGTGGTAATTAATTTACCCAAAAAAAAAAAGGGAAAAAAAAAAAAAAAACCTCTAGCCCTTCTAAGAGAACAATTAGACAGAGTGCTCTATTTATTTTTTACTGATAAATTTCCAGGTAATAATATTTGAATTTTAAAACATTTGAGAAACTTCACAAAATTGATAAAAAGAATTATTAACAGTCTATTGCCAACAACTTACCAGCAAGAGTTTCTTATGCTGCTTCCGCTGAGGGAGAATTCCAAGAGAATCTAGCATTGTTTCATCCAATTCTACAAGTAGGGGCAGTTAATGAATAACATGAACAAATGGCCAAGGCAACAAAACTCAACAACACCAACAGCAAAACCTTTTGTTTGCAACAAGGTAGCCAGTACACTCAAAGAACCCAAAACTTGAAGATCATTCCCACTTGTAATACAAGATAGCAAAGCTTCCCTATGAATGTCAGAAATGTTAAAATAAATAAATAAATAATTAAAGAGATACAAAGCAAAGGAAATCTTAATAATCATAGTTTATCCATATGGCAAAGACAATGAGGCAGAATATTGGAAAGCTAACTGAGCACAGCACTGCCAAAGAAGTTTATATCTTCCAGTGATGGAAAAGAACAGAGCATAATTGTATGCAAATAAACTGATTTAGTAGGTGTTCCATATGCTCCAGAGGGGAATAACAATGAAGAAATCAAATTTGGCCTTTTTCAGATCAATTTAAGCAAGCTTTTATGGAAAAAAGGAAGAAATGAAACATCTTACCTCAAAGCAGAATGTGAACTGCTCGGGTGGTTTTGGCTGATAAAATCCTCACAATGGGTTTGTGAGGGATTAGAAAAGTTTGGAAGGGACATCTTTGTGCATCCATCAGCCCAATTTGTACTTCCATTTTCTGATTGCTGGCATTCATGCACGGAGCTATGACCATTGAATTTAGCATTAGAATTTGTGATGAACGCCTCTGGTTGACAGAAAAGTGCCACAGCAATGGTGTTTGCCAAATCTTTGATTTTAACTATGCGTAAGATGCAACAAAGTAGATACAGAGAAGTGGTAGCACCAATTTGAATATCCTGGTTTAAATGCTACTAAAGGTTAAGTAAGAACAAATTGTACTAGACAATCAGAAAGGTGCAGGAATAAATTGTCAAGAACATCAACTAAAGAAAACAAAAAGGTATAAGCTCATTACATTAAAGGCATTCGACTGCACAGATGGAAGAAGCAACGGAAGTATCAAAAGTCGCAAAATCTTGTCTGTAATTAACCTTGCAACATCAGGAATCCCAGCAGAAATAACATCACTAAAATAGTAGAGATTGTCTTCAATTTCATCAACAGCAGTAAAAATTGTGCTGGTTGCATCTGAGCCTGGGTTTCTGTCAGTAACAAAACAGTAATTAGAATATATAATCTCAACAATATATAGATATATATATTTATAATCATAAGTTAATTGTCCTAAGTTCCTGATTCTCACTTCAGAGCTTCAGAAACCAATCCATTTAGATCAAGGCACTGCTTCCGGAAGAATGCAATCAAGTAAGAAAAAAATTCAGCTTGAGGGGCTTTCACGACAAATCTATTCACAGACTCGTCTCCAACTGAAAACCAGATGAGAAATAACAATTAGCATTTAATTGCATTAAGAGTAAATGAAAAAAGGACAAGGAAACAAAGGTAGAGAATTGGGCACCCACCATGATAAACATTTAGTGTCACAGCACGTACTGCAGTACGAACCATATTCTCTTCATGGAAAGCAAAACGTATTGCCTCGATATACAATGGAAAAGAAATGACTTCTTCCTAGGTTCACAACGCAGAATCAGGAAAATATAAAGGACCACACAAATAAGCACAGATTTGTGCATGTACAAACACAGAAAACTGAGGATAGAAATTCATTTTAGATAAGAGAAACAAAAATGGGCAAAAATCTAAAGGAAACAACGTTTAAGTGGAACAGAAGTGCAAAATAATGAGGCTAAAACAGATGGGTGTGGGCAAAGAAATCAGTGTCATCCACATAGTGCCTGCCAGTTAAAGCACAGACCACAGCCCCATAAATATATTCAAGTCATTGTCAAAAAACTGAGGAAAAAGAAGGACCTAAAAAGGAGAGATGCTTAAAAAAGGACTTACTGTCACCAAAGATTACAGACAATTTGGATCAAACAAAAGGATTAGAGAAAGAATCCACACAGATGAAACCAACCAGTTTGGGTTTTAATATTGGGTAACATGGTGTACAGTTGAATTTATTGTCACACAAGAATAACTCATGATAACAAAGAACTGCATAGGTAGCCAGCTCAATGAACAAAATTTGTACCACATCTTCAACAGGTTAAACATAAATAATCATTATAATAGTTCGGATGTCATTTCCAGGTAAAACATGTCAAATATCCACTTTTACAGCATATACAGAGGAGATTTCAACTTTTCTTGGTCAATTAAGTCCAGTGTGATAAACATTAAGTACACATATAAAGAAGACAGAATCAAATCAATTTCAAAAGGGAGTATATATGCTAAATCAAATTAAGAGATTAAAAATTTGAACTTACATTTTGAGTCTTTACAAGCAGAGAAATCGTATTCTTGTTAAGCTTTCCACTTATTGCCCTTCATAGACCACAAAACATGTCATTGAAAAACCAAAGTACAAATATGTCAGCATTGCATAATGACAAAAACAAAAAACATTCTACAATAGAAGTGTCATTCACTCCAACTACAGCTTCCATAACAAAGTACACACCTTACAAAGGAAATGTAGTAAGACAATAGCTCCTCATTGCGAAAGTCAAATGCATAAGTAATTAAGAAGTTGATATGCTCATTGCTGAACATATAGTCTGCACAAATTCCCACAAGGAAAGCTCAACTGACCAATTCAGCATTATTTAAGACCAAGTGAATACCAGCACAGGGATTATTTTGTAGTAAACAGCTTACATATAGCATGCTCTGCTCTTAGGTTCTGGATCATGATGCTCATTGTCTGTAACAACTGAAGTGAAACCGTCAAGGTCCTACTGATCTTCAGTATTCGTACAAACTCCCCCAAAACTTGCTTCTCCATGAAAAATCTGCAAAAAGGAGGATAGGCATAAAATTGCAGGATAAAAAACATAAATTTGATAGAACATACAGAATTAAGAAGTCTTACTCAAAAAAGTTTGAATCATGCTGATCACCATATGTCATTAACTCTGCTATTGATCTTAGCGCCTCAATAACAAAATCCTGAGCAACAGGACAAAAGTCGATATTACTTAACAGAAAATGGAAATACTTCAGTGTTAGAAATGAGCCGAAGTTGGAAGAAGAAAATAGCCATTAGTCACCTGATTAACTTCATTGACAATTTGAATCTTCTGCAGCTGATCAGTCAAATATCTATTTAAAAAAATAAAAAAATACAAAACAGTGAGTTTGCTTGGTTTAACTTTTTCAAGCTATTACCACTCAATACCTAACAGCAGCATAAAGAGTGTTTGGTTAAGAGAAAAAAATCCAATGCTCGACAGCATAGTTAATAGGGCATAGCAGCTATTGGCAATCATTGAAAAGGGTACTTCCTCAGAACAAAACAGCTCTTGATGGTAATAATCCATGTCGTGTGGACAAAGTTGAACTTAACAATTTCTAATCCAATTCCTTGTTGGTATGCAACTCAAAATCACCAAATATCAGTAACTCCAACAAAAAAATTCGATCCATAGGCATTAATTATCAACAATAGCATGAACCCACCATTATCAGTCACAGCAGATTTTCAACAATCAAAACCCATCAGACATTATCCCAAACGAAGCACAAATCATTATAATCATTCAAGAATTGCCATCACAATGCCCATATGACATTAGCTTGGAAATTCTCAACCGTTTTTATATGACAATTTCACTGACAACAGATAAGCCACTAAAAAGTAAACATTACGTTGCAATAAAACTATCATAAAAAGGAGTCTTTTCCCCAGCAAGGCATAGTCATCAAACCTAAAAAAAAAAAAATCCAGCCCACCCGTCTACAATAAGGCCAATACACCGCCGTTAGCATCACAAAGGCATTTTCAGCTTCACATAGGTTATTATCAAAAGGGCAAAGACTTAGAGATTGAAGATAACTAAAAGAGGGAAAAGAAACGTAAATTCTTGAAAAAAAAATACAAAAGATTTAATTGAAGAAAACTCAAGACACGTACACAAAAAGAATAAAGAAAGGATAGGAGAAAAATAAACCTGAGTTCGTCCAAGGAGAATCGATCTCTTGATCTCCAAAAAGGAAACCACATGTTTTGCCGCAAGGATCACACCTTTAAATTAAGCCCTCTCCGACTCATCCTCGGCGCCGATGACGGTTCAATTGAGCCCTCTCCGACTCATTACCGGCGCCGATTACAGTTCTCAATCTTTCTCCGATCCAGAGATAAATAATCACAAATCCTGGAGGAAAAAAACACCAACAGAAAAACCGAAAGAAAACCCAATGTAAAGAGCCACCCAAGAAAATCAAAGCAAAGGGTTTTTTTTTTTTTTTTTGGAAGTTCAGGTTTAGCTACAAGCGTAGGAATAAGAAAAAGGCAAGGAAAGGGAGTGTTATTAATTACGTTTTATAGTTCATAATGTGAGTGTGGACAAACACACGGAGGCTTCTTTCCCGTTCGATGGTTTGTGATGAGCTGGCAGTTTTGGGCCTTGTGGATCATAATTGGGCTCTTCCGCATTGTGGTAACCCAATTGATATGGAATGAGCCTACTAGTAGTATTTATTGCAGACTCATCAACGGCTTTGACTGATTATTAAAATTTTATAATAATTTACATAAATAAATAAATTAAAGCTTGATTATGACGCATCCTCACCCGGCAACTGCTTTTCTCGACATTTTTCCCAACAAGCCTACTCTACGGAATCCCTGAAATTATTGGTGAGTATAGCGTGATAATGCTTTTTTGAAAAAAAAAAAAAAAAATCTGAAACAGTTTAGTAAAATTAAGTTCTTAAAAAATTATAATAAAAATTTAAGAATTAAAAATAACTAAAAACAAGTGAAGAGAAAATTTAATCTGAATTTAAAAAATAAAAAACAGATTGAAGGAAAAAGAAACTTGGATTGTGAGGGAATAAATAAATAAAAAAGATTTAAAGATGAATGAAATATAAAAGAGGATGAATTCTTGAAAATAAATATTCAAGAGATTTAGTAAATGAAAAAAATTATAAAAAAAAAAAAAAGAAAGAGAGAAAAGAGAAAAAGAAACTTGAATTCTTGAAAAACAAAATAAGAAGTGCAAAGATTAAAGGAGAAAAAGAAAACCTGAGTTTGTCTAACGAGAATCAATTTCTTGATCTTCCAAAAGAAAACCAGATGATTGTGCAGCCATCCGACCAGTATGCTAAGCTCTCTTCGATGCATTTTCGGCCGCCGATTCTCCGATCAACACAAATAATCAGAAATTGTGAACATCGAAAAAATGAACAAGAACTAGAACAACCAACAAAACGCTGCAAGACGAACCAAATGCCAAAAAAAAAAAAAAAAGAAAAGGAAGAGAAAAAAGTCTACCGAAAGAACAAGTAGAATTGACAATTTGATTTTCCTGCTTTTTTTTGTGATCGTTTTCTAGACGGCGTAGGAAGTAGGAACTTACATATAAATATATATAGATGCAGAGACTTCCTTTCTTTCGACCGTTGACGTTTGGCGGTTTTTGGCTAAGCTGGCAATTTTGGGTTTCTGGACCCGGATTGGGCTTCTCCCCTTCGGAGAAATCAACCCAAAAAGCTCTTAACGGTGAACTCCTCGAGTTTGATGTTTTTCTTCTTAAATATTTTTTATACCGTCGTAATTCCTGTCAAAATTAATTTCTTTATCAGTGTAAAAAAAAATTATCACCATTTGAACTAATGAAACAAACATTCTTATATTAAACATAAAATCACTTATTATTCTTTACTTAATTTCTTTAAAAAAATCATTATTCTCGTAATAATCATTACAAATAAAAATTTTTTATACATAATGTTAATAATGACAAATAAAATATTTTTATAATGTATTAAATTTGATCAATAAATGGTTTTGGCTGGTACACACGCTACTCCTGGCTAGTTAACGCGCAATTAGCTGCGGAAAGGAAGTTTTCTGAGAAACCAACTAACGACAACTTGGCCAAACTTGCCGGCAGGCAACTTTCATCTTTATCGCCGCACCGTACCCAACCTTTCATTCTTTTTAATTTGTTCCTTACAAATAAAGGGTCTGCTTTGTCTTATAATGTCATTTCATAAGTAGGGATGAGCTTTCTTCCTCGAAAAAAATTTAATTATTTGTAGTTTAATTGTGTAACGTGAATTTTAACTTATTACTTGCTAAGCTTTCGCATGAAAAAATAAATATTTACGCCTAAACAAAACTTGGCTTATTTTATTTATTTATTTATTCATTACTGGTTACAAGTAATAAACTAAAAGAAAAAAGATTTTATCATTTACTGTATAAAAAGAATTACCTGATTTACGTTTTTGTCCTTCAAAAGAGTTAAAAGGTCTAAAGCGTGTGACCCGAAAATTAAAAAACGAAAACTAGGTGTGAAGCTTCGGAAAGACTTTCTACTCACTCCTCTCTCTCTCTCTCTCTCTCTCTCTCTCTCTCTCTCTGTGACACACGCGCTCACAATGGGCCACGCCCACGTCCTCTTCTTCCTCCCCCTCTTCCTTCTCCCTCTGCTCCTCTGCAACACGACGGCGGCGGACGACTCCGCCGCCATACTAAAACTAGCCGCCGCCCTGAACCCAACGCCCTCATCTTGGTCAACCAGCTCCGCCGCCGGCTACTGCAAATGGGACGGCATCAAATGTGATTCCTCCAACCGCGTCACTTCCATAACACTCACCAATAAAGGCGTCTCCGGCACGTTACCCGCCGAGCTCTCCACTCTATCTCAGCTGCAGTCAGTCTCTCTCCAGCAAAACCAGCTCTCAGGCGCCGTCCCTTCCTTTGCAAACATATCCCAACTCCAAGCAATCTACCTTGGTAACAACAACTTCACTAGCATTCCTCAAGGCTTCTTTCAAGGTCTCACCGGCTTGCAAATCTTTAGCATCAGCCAGAACAATCTCGCTTCTTGGTCAATACCCACTGATCTAACTCAATCTGCGACCCTCAAAACCTTTGAAGCCAGCCAAGTCAACATTGTTGGCACTATACCTGATATTTTTGGCTCACTTCAAAGCTTGAAGGATCTCAGGCTTTCTTATAACAATTTGACGGGTAATCTGCCTTCGTCTCTTGCAAATTCTGGGATTCAAAACTTGTGGATCAATAATCAGGAAATAGGTCTAACGGGTAGTATAGATGTGTTGTCTTCGATGGCTCAGCTACAGCAAGCGTGGCTACATAAGAATCAGTTCACTGGTCCCATTCCAGATTTGTCAAAATGCGTGAACTTGTTCGATTTGCGGCTAAGAGACAACCAGTTTACAGGGATCGTGCCGGATTCTTTGGTTTCGCTTCCTGCGCTGCGGAACGTTTCTTTGTCAAACAACAAGTTGCAAGGTCCTGTCCCAAAATTCCCCAAGACTGTGAAGGCGGAAAATAGTGGAGTCAACAATTTCTGTCTGAGCAATCCCGGGGTTGCCTGTGATCCGCAGGTGACCACATTGCTAGAGATTGCAAGTGCTTTAGGGTATCCTGCGACGTTGTCTGATTCTTGGGATGGGAATAATGCTTGCGATAATTGGGCATTTATCAGGTGTGATGCACAGAATAGAGTTGCCACGGTGAACTTGGCAAAACAGCATCTTTCAGGGACTATCTCTCCCGCGTTTGTCAATCTCACGGCTTTGAGTAATTTGCATCTGAATGATAACAATTTGACGGGTTCAATTCCTGATAGCTTGACAAGTTTGAAACAACTTCAGGTTCTAGATGTCTCTAATAACAATCTTACTGGGGGAATCCCATCGTTTGCATCTTCTGTGAAGTTGACCACTACACCAGGCAATTCTTTGCTCGGGAAAGGAACGGGTACTGGAAGTGGAGGGACAGCATCTTCTGGCTCCAACACAAATTCAACTGGTCCAAGTGGGAATCCTGGTGGGTCAGGGAATGGTGGTGGTGCATTGCCAGGTTTGATTGCTGGCATTGTCATTGCTGCCATCATTTTTACTGCTGTTGTGTTGTTTGTGCTTTTTAAGTGCATTGTCAAGAAGAGAAATGGAAAGTCAGATGCAGTAGTCAAGGATGAGGAGAATGGAAATCCAGTGGTTAGGAATGAAACATCATGTTGCAAAAATGGGTATGGCGTTCTCAGTGATATACATAGTCAAAGTAGTGGTACTCATAGTGATCGTCACTTTTTTGAGGGTGGAAATGTTGTGATTTCAATTGAAGTTCTTCGACAGGTTACAGACAATTTTAGTGTGAAAAATATATTGGGGCAGGGAGGTTTTGGTGTGGTTTATAAAGGGGAATTGCATGATGGGACTAAGATAGCTGTCAAGAGAATGGAAGCTGCTGGATTTGGTACAAAAGGGATGAATGAGTTTCAGGCAGAGATTGCGGTGCTTACTAAAGTGAGGCACAGGCATTTGGTCGCTCTTCTAGGTTACTGTATAAATGGCAATGAGAGGCTTTTGGTATACGAGTATATGCCACAGGGTACGCTGGCTCAGCATTTGTTTGAACGGCGTGATCAAGGATATCCTTCTCTTACTTGGAAGCAGAGGGTTACCATTGTGTTGGATGTGGCCCGAGGAGTCGAATATTTGCACAGCTTAGCTCAGCAGAGTTTTATTCATAGAGATCTGAAGCCTTCAAACATACTTCTTGGGGATGATATGAGAGCTAAGGTTGCTGACTTTGGTTTGGTCAAACTTGCACCAGATGGAAAGTATTCCATGGAAACAAGACTGGCAGGAACATTTGGTTACCTTGCACCTGAGTATGCTGGTAAGCAAAGACTTGAATTTCCTTGATATCTTTTTGAAATTAGTCATTATGTAAATTGAACTAATTCTGTATGGATAACAGAAATTTGTGATGTTTTTATATCTGCTGTGAAACATGTTAATTTTTGGAAAAAAAATATATATATATATTGCTGGAAATTGCTGCTGTTAGATGCTTGCCTCGCATCCTTCTCATGGATTTATTTGTTTCCTCATCATCTTTGGTGTGAGGATTTTGGCATACTAAAAGAATAGATGGTGTGTGATATCTTTGGTTTGTGTAAAGCATTATCTTATAGTAGGCATTCTGGGATGTCTTGAATTTTTGTTGATCAAGAAAGAACAGACCCACCTTTCTCCAGTGTGCTCTTTCTTATCTTTTTAGATCTTTTTATATTTTTTGGCTGAGGGTATCAGCTCTTTCTTCTTTGTGGTTTAGATCTTCTCTGTAAACATCATTCATTGTTAGGAAGTGATAATGTTGACTCATCTGCTAATTATTAAATGACAATAATGATTATTTATTGATTTATGGTGGGTGAATATTAAATGGTAGATACTAGTATTGCCAAGGGGGTCAACTTATTCATGACACTCATTCATTTCCTTTTGATGTCTTTCTGCCTGTGTTATTCCAAGGAAAATTGGTACAATTTGTTGCTTTTCTTATTGTCATCATCACTGTCACAATCATCGGCCACTTTTCAATGCAGCTTCTCTGTGTCTCCTTCAATCCTTGCCTTATTAGGAGCATGATTAATTGACTTGGCTTTTAAAGCACTCATATACTGTTTCTGAGAGTGGCCTGAACCTACTCTTTTTCTGTGCAGCCACTGGGAGAGTGACAACAAAAGTGGATGTCTATGCATTTGGTGTGATTTTGATGGAGATTATCACAGGTAGAAAAGCTTTAGATGATACAATCCCAAATGAAAGGTCTCATTTGGTTACATGGTTTCGAAGGGTCATAATTAACAAAGAGAACTTACCAAAGGCAATTGATGAAACTCTAAATCCTGATGAGGATACATTGGTTAGCATTTCCAAAGTAGCTGAGCTGGCAGGTCATTGCACTGCTCGGGAGCCACACCAACGCCCAGACATGGGCCATGCAGTCAACGTATTAGGACCTCTTGTAGAGCAGTGGAAACCTTCTTGTCAGGAGGAGGAAGACACTTCTGGAATCAACCTCAACATGAGCCTTCCTCAATTTTTGCAAAGATGGCAAGCTGATGAAGGTACATCAACAATGTTCAATGGTATGTCTGACTCCCAAACCCAATCAAGTATTCCAGGAGGATTCTCGGCTTCATTTACTTCAACCGATTGTCGATAATGAAAGAGTAAGATGTGTAAATTTGGGAAGATGGGGATTGGCGGGTGAAGATAGTGATCAAGGAGAAAAAAGAAGTTAACACACTCAAGTCCTGGGCCTTCCTATCTCCACACCCTAGTGAGTAGCAAAAATTGTTGCACGGTTTTCTTGTATTTATTGATTTCATTTGTTTTTTCTTTTTCATTCATGATGTTAATTGTGCTAGAGCTAAATTACTACAACTACTGCATGTTATTTTTGGGTCGAACAACATTATCTAGTCTCTTTGCTTGAGTTGTTATAATTTGGTCTGACAATTTATTAGGTACATCTTTTCCAGATTCAGTCTCGATGCCTTTTAGCTCCCTTGAATATTTAGCATCATTATACATTTTTATTGCACTAGAACAACGCAATGTGTGATTTTAAGGGCCAACTTGCGGACGAAAAAGGAATAAACGTTCGGGCAGCTAGTTTCTAGCCGTTGCTTTTGTCCCACTTCTTTTGTTGCCAGCAATTTGTGCATCGTTGGCACTGCTCCTAGCCATGTCTGATGAATGGATGATTTCCCCTTGCATTCTTTTCCTACATTATTTCTTTCTTGTCTGGCTCCTTCTCCTTCCTTTTATTCCCTTACCGTCTTCTTGGGTCTGATCTTATGCATTTTTTTTGTGGGGCTTCACGGGTTTGAATGATTGCCCACATTGGTATAAAACGACTCGATACACCTAGGATTGTGTTCTATATCAAGAATCGAGTTTTTAATGGTTGCTTTGAACAATAGAAAACGCCAGCATGGGTCTTTGACATTTGCTGGGGCACATAGATTGTGAATATGATCTGTCGGGCTGGAGACAGGCTGGAAGTAAAAGCGATATAGCTAAGGAATTTTTGATATTGTAGGAACTGAATATATATATATATATATATATATATATATATATATATATATTATCATGTTAAGCAAAAGCCATGGGTTTGAAAGCGAGTTATATCTCACATGGTGGGTGGACATGAACAACAACACTTTAAACGGAAAACAATTAACTGATGACTTTTGCAGTGGGGCACATGTTCAATGGACCTTAACGTGCATAACTTTTTGTCGTTCAATTGAGTTGTTTTGTTTGGTTTGGATACGCAACTGCCATCCCAAACAAACCCTTCATATCGTTTCGGTTAGGAAATTGATAAAGAATACGCGTAATCGAGTTGGCACGCATGTTGGTGTTAGAATCCTTCTCGTGGTTATTTGCATGCTCGAGCTGTACTACCCAGTGAAAACAACGTTTCGCAAGTGGCTGAAAATCCTGTCATGTCCCAGACTTTGACCCCACCGTTGATTCGGGGTTCCTTTTCGAAGTTGACTTCTGGCTGTCCTTTTTTTCCTTTAAAAATATGAGTTATATTAAATTATAAATTATACGATAAATAATTTTTTTTATTTTAATAATTCCTATAATTCTTTCTCTCACGTTAAGATTCAAGAATTTGAAAATATCTGTATAAGTTTTTAATTATTAAAACATTTTCTAAATTTTTTTTTTTCATAACTCTCGTGACATTTTTTATATTAAAACTCAAGAATTCAAATATCTTCGAGTTTTTAATTATTAAAATGATAACCCCATTAAAATTCACCCTGATCTGAAAGGCAAAATGGGATGGGCGTCTCATCAATCTGGTCCAGTTTGTGTGGATAATGGACGGGTCAGATCAAGCAATTTCATGACCTCACCATGATTGAGGCCGATCAGCGATCATGTTGGGCCAAAGTAGCCTTAATATAACAAAACAAAGTGACCAAAAAGAAATAAAAACAAAAATATCCAAAGCCTCCTCCACTCAGTTACAAAAGCAATACCATCATTACAAAATCATTCTTTCTCTCGGAACAGCTATTTTTCTTACCTCCTCTGTACAAGACTGACCATTAATTACCCGTTCCCAGCTACCATTTTTCTCTTTTTATGTGCTCTCTCGTGTGGGGCTGCTGGACCTGGAAAGAGGAAAACAGAGTAAATTAATATAAACAAAAAAGGGAAGAGTTAGGGGAGGGGGGGGGGTGTATCTGAATGGAGAACAGAGTGTGGGTACCCGAGCCTCTTCAATGCGTTTTCACTTTTCAAAAAGCAAAGCATCCAGCTCCATCGCGTCGTTCATCCCCGCACATAAATGATAAAACAAATCGCGTAGAAAAAGTAGCTTTTGAAGTCGAAGCAGGGTGGCACTGGCAGGCATTCATTTGCAGCTGCCACAGTAGCACTGTTGAATTCTGCCTTTTTTTTTTTTTGGCAAATATAAGATAATTAAATTTAATTTGCCCTCTTGAACAAATTTTGACAATAATTAGATTCTGGAGAAACGTTGCGATTGGCATTTAAGATTCTGCTGACATAAAGGGAATGTTGTTCTTCCAGTTTGGGAAACATTTTCGGCTACTTCTTTTTTTATTCTCTCCCTTTTTTTCTTTTTTTCTTTTTTGGCTTTTTCCTAAATTTGCCTCTAATGAATGCTCCCATAAGATAAATGATAAAAATGAAGTGCGGAAAACAAGATAGTGAAATCAAAGCGGGTTCTCTGTAGTAATTACGACCAATTCCTTTGACCAATCTGGCTTCCAATAGTGTATCATTCATTCATCACCTTCACACCTCCGTGAATACTCGGAACATATACAAAATTCAAGAGTTTGAAAATAAAAAAATAAAAATAAAATATCTTTAAAAAAAAAAAAAAAAAGAGGAGGAAGAAGGCAAAAGACAAATGAAACTAATAATTTTTTTGAAAAGGTGGAATTTAACATTTCACCAGAAAAGTTATTAAGGACATAATTTATCTACAGGACGAGTCATCCTATCGAACCACCAGAAATTTGCCTTTATATTCTCTTTTCTAACACAAATTTATTGTCATTTCAAGAGCTATAATTGGGTTAAATTACATTATTATAACATTGATCATTTGAATTTAAATGGGTCTTTAAATTATAATTTATTACACTAAAAACATCTTTATTTTCATGCCAGTGTCATAACTTTTTTTGGCTTTCAAACTTTGATCGAAAGATGATGTGGACAATCAAAACAATTATTATATAATAAACATATCCATGGCATGGTTAGATCTGGGGTTGAAGCCCATATGTGTCGTGGGAGGTTGAGGAAACTGAGAGGATTGGCCCAATTATTCCATTAGTCAAATTGTCAAAGTGCAGTGACCAAATTCGAACTTTCCCATAATTTCAACCAAAGCTTCCGGTTGTCTAGTTGAGCAAATTACACATGGGACGAGCAAACAAAACTATGAGAACAAAAGAGATGATTGGATGAGGAACAAAATAAAAATCTTTACACTGTACTCCAGCCGGCAGGAATTGACACAAATTGTGATTCGAAAATTTCTGAACAAACGGAGTACTACTTCTGTTCATCCTCGACGCAGCTCTACTTCTTTTTGTTGTGTAATGGGTTTGGACCCGTAGGAACCACCCGCTCTTCACCAAAAGTGTGGTTGTTCTTGGTAGAGTTTGTGATGAAGAAGAAGTTTCTGACAGCTTCAAATGAGTCTTTCGAGCTGTCTTTCTTTGCATCTGTACGCAGAAAAGCTTTCTTTGGTATTGGCACAGCTTCTGCAGAACCAACAATGGCAAAAATCAGGAGGCATAAAGCAACGAACAGAACAACAAATCTCATCGCAGCGGTACAAAGAGAAACGGTGGAAATTAAAAATGAAGAAAAACCCCAGAAAGAAAACTATGACCCCAGAAGAGATTATATAACACATTACTTGAAAAGCGACCTTACATACACACACACACGCGGGGAAAGAAAGAGAAGGAGAAGGGCAAAAGGAATTAATGCGAATGGTGTTCAATTGAGAGAGAGTGAGAAAGAAAGGTTATGTTGTGCCCCAAAGAAGATAATTGTGGATACATTAACTGCGTTACCTCGGATTTCACAGCAGCGAGTTTGATGTATCAACATCTCTGGTTCAGAACTTTTACCAAACCTCATTTATTGCTCGGAATTCCGATGGATGCAATGGCCATCAATACAAACACAGGACCTACGTACACTATGGGGAGGGAGAGTCGGAGGGAATGGGTTCGGTTTGTTGGAAAAACATTTCTTGTCATAAAAAAATTTTAAAAAAAATTGAATAAATAGGTAAATAGGTTATAAAAAAAAAAAAAAAAAGAGAACGAACAGTAATATTCTTATTGGCTATAACCATAAAATTCGAGTAACTCTATTACTACATATTTTCTGGTTTCTATCCCCTTCAAATTCCATTAGGTTTCAAGATATTTTCGTTCGAGGGGCTCTCCCTGCAAACCTCTGGTGCATTAAAGAAAAGGCAAAAAAGGCACTGTCAACAATTATAGGGAACAGAGTCGGCCCAATAGTGGCCCGGGACAGTGGTCTTATTCCACGGCCACACTGAATGAATTTACCAGACCCAACTGTGTTTTTTTTCCAGAGGTGTTACGTGGATTTTGTTGGACTTGGATGGGTGTCCAAAGACCCAGTTCGTTTTGTACATTTGGATTGGGTTGACTCGGTTTAGGCAAGAAATTTCATTGTTATTCTCCCCGATTAAGAACCGCCAGACTTCAAATTATCTTATTGGAGACCTTATTCTGTTCCTTTTAGCAAATGGGCTTTTGAATCCGGGCTCTTTCTCAGCGTACGGACTTCTTTTAGTAGTACGATCCAAGGCTCAGATTTTTCTGCCTGAAGCCTCGGAGTCATGAATTGACCCATCAGAATCAACAATTTCTGAGATTGAAACAGTATTGGGTCCGAGCCGAGGGGGAACCCAACGGAGAAAAATGAAAGACCCAGTTCCTGATTTTGAGCCTCCTGGCTCGTTGCCTGACAATGGATTGACCCCACCCCCGCCCCCTCCCCTCCCCCCCCCTTTTTATTTTAAAAATAAAAAATAAAAATATTACCGTACAAGTTTGTCAGAAAAGATTTTGCTAGTTATACGGTATAATAGAGTAAGTCGCTACACTAAATTTATAAAAAAAAAAAATAATAATAAAATTCATAATATCGAGTAAGAGTTACAAGCTATGTTCATAATTGTGTAAAATTCACATATATTTATTTTTATCAAATATTTTGATGAAAATTAGAACACGAAACGAATTGCTAATCACTCAACTAAGATGATGCCTCCAAATCGTTAGTCATCGATTGGACAACACAAATTCAAGAGGACGCAGGCAGGACGATACGTCCGTAACTGAAATAATAGGATCTTTGAGACTTTTATGCGATTTCATCACTTAATATATATTATGTATTTAATTTTATGAAATGTCACATTATTTAATAAAAATAAAAAAAAATTATAACTTTTGGTGCTCTTAATCATCGTTCACACAATATTTACTAGGAGAAAAGCATCCGCGAGCAAATTTCCCACCAGCAAATATTGACTTCGGTTACGCTTTAAATCTAATATTTATGAATCGATTACGTGTGGTTTATATGCTTAATGTTGAGTGTGGTTTTTCTCTTTTAAAAAAAAAAAAAAAAAATCATCAGAGAGTTGTCTGTTAAATAAAGCTAACTGCGCTGGCTTTTGGCTAGGTTGATCACTAATTATTTTGGCTTATAGCTTTAGCGTTTGGTAACGTGGGTTATTAGCAGAGAATTAGAGATATCATAATGGCGGCCGCAATTGTACCTAATCATATTAATGAGGGTATTAGTGAACTCCCTTTGGGGAAGTCTTTAATATTATGATAAAAATCATGTTTAGATATTCAAGTCAACTTTGATGACTTTTTCATGGATAAAAATGACATAAAAAATTTAAATTCAAACCTGAAACAATAGATCATGAGACTCAACAGCCTTATAAAAATTGATTTGTCAGATATTAATTAGCTAATCCGTGGCTTAACGGGACACATTGGTGATGATTTTCATTTGGTTCTGCGTGCAAATTTTGAGCTTATGGGTGTAGATTTCCCGTTGTTTGCGAAAGAAAACGAAAATGAATACGACCAACCGTTACCACATGGACCTTCTAACGGAAAATTTTGTTGCATTTATTATTAATATTAATATTTCTTTTGAGCAAGAGCGTTTCGTGAGATCTTGAAAAATCCTGAAGAAGCAACTTGATGAATAATAATGTCTCCCCGTTGGAAACAAAGAGGTGTGATGGTCCGAAGTCTACCCTTCTGGAATGTAAATTAGAGAAGGCTGATTATTAATTAAGAGCTAAGAAAACGTGAACTTTTGTCTAGGTTCTGGGATGGATCTATCTGCTGGGGTCAAATAGTCTTAGCAATCTGCCCATCCTTGCATACAAGCTTTAGTGTCTGGTCCCTTGGTTAGTTTGTTAATTAATGCGGCTCTACATCTTCCGTACACACAGGTGTGCTGTCACCGTGTTATAATACTACATTTGCGAGTTTTAATTTTTTATTTTTTATCGCTTGGCTCGAGACCCTTTACTCTCTAGGAGAAGTATATTCTTGTATCTCAAGTTCCCAGAAAATTCAACAAAAACTTAATAATTCAATCTCTTTTTTTTTTTTTTTTTTTTTTTTTTATTGCCTGACTAAACATGCTAACTTGTCGCACATCATGACGTGCTTACATTGAAATTGGCATTGCATTTTCAACTATATATGTCTAGATGCCTAGCTCTTGAATAGAAATCATAATAAATTTGTACCACACCAAAGCCGCTCTGCAATTTATTATTGTTACTATTATTCTTCGCTGCCTGATGCAGTTTTCTCACACGATGGGCACATTGTGAGGATCGTACGAGTAGGCACGCGGTGAAGATGCATTGGCGGCGGCGGCGATCGTCCAACTACTCTCAGAGACCCTAGTTCTTGCAATTCTTTCTTCAATCTTCCGTTCTCGTTGCTTAAATTCTCGCAACATTTCTTCAAGAATTCACAGTCTACTTCGGTTTGCTTCAATTTAGTCCTGCAATTCTTACTTGGTCACATCTAATAAGGGAGCCCAAAGTAAAAGACCCGACACACTTGGAGAAGTAAAGAAGGAAAAAGAAGATGATGCCAGTATTTACAGGCACACACACACACACACACACACACACACATTTGTCAGCTCCAATCGATACTCGAACTCTATCTAGAGACAATTTGGATACCAAAGGGATAAAGTTCATTGGTTGCATGTAAGCAAATATTATATATATACACACGCTCGCGAGTATATCAATCACACCTTGCCCTCCTGTTCTGAAACCAAACTTCGACTTGTCTTGGTTTCAGATTTAACCTCTCAGCAAGTTCCTGCTTCTGAGCCTGCGCGCAAAATCACTTAATATAAACTAGCCATATCTGTTATGATTAACATATATAATTAAATTAAAAAGCAAACTCAAGATATTGCCCCTGTCCCATCAATGTAAGGAACTTAAATTTGAAGACACGATGATCATCATGCTTTTCATGTAAGATTTGACATGTGATGAGCGTGCATGATCTCCTTATCCGGAAAATTTAAAAAAAAAAAAAAAAAAGGGGAAAATCCATCAAAAGCAGCATGCCCTTCAAGAGAGAAAAGACAAAAGGTTTTTTTTTTTTTTTTTTAGGTGGGGGTTGGAGGGGAGAGGAAAATTAAAGCTTCAGAAGCAAAAACGACAATAATAAAACAACCCACAGAAGGAGGCAAAACGTTAAAGCTGTGCATGGAAAAGAGATTTATACCGGATTAAGAGTGCTGTGCAATTTAAAGCTGGCCTCGAGCACGCTGGACTGCTCTTTTGTAAGCCGCAGCTTCTTTCTGCCACAGTCACTTTCACAGCTCTTTGACTCACCTGATCTAATTCTTTTCCCATCTTCTTCATCTTCTGCCTTGAAACTTGACCCTTCCCTTCGATCTAGATTACCTGCCTCTTCTTTTGGGTAAAGCGTGAACGAGAGGTCCAGGCAAACCACAGACTTCTCTTTCTGTCTCTCAACCTCAGATGCATAGTCACCCAAACCAAGTCCAAGTCCAAGCCCAAGTCCTGTATCGCATTCTTGATCATCTTCCATGATTAAAACTTCATGCTTTGAGAGAGGAGATGGATATAATTGATATGTTGGAAAGCAGGAGCAGCGGGGGACCTTTATATCAAATTTATTGGCATTTCTTCAGTTATTACAAAACACTTTGATTTTTGTTAGATTGATTTTTCTCATTAATTAGTGATTACAGCAATAATGGCAACTAGACGATAATGTGAAAGGAGTTAAAGGCGTGCGTTAGTACCATGACTCCCTCTTGGAAACCAAAAACTTCCTCCCTAAATGCCATAACATTCTATGTTTGATTGAACGATTTCAACGGGCATTTTCATTAAGGTTTGATTAACCGGACTCAGAAGTAATCGATTGAAATAAATACAATTAATTTTTATATTATGTATAAAATATTTTATATATAAAATAAAAATTAATTTTATTTACTAAAATCAATTATTTTTTAAAACTCTTACATTTTTCCTTTCATTAAAATGGTCCCATCATTTATTTACTTAGATATTTTGGTACAATTTAAATGGTATTGCTCGGACCAAATGTTTCCAAACATGTTTTTTTTTCCCAAGTAAAAGTCATTTTCTAGAACTGAAGAGTGAAATGGTTCCTTCGCATCAAAAGTCAGACGGGACCATATTTCTCAACGAATAACATAAAATGTCTTCTTAAATGCTCATTGCTTACACGGACCGTTGATTGTTTAGGCTACGAATTTTCCAACACTGAAAGAGCGCCAAGAAAGACAAACCCATAATCCTTTTTTGGAATAAAGATTTACATTCTTAACCATTAGAAACGGTATCGCAGTGCGAATTGAGAGATCCTGATAAGACCACGTTGTACGTTGGATTTGCTGGGATGAGCCTTGGAGGATCCGGCAGTTTTTCCAAAGTCAGTGACTCCTACGTGCAGAAAAAATTGGTAAACCGTCTTCAAGACATTCTACGAGACATTGTAATCTAGTGCGGACTTACCCATATCTGTTAAGAAAAACTTTAAAACCAGATAATTTCACACACCTGTAAAATAACTAAATTTTAATTATCACTTGCAATGAAGGCTCTAGCCAAAGAATAACCATTTTATTTGATAGAGCGAGAAGTAACCACGCACCTGCTATTGTAATTAATAACCATAATTCATTGATGCTTGCTGGATCCTCTGGTTCATGGAGGGAATAATTTTTGGAAATAGCAATGGATGGTGTTTCCTTCAGGGCAAAAGAGGTCAGTTGGAATGCAGAGAAAGCATTCCGTTCATATATTGCTTTCTGGACTTCTTATACTTCTCAAGCAGTAGTTTATACGTATCAATGACATCTTCAAATACAACTTCGCTACAGAACCTAGTTTTAATTTGGATAAATGTGGCTTCTGCCTTCTCTTTGTCTTCTGGCAATAAATTCTGGACTTCCATAAAAGCCATATTCCAATCATGTTCCTTAAAAGTTACTCTTTCCAGATAGAGATGCTGGAGCCACCTCATCCGGGGAAAGGGATTTTCCTTTCTTTCAATTGCTGACTCCATATTCCCGAGCATCTCCAAATACCTTGATTCCCTGCTAATCTTTTCAATCAAATGTGTGAACATGTTTAGCTGACTCAGATAAAACCAATCACTGGTGTCCAATGGCGGGGACAGTGCAGCAACTAAGCAAGCCTTCTGAAAGGCAGGATCATAAGTACTGATTAACTCGATCATGGCATGCAGCAAATTTACAAAGATGACATTCGGAATTCCAGGCAATGGCTCAACAAAAGCATGATGGGGCTGTTTTTGGGTCAGGTCCCAGCAATACAGTGCAACATGTACAAATCCCTCCCATCTGTGTATAAGAAGAATATAAGCCAACTGAACATGAGGAAATACTCTTGCAGCATAAACAGATATCTAAGGTAAATCAAGGTTGTCAGCATTTATCTCCTAGTCTTGTGTCAGTTCATTTACATTCATCACTAAAAGGTACCCCCTGAGTCTACGCATACAGTTGCCCATTTATTGACAGCACAACTGTTAGTTCATTTCTTGGGAAATCTAAAGGTTTATGAATCTATTCTAAAGCACAGGTGGAGTGGATTGGGGAGGGGAGATGGTACTGGTGAACACAGGTTTCACCAAACGGAATTGAAATAACAGGGGAAAAAAACAGAGAACTTTGACTTACTCAAACGGAGGTTCTACCTCAATACCAAAAGTGAGATGTAAGGAAAATCTGGCAAAACCACAGAACTCGATGTCGTCTGTACATGCTTCGTGAGGGAAACCTCTTGGAATATACAAAATATCACCTTCACTAAGCAAGAACTTCATGTGTCCTGCCAATGAGCTATCGACTTTTGAATGAATGCTGTCAAGAGGATCATACAAGCGAGGCAACAGCAAATTCGATTGAGAATAAATTGTCCATTGCTTCATACCAAATAACTGGCATACAAACACACAGTGATCATCGGTGTGAACGGCCAAGCCCTGAGAATTAGGTGGTGTCAAGTATAAGTTGGCACCTACTGATGGCTGACCAAACAAAGATGCCAAGGCATCTGCAATGGCTGCAATACTAGCAAAGCGAAACTCCATACCACGAAGAGCAATTGTGTAACCCTCTTTATATGCTTCTTCACATTTCTTAATGTTGTCAATAGAGAAAACTCGAGTAGGCTTAATGCTGCAAGGGTCTGAATCATTGTGAAAGAAATGTACCTCCTTTTTTGACTGTTTCTCAGTTCTAATCACCCGTATGTCCTGCTGGTAAATTATTGGACAGCCCAACTCATTTCCCACCTCATCTAGGAAACTCAGGATGTCTAGTTCGTCTGAAGCAATAGGCAGACAAGAAACAAAATTTTGAAGCATGGAAGATAGAAAGGTAGGAAATGACACTTCACAGTTTAAAGACTGTACAAATGAGCTAAGAACGTCATTCTCCTCAATTAAAGGCCGAAAGAGTCTTCTAACAAGCAAAGGTGATGCCTCCCAGGAATCCGAAATGAAAGATTTAAAACTAGGCTCACCCCAAATCCTATTTTTCACAAGCGTAGATGACAAAGAAACTGGGAATTGTCTTTCCTTGGTTGAAAGCCGGAAAATGCTTTCTGCCAATTCGTTAGTTCTAATGATGCCCACCAAAAAGCGACAATCTTCACTGGATTCTAAACTGTTGCCAAGCAACACTTGATTATGCGCATTTGCCCACAATTTTTTCAGGACAACCAAGAAACTTTCCGAGAGAAGCATTGGGATCTTTTCCAATTGCACCGCGGTGCAGGAATTGATCAGAGTTATTGCAGCATGAAGAAATGATATGGAAAGCTCATCTTTTTCAAGAAGTATCCTCGTAAAGCTAATGCTCGTATCTTTCCCGGGGCATAAACGAACCCTGTATCAAGACATAGGAACCTGAAGAAATTCCAATCTAATAACGCACAGATAAAAACACCAAAAAAAAAGAAGCAAAAATAAAGTAAATTCCTCACAAGAGGCAGTCTAAAGCAGAGAACTCCAGCAGCCGGCGCCTAGCAACAGAAGTAGTGGACAAGTCCAAGAGAGCATTACAAGTAGCCATTGACACTCTCCTGTTGGGGCTGCCCAGCGCCGAGATTAAAGCCTTCACAGTTTCATCGTCCGAAACAACTCGTTCGTTCATTTGCAATGACAAGATCGAAACCGCCCCCACAATCTCCGCGCTGCGGCACGCAATTTCTGGAAATCTGCAACTCCAAGACGCTCAGAAAAACCAAATAAATAAATAAGAGAGAAAGAGAGGCAGAAAGTACCTGGATTTGAGGAGGACGGGAAGCAAAGATTGGATTGACGGAAGCGTTTCTTGATTCGAGAGCTGTAAGTTGTTCAAACATTTCTTGATTAGGTATTGGCGGGAATCGTGTCTGTTTCGAGAACTGGTGAGGGTTGCTGCCAATAAAAGAGGGAATGGCGTAATTTCCACGCACTTCTTCTTCCTCCGCCTCCTCCTTTTGTGGCTTCTGCTCTCGTTATTCTCCATTTCACTCATGTTTCCCGCTCCGATGCGGCGGCGTCGGTCGATTTTTCGGCCACGTTCTTATGGCTGTCTGTCCATGCCTTCATTCGACTTTGTTCATTTGGGCCTTTTGGCTAAGCCTCTTTAAGCCCAGCCCATTACAATTTCCAAGGCATCTGACTGGCTAAGGCCCTCAATAAGATGAAATTCCAAGAAAGAGAATTAAATTGATAAATTTAAATTAATTTCCTCATCGATTCTACTGTGATTCAACCATGTGGCTGCAAACATATGTGCTTTGCCGTGAATTTTCTACGTTGATGCGAAATGAAACCGTGTGTAGTCAAAATCCCGAAATGCCGCTAACGTAAAGTCTCTGCTCTCTCAGTTTGCCGTGCTTAAAGGGGCTTTCCCTTTTTGTATTTGGGGTTGGATTTACAGTGCTTAAGGTTTTTAACAGATTGCAACTGTTAAGCTCGCGATCTCGGTTTCAGACAGGTTTCTAGAATTACAAGGGCGGCAGCTGGTGCAAGGAGGTTTCTAGAATTGACAAAAAATGGAAAGTATTTTCAAATCCAACCACTAAGAACAAAGAAGATGGAAAGTAGAATTCCCCCACCGCATAAATTATGTTTTCTCTTCTCATCATGGAGCATGGACAGCGTCCTTCCGCTCAGTGCATACCAAATTTTTTATTCGAGATTTTAAAACGGGTTCACCACTACGTCAGCCGGTTCCCACCGACGAGACTGCGAAACAAAAAAAGAGGAGTGGATTTTTAATTTTCAATCGTTTTCCCTGGCCCATTTTGATCTTTGATTTTACGCATCAATCTTGATCTTTGATCTTGGAACCTGTAATTAGACCATTCTGCCATGCTCGTTGTTTTTTGAAATCCCAACAATAAAAAGTCTAAATTTCGGGTTTCAGGGACACCGCGGTGGCTTCTCGAATCTGGTTCCTCTGCTTTAGGACATGGTTCTTTGATATCTTATCAATCGTTTGACTAACTGTGAGACGCTGCCTGAGGGACAACAACAGAACTCATGTGTCTTTGAGCCAATGAAAAACATCGCCTCTTTAAGTCAACGGAAATTTTTCTCTCCCCAAAACGGCCAATCTTTTGAAAATGTTTGGTTGATTGGCTCGAGCTGGCCAATAATAACTTTCTATGAATTAAAGCGCATAGAAAATTGACCATTTCACTCAGAATAGTTTCAACTAAATTAGTTTGATTGGTGTTAAGAGTAAAATTTCCAAGAAAGAGTTGGATTTCAAAACCAATTCTCTCAAATTTTTATCAGATATAAATTTAAATTTTGAGTCGCTGAAGAAAATATCTTCAAATTAATAAAATTGCATCGCGTCGCAGATGTACTGTAATCTAATTTCCAAGGGAAAAAAAAAGGAAGGAAAAAAAGTACAAAAAGAAAAGAGTTTGTTCCCCGTCAGAGTTCAGACCAAAAATGTAGTACAGCACAGTTTTGTCCACGTGTCACTTGCATTGTTAGGGACATGAATGCCTCTTAACCGAAGGATTTTTACGCTAAAAGCGTCGGAGTTACGCACTGAGGTCCACTCATCAGTCCCTGAAAAGAGCTTAGCTTTACCGTTGGAATCCGATTCCCACGCCTCCTCAGCCATCAGCTGTCGTCGACAAATGGCTGCGACGATAAGAGTCCGATCAATATGGGCCGTAGCAACAGTAACATTTGCACTGGTCGCAGGATCTCTCAGTTGGGCATCTGAGCCTGCCACCTCTCCGGAGGCTGCTTTTGTCCAGAAGACCATCTCGTCACATAAGATCGTCATCTTCTCCAAATCCTATTGCCCGTAAGGACCACGCTTTCTTTGCTCCTTCCATACTTTCTTGAACCCCTTTTGTAGGGATGACTGGTTTAGCTTTAAAAGTCCATGATTTATGTATGTATGTTTGTAGGTAATGGTCTTGCTCTTGTCTTGTTTTTACTTTCATGGTCTGGGACACTGGCTAATTGGCTAGAGTTATTTTTAAATCTTCCAATTTTTGAAGTTCGTTTCTTACATATTAAATGATCTTACTGGTAGCCAAGTTCTTCATATGAGATCTGTGTTTTGGGTTTTAGAGTGCATATTGATACCGGATATTATTGGAATCAAGTAGAGGTGTCAATTGATATTTGTAGTTTCGATTTTCAATTTTTAGTTTTTTATTTTTATTATCAATTCCACTCGCCTTGGAATATTGAGATGAAAACCTTTTTCATTACCGAAGGCTTTTCTTTTTGTGATTGTAAATTTGTTATATGTTGTTCCCCTATTCAACGGCCTTAGTTAAAGTCAACGTTGGTTTTGATGTGGTCGTATCTTTTGGGTGATGATGGTTTATAGACACTTTTCTCTTTGTATAATCCATTTCGTAGGTACTCTAACAAAGCTAAAGGTGTTTTCAAAGAGTTGAACCAGGTGCCACATGTTATTGAGCTGGATCAGAGAGGTTTGTTGTCATTTATCTATGTTAATTTCAGTGATTTCAAGTGATGAACCCCTAATTGTTAAAAGGTTAGGAATGTTATTTGTGAATACAAAAGAAAGAAAAAGGAATAAGGGATGTCATTCTGCATAAGTAATAGGAAAAGGAAACTCAAAAAGAGAAAAAATTAGAACTGAAAGCTCAAAAAACTTTTGTAATTCTTAGGACTATGGACTGCTCAATCTTACTGGGTAAATTTCCAGCTTTTTTGTTCAGGTTTGCTTTTCATCATTTAAGCAACCTAATGACTCAAACCTTCTATTTGTGGTCAACAAACAAACAAATGTAGCAATCGGATTTACAATTTCCTATTGTTTTGGTTGTAATGGATGCATAACACTTAAGTGTTTGGGATTATAATAGGAAGCTTCTAATAAGCAATTGCCTCTACATAATATAGATGATGGACAGTCTATTCAGGATGCCTTGAATGAAATTGTTGGGAAGCGTACTGTACCTCAGGTGTTTATAGATGGAAAGCACCTTGGTGGCTCAGATGGTAAGTTTGAGTCTTTTTTTTCCCCCTGAAATACTGTTATTCACATCTTCATTTTAGACAAAATTTATTTGCAAATTTCATTGGGGTTTCCCTTTCGATGTCTTTGTAATAGCTACTGTTGAAGCATATGAAAGTGGAGAATTGGCTAAGCTTCTAGGCATTGCCATTTCTCCTGAGGCTGCTTTTATCAATGAGACCATTGCTTCCCATAGGATTGTCATCTTCTCCAAGTCTTATTGCCCGTAAGATGCACTCTCTACCCCGATTTCCTTGAACCTATTTTATTATCATGTGAAATATTAACATAAATATTTTGACCATCGATTTCAATTATTACTTTATCCTTTGCGCTGTTTCAAGTGAAACTTTGATCACAATAATTGCCAATTCCTCTCTTTTTTCTAGATGACAAACTTTTTAGATCCTCATGAGATTAATCTCTGATTTCTCTTTTCTTTATTGTGGAATAATTCAAAGGGTTCATTCATTTACTTGGTGCTAGCATTTGGGTTTTGTATGTATCCCTTTACTTTAATTTTGTTTTGTGTGTTCCCATCATCTGTCGGTTTCTGCAAACATTCTTGCATTTTCCATGAATTATAGAAGAATTTTTTGTTCTCTTTTTGTCCTTTTTTTGTTATGCTACTTTACCATTCCTAAGTCCCTATTTTCTTCAACAGTTGTACTTTGATGTCCTTTTTTATTGAGTTTTGGGGGTTATGGCTTTAATAAATTCTTGTGGTTCTTTATCATCTATCTCTGCAGGTATTGTAAGAAGGCTAAAGGTGTTTTTAAGGAGTTGAACCAGGTGCCACATGTTGTCGAGCTTGATCAGAGAGGTTTTCCTCAGAAAGATCTCATGTTAATTTTAACTCTTGCAAGGCAGTGTGCACATAATTGTTAAGAGATAAGGGAATTTTGTTTGTCAAAACAAGACTTCCAACTAGAGAACAAGAACAAAACAGAAACGAAAAAAGAAGTAATAAGATGCACTTCTAAATTGTCTTTTTTGTTGCTAATGGCTTAACACTTGCAGTTGTGCTGGATTAAGGCTTCCTTAGGATTTTAGTCATTAGAGATGCATGCTAGATAAGTTATTTTACTGCAACTGGAGACTGACATGCATTTCTGTGTGCATCTGTGAGCCTTATCTTGTGGAATTATTATAGGAAGTTGTTTGTGTAATACAGATGACGGACAAGCTATTCAGGATGCCATGAGTGAGATTGTTGGGAAGCGTTCTGTACCTCAGGTGTTTATAGATGGAAAGCACATTGGTGGCTCGGATGGTAACTTTAAGATTTTAACAATAATGTTGTGTGCTTGTTCATTTAAGCATATTTCATTTCCAAAATTCATTGAAACTGTTTTTATGTCTTTTGCAATAGCTACTGTTGAAGCATATGAAAGTGGAGAACTAGCCAAGCTTCTAGGCATTGCCACTTCTAAGGCTGCTTTTGTGAAGGAGACCATTGGTTCCTATAAGATTGTCATCTTCTCCAAGTCTTATTGCCCGTAAGATACACTCTCTACCCCCAATTCCTTGAACCTATTTTATTATTATGTGAAATATTAATGTAATTATTTTAACCATTGATTTCAATTATTACTTTACATTGTTTCAAGTGAAGGTTTGATCACAATGATTGCCAATTCCTCTCTTTTTTTCAGATGACAAACTTTTTAGATCCCCATGAAATTAATCTCTGATTTCTCTTTTCTTTATTGTGGAGTAATTCAAAGGGTTCATTCATTTACTTGGTGTTAGCATTTGGATTTTGTATGTGTCCCTTTACTTTAATTTAGTTTTGTGTGTTCCCATCATCTGTCAGTTTCTGCAAACATTCTTGCATTTTTCATGAAATACAGAGAGAATTTTTTGTTCTCTTTTTGTCCTTTTTGTGTTATGCAGCTTATCCATTCCTGTGCCCCTATTTTCTTCAACAGTTGTACTTTGATGTCCTTTTTTATTGAGTTTTGGGGGTTATGGCTGTAATAAATTCTTGTGGTTCTTTATCATCTATCTCTGCAGGTATTGTAAGAAGGCTAAAGGTGTTTTTAAGGAGTTGAACCAGGTGTCACATGTTGTCGAGCTTGATCAGAGAGGTTTTCCTCAGAAAGATCTCATGTTGATTTTAACTCTTGCAAGGCAGTGTGCACGTACTTGTTAAGAGATAAGGGAATTTTGTTTATTGAAACAAGACTTCCAACTAGAGAACAAGAACAAAACAGAAACGAAAAAAGAAAAAATAAGATGTGTATTTGCAGTTGTGCTGGATTAAGGCTTCCTTAGCATTTTAATCATTAGAGATGCATGCTAGATAAGTTATTTTACTGCAACTGGAGACTGACATGCATTTCTGTGTGCATATGTGAGCCTTATCTTGTGGAATTATTATAGGAAGATGTTTGTGTAATACAGATGATGGACAGGCTATTCAGGATGCCTTGAGTGAGATCGTTGGGAAGCGTTCTGTACCTCAGGTGTTTATAGATGGAAAGCACATTGGTGGCTCGGATGGTAACTTTAAGATTTTAAAAATAATGTTGTGTGCTTGTTCATTTAAGCATATTTCATTTCCAAAATTCAATGGAACTGTTTTTATGTCTTTTGCAATAGCTACTGTTGAAGCATATGAGAGTGGAGAACTAGCGAAGCTTCTAGGCATTGCCACTTCTAAGGCTGCTTTTGTGAAGGAGACAATCAGTTCCCATAAGATTGTCATCTTCTCCAAGTCTTATTGCCCGTAAGACACACGACCTTTTCCTTACTTCCTATATTGTTATCATACAACACCCTTATGTAAGCAAGAACCCTCTACTCCTGAGTTGGAACGTCCTAATCTTTTGGTTTGATCAATCATTGCCCCTTGGGCTGTTAGTGGAAGAAAACAAAAAGGATTCTTGATTGGTTTTGCACTTGCTTCTGGGTGCTATTGCATCTCTCTTGTTTAATTGAATCTCCTAAATTTTCATTGTAAATACAACTTGGACTAGTGGAAAATTGAAGCGAGCACTTGTTTTTTCCCCATGACTTTCCTCCGTTTATCATCTATTTTATAGGTACTGTAAGAAGGCTAAAGGTGTCTTCAAGGAGTTGGATCAAGCGCCACACATTATTGAGCTTGATCAGAGAGGTTGGTTTACAAATATCACATATATTAATTTCAGGGGTAGCAATGTAGTGCGTGCCTTTTATCAACAAAAGAGGATTGAAAACTGGGAAGTTAAAAGCAGTTTGCTATGTGTGTTGCAGAGGATGGACAGGATATTCAGGATGCTTTGAGCGAAATCGTTGGTCGGCGTACTGTACCTCAGGTGTTCATAGACGGAAAGCACCTTGGTGGCTCGGATGGTAAATTTTAAGTTTCTTTTTAGAACAAATATTATTATTTTGCCTGCCTTTCAGACAAATATTTTATAATCCAATTGACATTTTGGTAATAGATACTGTCCAAGCGTATGAGAGTGGAGAACTGGCTAAGCTTCTAGGCATTGCTGTGAAGAACAAGGAAGAACTCTGAATCAGTGTAATTTGGTGTTTTTGGTCAGATTGTGTATATGGTGTGCACAATAATTGTTGTTGTTGCGGTGTATTTTACAACGATTTCGGGATCAAAACTCTGAATACAAGTAAAGATATGCAAACCTGGCCCTTCCTCATGCGTGGGAGGTCCTTTTCTTTTTGGGTGGTTAAGACTGAACCTCGAACTTTGGATTGTCAAGTAAAATCAGCCTGAAAAAGGAGAGTACACTAACATAAGTATACCTTTTCTGGGTTACTTTTTCTAGTAAGAATTTTAATTTTGGAGACGGCTCCAATTCATGCTAAAGCTCGATGCTTATACAACCGTTAGATATGAGAATACCAGTTGTTTAGTTACATTTAAATAGATCTTGATAGGTTTAGAACCTTGAACCGAAGAAGCACTTGCTTAAAATGATGTTCTGGGAGTGATTATTCAATTTGCATGTCGAACGCTTCGGCGGTGGACGCGAGGGGTTAAAACATAACGTACCATCTGCAATGCAACGTAGCACATTGGTCAACTTAAATAAACAGAAAAAAAAAAAATTGACATGTTTCATTGTTTGTCCGGTGGGTCAACGATTCTTGACCTTGACCACGATCGTTTGTTAAGGAGTAACCACCGAACTAGAAATCAGACTGGTTCTCAATTTTTCTAGTCAAACGTATCGGGTCTTTTCTACTTTCTGGTAACCTTGGTTCTCAAAGTAGGACTTGTTATGATTTTTTTATGGATAATTTGTTAGGGTTTTTTTAAACCTTTTTTTTTTTATAATAAAATAAAATTTACAAAATTCCATAGGCCAACCATACTCAACGTGCAATTGTGGGCAATTTTTTGTAACATAGAAAAGGGATATTTATAAATGTTAAATGTTAGTTATTATATCTATGGATTTAATTTGAGAATTACCTGTTGGCATATTAATTTAATTTTTTTTAAAGAAAAATTCATTACTTAAACAGTAATAAATTTAAACAATTTTTTTAAATATTTAATTACAATGTATAAATATTGAACATATTAATATACTTACCTATAGATTGTTTATTTAGAGAGGGATGTTTGTATCAGAAATTCAAACTCGGACCAGTAATGAGTGAGATACAACAAATTACCATTAAATTCGTACGTCGGATGATAATCGTCGGCAATTTTTACTGCATTCATGTGTCTTAAAACCATCGTGGTTATAAATATTGTCGGAAACAATACAAAAGCTCATGACTGATTACATTGGCCTTTTTATTTACTGTTTATCCGAGGTGCATATTCTCTTTGATAACAAATTCCAGAGTGTGTTCCATAAAAGGATTCCGATACACAAAATTGAAAGAGATGGGAAAAAAGATAAAAAGGGAAAAAAAAAAGAAGATGCAATTGCACTTGTGATTCCTAAAATGTACTTTTTGTTTTTAAATCTATCTTCTTTTTATCAACAATCTTAATCTTCGCACCATTGCCCATTCTCTAGTTTACCAAGACATTTGTCCGCAAATGAAATAGTTTCTTCCACCATCGGGTTGCATAGCCCAATACAAACAAGAACAGGCGGGACCAGAAGATTGTATCCCTCCCACCTTCCCAAATCCCATACCCTCCATTTCTCCCCATCGCCTGAAACGAGCCAAAATGCAAACTGTGCTTTGAAAAGGCAGACTTGGGAAGATGAACCGCACTCATAAAGAGAAAAAAGGCGTTATATCTAACAGCTGTCCCTGCGTCTCCTCTCATTGCCACCTTGCCCTTCCTTACAGGAATTATCAATAATGTAGACTATTAGCTAATTAAAATAAAATTAAAAAAATATTTTGTAGACTCACAATTAGTAGACACAGTATAGTTTAAATCACATAAAATAATATTTAGTATCATTTTTATTTTTTATTTTAAAAATCTAAGTGTTTGATACTATATAAATAATATTTAATATCCTATAATAGAGTTTTATAAAAATATAATTAATTTTTATATAAAATTTATATAATACTAAATATTATCAAGCGATACTTAATGTTATCCATTCAGCATCAACAGTGCAAGAGTGGTATTTATGACAGTGTAAAAAAAAAAAAACAAAGGAAAAGTTTATTTATATATATATATATATTTTTTGTTGTTGCCAAATAAAATATAAGAATGGCAACAACCAAAATGTAAAGCGAAAAACCGGGAAATACGGCCAAAGATATAGTGGAATAATGGCAGTACACTATGTATGTACAGCTGGCCGTGACTGGGAAGAAATCCAAGCCAACCACCTCGACACAGCTACACCTGCGTGTCGCTGTCGATGATTATGACGGCCGTTAATGTTATTGCCCGAATACCTGTTCACGCTCGTGATTTCCGACACGCTTCTCGAATTTATTACGCTTCTGCCACCACTAGCATCGATGCCCTGTTTGCTCGACTGCACGTTTTGGTGCCACGACCGGCATCCCGAGACTGACTGCAATCTACGGCTGTCACTGATTATCATTTCTGATCGTACATACAGGAGATCCGACGGCTGAACGTCGCTCCATCTCCGGTTGTTATGGAGCCCACTCGAGACCACGATCCTGTGCTCGAATCTTGCCATGTTGGCCTCCGTCCTATCGTTGGTCAAGAGAAGCCCGTCCTTCCGGTACGGACGGTCGAAGCATCCTATGGCTAGGGACGGGTCGCTTCTCTTTTTCTTCGAAGAGCCGTCCAAAGACCTCCTAGACGACGCCGGATCACGCTCTGCTTCACCACCACCACCACCCGATCTCCTGTGGGAAACAAGAAAATGTGAAAGGAATCCGCTAGCCCTCTCACCGGCCGAAGAATGCCTGCCCGAAACACGTCGAAATTCCCGAGTCGACGATTCCGGCTCGGCCGCAGCTCTTCCGATCTCAATGTCCGTAAAGTCGGGATCTTTTCCCGATTCCTGTCCTTGTTCTCGTTGTTGTTGCTGCGAAGGGGTTGATTGGTTGTCATCCTGTAAGAAAATGGTCTTGCTATTGCTGTCACTTTGGTTGTTGCTTCCACTGTTATTACCGATGGCATCCTCGATCAAGAGAATGTCTTCGGGGTCGACTCGGTATCGGCAGAGAGGGCAGGTGGAATGTGCGTCAAGCCATGTGTCGACGCATTCCACGTGAAAAGCGTGCTTGCATTTGGGGAGCAATTTTAGAACCTCTGTCGGCTCGAATCTCGTGAGGCAAACGGCGCATTCCAATCCGTCCTTCTGGCCTCTCAGCGAGCTGAACCGGAATATGGGTAGAGATTCAATCACTGCTCTGTCAATCCCCGAGTTCTTCCTCCCTCCTTCTCTCGAATTATGAAGATCGCCTCCACTGCCGCTATAAACGACGACGGCCCCGCCACCACCACGCTTACAGTGCTTTGCATAGAGGAGGAGAAGAAACGTTAGGGAGAAAATGGTGGTTAAAACGCCAACTATCACGGCCACGCTTGGCTTGATCGCTGACCCATCTGGTTTGAATGGTGGAGGCGGTGGCGGAGACTGGTTCGATGAGGTGGCAATGTCTCCAGCATTTGGCAGCGGAGGAGGCGTTTTTCTCGAATCAGCATCAGCAAACAAGGGTCTGAAAATTGAGGAGAAGAAGATGATGAAGCCAAAGAGGGATGCAAAGGAGGCCCTCCTCTCGGAAACGCTCATGTGTTGCGTTGGACAGCTGAAGTTGGGGAATTGCAAAAGAATTTTTTGAATGTATGGGCCAAAATAATGAGGTTCAGATTCTGTACATGGTGGACTCGGGGAAAAGAAAGTACAAAGAAGTCGCGACAAATCATCTAACTAAAAATCAGGAGTTGCCGTTCAAGTGGCACATCAGTGCTGAGCGGGAGAGGTTGAAACTTTTATATTAATATTAGACATATGATGAACGTTAAAAAAAAAAAAAAAAAAAAGGAGACGGACTTCATTTCTTAATGAATAACAAACATTAAAATTAAAATTTAATTTATTATTCGACCAAAAAAAAATCTAATTTATTAAACTGTCTATTTTTTTGAAAAAAAAAATGTAATAAAAATGATTCTTGAAGCTTAACTTTTAAATGTTTTTAGTTTGTGAAGAGAAAAAAACAAAAACGTAAAATTAAAAAGATAAGAAAATTTGATATGAGATATTAATTTATTATAACTATTAATTATAATTGATTATTATATATAAAAAATATATTAATTATAATTCATATTTATAATTATTTGATATCTATTTTGTATTTAAATTTTATATTTTATAATTACACTAATACATACAAACACATACACATATAGAGAGAGAAGTTATGAGAAATTTAGTTTGGATCGCAATAATAGGGTTCGCTTAAGTGAAACAAACAACCAAATTTATTTTCAAGCTAAAATTTTTAGTTATGCATAATCGAAAATTATTTTTTAATTAAAAATTTAATTAAATAAATTTTAGTTAACTAAAAATTTTAGTTTGATTTTAGTTAATCATTAACTTAATTTAATTTAATAATAAAAAGATATAAAATTCTTTGACAATAAAAAATATTTTTAATATAATTTTTTAAAAAATATTTATAATTATTATTATATATAAGATAAATAAGTAAATATTTAAAATAATATAATATTTTACTAATATTTATTTGTTACTTAGTAATATTTTTTGATTATTAAAATAAAATAGTATACATATATAAAATTTTGATTTGATTCTGTGAATCACTTTTTTTTTTTTAATATTACAAAGTAAAATAAAATTAAAAATTTTAATTTTTATTTAATACAATTAATTAATTATAAAATTAATTCAGTTAATAAAAAATTATTTTCGTTCGATTTAATGTTATCGTTAATCGAAATTTTCTATTCTTCACAACGCCCCCGGTAAGAACCAACCATGTGAGGCATGTCCATCTTTTAACCTGACAAAAACCACAACGTGGGCCCCTTCTTCTAATCAGAAAATGGTCCAATGCCGGCCTCGTGGTCTCTGCCCTCGTCTTTAAAAAATTTTTCCAGCTCTGTGGATCATATTTCAGTGAATCGGCCTTTTGAAGTTCATGGTTATCTCATCTTTAAGTATATTGCGACACGGATTCCATGCCACGAGCATTTCTTCTCGAAAGCAGCTGATCGAACGGAGAGAATATAGATTTTTTTTTTTTTCTATTGCATGGACCGCTTTTGCATGCCAATCACCCGTAAAAAGCTGCTTAGGAAAAAGAGTAGACTCAGCTTATCTAGGACTTGTAGTCCTTATCATCAGCATTCCACTCCCGGCCTGAAGGTAATTTTCATTTTCTCCTTTAAAACGTAGGGTCTTTGTAGCACATATTACGGAAGAAAGAAACCAATTCTTTTAACCGGACACGCCTTTCGCCATGAATCAGATTGATGACCAATACGCGAGATGAAAGATGACTAAATAGTGGAAGTCCATTACTGCAACAAGATGCCGACAGCAAAAACATTATTGCAACAAATAGTACAATACCATCAATAAAACAGCATTATTGCAAATACGACCAACAGGAAAATTGACGATAAAGTGAGGAAAATCCCGGGAAGGGATAAGGAAGATCCGGGGAGAAGAAAGAAAAAATAAAAAACTGCTATTACTGTTGAAATAATTGAATACCTTATATTATTATTGCATGTCGTATAAAACATTTATTTCCTAATTTTGGAATTAAAAACTTGGTAAGGCTTTCCATCGATTGTATGATGTGCGTGGAGAAAATTCTCACTCACGCAGTCTCTCCCCGAACGACAAGACATTTCATGTGGATAGGAATATTAGGGGCGAGATTCATGTGCTCAATCAAAAAGAAAAATCAAGGCTACGGGTCCCCTTGAAATGAAATACACATGACGAGAATGAAGGTGATCGAAGAGTCATTTCACGAGGAGTGGTGGAGAGATTGAATCATTCTCCTGTACAGCTGACTTAAATGAAATCCGTACACTACACGATAAAGAAGTGTCATCAGATCTTTGATGCCAAGGCCAACTGCCAAGGCCCTTTTATTTCTTAGTTGTAACTACCACCTTAGCTACACTCCGTTGGAGACTTCTGTTGCATCGTCTTTACTTCGAAAATTAAAAAAGAAAAAGAAAAATTAAAATTCTATTTGTGACCTTACTTTTGTTACGGCAATAAAATGCTAAGACACTGAGGATGTCAACTCCATTTATACCTTCATTATGCATGTATCTTTGCGTCTCCAAAAGGAAACACGATAGATAGGAATGAATCTAAAGAGAAAAAAGTCAACTGATTGATTCACCAGCCAACCGACCTGGAAAATTGGAAAAGAAGGAAAGACAGCTAGAAAAAAAAAAAAAGAAAAAAAGAAAAATATTTTGTTGACATGGCCAACATAATAAATGAAGTTCAGCTTAACGCAAGGTAAAATTTCGATTCCGCTGTACTAAAACAAGGAAATTCCTCAAGGTAAAAATGACACCACAGGGGACAGCGCCCGGACCATCAAAGAGTAAAAATGCGTCACTTTCACATTTCGTGGGTTTTAGGGTCACAGCATGTGTCTTCTCAAAAAGCCATTAAAATCCCATCCCATTTTGTACTTACAGAATCCTATACCCCCGGAGCAGTATAATTTCGCGTGACAGCTTGATGATTATATTTTGTAATTTATCTTAAATTCGAATCTCTCCACCCATATCTCTCTTTAAAATAGAAATTGATCATATTTTATACCATATTAAATTTTATATTTAATAATTATTATGATGGAACGTATGAAAATTTTATTAATAATTATTATTACTTAGATTCTAAATTTTTTTTATAAAAAAATAAATTACGAATGATTACATTGGATGCACGATAACAGTGTCTAATATCCTCAATTTAACTTTTTCTTTTGTAAAAAAAAAAAAAGCATGACAGTAAAGATGCGCGATTGAAATTTAAGCCTTTTTTTTTTTTTTTTTTGAAAAAGACCCCGAAAAACGGAAGTGTAAACAGAAAAAGACAAAAAAAAAAAAAGAGGTGAGATATATTAATCAGGCAACTTTCACTGAAAAGGCGTGGGCGTCAGGGCCACCGGACGCGGGTTGGAAAATTCTAATACAAGGGGGCAGACCAAAAAGAAGAGAGAGAGAGGGAGAGAGGAACGGAAAGGAGAAAACATTTCCGACCAAGAAGGCATTTCTTTCCACTTCTCTCTCTCTCTCTTTCTCTTTCCATCTCGGCATTTTCTGATTGGATTTCTTTGGATCCGTACTCTCTCTCTCTCTCTCTCTCTTTTTGTAAGTTTCTTTCATTTTACTTGCCAAACAGAAAATTCTGTAGAAAAGTAATGTTTCAGATTCATATAAACAGATATTTGAAATTTGATAATCTCATGTTATGTCATGAGCAATGGACTCCAATATGCCTCTCTCTCTCTCTCTCTGTTTTTTTTTTTTTTTGCTTTCAATTTCTTCTCTCTTTATATGGACTTTAGATTTTCTTTTTCTTTTTTTTTGTTTTTTGGTTCTTTAATTTTTGTGTAATATGCATGTAATGATGAATTATCTTGAATAATACTGTATTTTGTAAGGTGTCGTTTGGCTCTCAATTGATGAAGATGCTACCTGCAGGTTGCTGCTGCTGCTGTTGTTCATATTGTTTGTCTCCTCTCCTATTGCTTGAAAAGAGCAAAAGGAAGAGGGGTTATGGAGTACGAGAACAGATATTGGATTTTGGATGGGGTTTATAACTACCCACATCTCTTAGGCGGTCTAATGCTCACGGCCGGTCTGCTTGGATTGTCCATCGGCATTTCTTCTCTGCATTACCTCTGCTGGTCTGATCTTGGCGGAATTTTGCTTTTCCATAAGAACAAAGGTGGGAGAAAGAAGCATGTTCGTGTTTACATGGATGGATGCTTTGATCTCATGCATTATGGTCATGCCAATGCTTTGAGGCAAGCTAAGTCTCTGGGAGACGAGTTGGTGGTTGGCATTGTTAGCGATGAGGAGATCATTGCCAATAAAGGTCCCCCTGTTTTGCCCATGGAGGAGAGGTATTCCCACATAAAGATTTCATTTGATTCATAGGAATAATTGGGGATCTTTAGTTTGGAATGATTTAAAGCAATTAGGACTCGGGCCTAACTCTATGCATAACAAAATGGAATGATGAGAAAAGATTCATATGGTCAACTCCAATTAAATTTGGGATTAAGTCTTTGTTCTTGTAGTTGTTGTTGTCATGGGAATAATTGGGTATTTTATTGGATTGTCAATCGCATGTTTGATAATTGGAGTGATCTGGGACTAAGGTTAAGATCTTCTTGCAGGTTGGCTCTTGTTAGTGGATTAAAGTGGGTGGATGAAGTCATAGTCAATGCTCCTTATGCAATTACGGAGAAATTTATGCACAGTCTCTTCAATGAGCATAAGATTGACCATATAATACATGGTGATGATCCTTGCTTGCTTCCCGATGGAACTGATGCCTATGCCTTGGCCAAGAAAGCCGGTCGATACAAGCAGATTAAACGTACAGAAGGCGTATCTAGCACAGATATTGTAGGTAATTTATTTTCATCTGGCATTCACTGAGATATGTTTGCATTGTCTGATGTTGAAATGCGCTCTGTCTCGCCCATACACAATCCCCGTAACTGTATCTGACAAGCGGTGAAACTCAGTTGGTGATATTCTATTTTTCTGCAGATGGCCTATTGATTGTATTTCTGTTCCTAATTACTGCACTAGTTCTTTAAATGCAGGGAGGATACTTTATTCTATAAAGGATGAGAAAGCTCGTGAAGATTTGTTGCCTGGAGATGCCCACGAAGAAAGTCAATCCAATGACAGCCATATGTCTCACTTTTTACCAACATCACGGCGCATTGTGCAGTTTTCAAATGGGAAGGTATGACACTGCATAGCTGCATTGAGTTGGAAAATATTTTGCTTTCTAATGGCAGATCTTATTCAATATGATACCATTATGAATAATTCTTAGATCTTTTGCTAAGCTCTAAAGAGGAACTGAGAGGGAAGGATCCCTCCTTTCCTTTTTTCATGTTTAAATTATTCTCATTTTTGAACCTTATTTGTTCAAGCTGTACTGCTTATTTTTTCTAATGTTAGGGACCTGGACCGAATGCTCGTGTTGTGTATATTGATGGAGCATTTGATCTCTTTCATGCTGGACATGTAGAGGTATTATTTACCTTCACAATTGCTATTCATTAGTCCCAGTGTGTTCATTTTGCAATAAACAAGCTGCAATTTGGTATCTCATGGAACGTTCCATTGTTATTTCACATTGGGCATAGCTAACCATTCCAGATATATATGTGCCCAAGTCATGTTTGAATTTTCTTTTAGATACAACCAAGTTCCAGTGCAGAAGACTGACTGAAGACAAATTATTTAACCTTTAGGTTTAAGTTTTCTGTGACAATCATGAGGGATTGGTTTTTATTCTAAACAATATAATGGTATAATTAGCAATTTTGCAGTCATTGAGATGGCTGATGAGGAGGATTGGTTAGTTATGGCATGTCAAGACCATTAATTGTTACTCTGAAGGAGGTTGACTCAATGTGAGAACCTTAAGTGTAACAGAAGAAGGTTCCAGTAGACTTTACTCTCTTCTATATAGCCGTGATGTACTGTTTGTTGTAGCTACTGGACAATGAGATTCTGGGTTGTTACAGTATAAGTTTCTTGCAGAAGCAGACTCCACACACCATTGAACTTCTTATTGACATGCAATGTTGTATATTAATGCACATAGGTTTAGAATCCTACAGTTAAACAATTTTTTACCACAATACCGTTATCTCTGCTTATAACTCCAATTTATAACTGTAGGATTGTTTAACAGTCTGGAAAACTTGTCATATCATGGTCTTCTGTTTCATTTCTGGGAAGGTTGCATAATAATGAATGTTCCTGAGTCGGTATTTTTTTCTTCTCTTAGATTCTCAGGAGAGCTAGACAACTTGGGGATTTTCTTCTTGTTGGGATCCACACTGATCAGATAGTAAGGTATGGGCCAGCTTTGAGGCATAATCTTACTTGTGCATTTTCATATGTGCACTTACATCTTGCACATTATTTCTCTTGTTACCTATGGAGTGTTTGAACTGCAATTATGTTGCCTTTTTGCTGCATTTGTTGATAGAGTGAAATTTAAAGGAAATTGAATGCAATTATGCTTGTTGTGCAGGAAACATAGGGGCAAGCACTACCCTATAATGCATCTTCATGAGCGGAGTCTTAGTGTCCTGGCATGCCGTTATGTTGATGAAGTCATTATTGGCACACCTTGGGAAGTTACAAAAGACATGGTTTGTTAAGTTTAATTTGCCTGCTGCTTTAATTTTTGTGTCAAAAAATGCTTGCTGTTTTTTGTGTGTGTTCAGGCTAAACAGTTTGCTTGCCTCCCATTTTCATGTCTCTCTTCGCTTACAAGAAATGCCATTATGCTGCACTTCACTGCAACATTTTGAGTATCACTGCTGATCTAATTGTTGGATGATGGATGCAGCTAGCTAGAACTACTGGCACATTCATGTGCCCATATTGATGTCTTTATGTATGCAATCCCTGATAAAGTGAGCCATAGCATACTGCTTGAAGATTAGCTGGTTTAAGTGGTAAACTGTGCATTATTAATTTCCTAAAGGAAAAAACTGTTTTTAATTACAAATATTAAACCTGAATAATCTAACCCATTTCTTTACACTTTTACCTAGGGAGATACACATGTATGGCGGTAGGTTTTTGTTAAGATTTTATGCTTGGATCTGCTTACCAATCTATAGATGTATTTCTCTCTTAGTGTATTATGGTCAGATAATACTTTGTAGATGGCATATTTACTGCTAATCTGGAATTCTGAGGTCTCTGTTCTTATCATGACCAGATTAGCACTTTCAACATCTCCCTGGTGGTGCATGGGACAATTGCAGAGAGCAATTCCCGTTTGGCTGTAGGCACCATTTTCTCATTATTTGCTTAGATTACTTACCTAGTACCTCCCCTTGCATTGACACCTAAGCAATCAAACAATATCACTTTTCTTTATGCAGAGTGAGCCTGATCCATATGCAGTTCCTAGAAGAATGGGAATTTTTCGGATGCTTGAAAGTCCTAAAAGTATAACTACCACTTCAGTGGCCCAAAGGATAGTTGCCAATCATGAAGCTTACATGGTATTCACTTGTCTCTCACTCGCTTTTTGGCTTGATTGCAATATTCTTAATCTTCCTTCAAAAGTGATAATGCCTTTACAAATTTCATATGCATGTCAAAGGGTGGCAAATAAATGGTAGAGGTGGGATTACAATGAGTTGATTGAATAGTAAACATTTTTTCCCATTACATAAATTAGTTAAGTGGATACCTTTTACCCATTCAACCCATGGCTGTAGCTGAACCAGAAATCCAGTTAAATATGTTGTCATTTGTTAGCTTTTATATTGATGCAACTATTGTGGGTTAGAGTTTAAACAAACTGTGCACCATTTAGGAACATGACTGTTAAGATAGATGGTCAGACACAAGTTGCAGATATTTTCAGGTTTAAATCGATCTCACGTAAAGTTGAGACTTCTTTGTTCAATAGGAACTATCTTCTATCATTGTTTAATTATGGCCAATTAATCTGTTTCACATTTTTCACTCCGATCGTCCTGTGTTTTGCTTGCAAAAGTTTGTCCGATATCTCCTGGGGATTGCTGATAAGAATTTTTTAACCCTCATAACTGATGCAGAAACGCAACGCCAAGAAGGCAGCAAGCGAGAAAAATTACTATGCTCAGAAGGTACATGTTTCGGGTGACTAGCCAAAGGTACCCTTTCACCAAATGGCTGGTTTGACACACTTATACAGCCATCACGTTAACACAGATCACGTACGTTTGTGCGTTCGGAAGACAGCTAAGGAGATAATGACTGACATGGAATGCCTCCAGGCCTTCATTAGCCCCATAAATAGTATCATTTTGTTGAAATTTGGGAAATAGAGAAGCAAACCCTCAACAATTTGTAAGTTTATTGAAAAGTTTCATGGTCAAGGCATCCATATTCACCATTTTGTGGGGCATTGCATTTGCTTGCCATGATATCTGCGACATACTCGCCAGTGCTCATTAATGGGACTCTCGCTGACTAGGTTGGCAAACAAGAAAATGGGGACCGACGGCCCTCGAAGTTGATGACCTAAAGATGTAAATGCCGACAAAATAATTGCAGAACAGTTAAAACATGGGATTCTTGATATTCTTTTTTTTCTTTCTTTCTTCCTTTCTTTCTTTCTTTTGCTGCTTAATTCGAAATTCACTGTTTGAAAGTTATTCAATGAGGGTAAATTTTTTTTTTTTTATATATATAAATTTCATATTTTTATTAGAATTCTGAAACTTTGAAAATAAAAATCTAAATTTTTTTACTTCTAAAATGTGTTTTGAGAGATTATATTTTTCATCTCTACAGCTAAGAAAATTTGAAAAGTTGTGAAATGCATCAAAATATGCACGATGAGATAGGTAGGGTTCGCACTATCCCTATTCAGGGAACATGCAACACTACGCTCAAGTGAGCATCTGTGCCTTATATCTAGACTCGTAAGAGACCCAAAGCACACTTTAGGGGCCCACACCTTGCATCTAAACTCTTAAGAGATTCAACCCGCATTTTAGAGCACTTAGAGCCTTTGAAAAGACTCAACACACATTTCAGAACACCTAGAGTGGAAGTCAAATTGGAATCAAGGAAGTGAGAATACTGCTTAATGGCACTAGAGGGGAAGTCAAATGGTGCAGGCTTGCCAGTGTCTGCCAAGTGATTAGCATTGAAGGCAACATAGATATCTCCTTCATCGTGTCAATCAGGAACGAAGAACAAAACAAAATTTATAGTTAAATAATTGAAGCAAGGCCCACCAGCAGCTCAAATAGAAGAAAAAAAAAAAAAGAACAAAAACAAGGGAAATGCAAAATACATAATCAAGGGGCGTCCGGAAGAGAAGAATGAAGTAGCAATGTCATAACAAAGAGAAATGCTCTTTCAACTTGGAACGGTTTTGTGTCGAGCACATATCTTGCAGCGCCAATTGTGTCGAGTAATCTGTTGCTCAAAACTAATGTCGACAGCACACACAGAAGAGTGTTACCGTGTCATTCTTCTTCATTACCTCCATAAGGACATTGACCATTCAGGCATATGCTTTGACTACAAGACCAATAGCCATCCCGTGGCTTAGATCAACACATTTCTTCCCTATTTTTTGGCAGTTAATTTTGATTAGCCTTCCACAAAATAATTCTATAACATGGAATTTTTCTTGGCAACTTCCAATCCTACACATCTATCAGGCCACTTTCGATATTCTTTTGAAAAGGTCCCCAGACCATTCAAAACGCTCGACAGGTCTTCAAGTGCAAAACAAAGAACAATTGCTTTCAAATTCGTTCACTTTCACAGTCATATCCTGTACGGGTCTAATAAGTACGAAGCAAAATTCTCTTATTCAAAAGATTTAAATCCTGGGGCCATGCATGGATTGAAAGATTATTCTAGATATCACATAAGACAATTTTTTTTGCAGGCTATGTTGCCGCGGAATTAAGGTAGAGTCTCATTATTAAGACCCTTTCTTTCTGACCATGCTATGGTCAAAGCTAACAAATGGAACGATCCAAGTTAGCAGGCCTTAAAAGGCCCAGATCCAACTTCACCCCATGGGCAAAAGACGAGCCTTTTGATTTGGGCCGCATTATAATAGCTTTTTTTTTTTTTTTTTTTTGTTTTTCTGTCTTCTATTTTCATTTTTCTGCTAGGGATTTCGGGTTTAGTCTGCCAAAATTAAATAGAGAGATCAAAAGTAAAAAAAAAAAAAAAAAAAAAAAACCCTAAACCTGAAATCTCGACGACTTCGTTGGGCAGAGAGTGAAGAGAAGAAGGAGGCGGAAAGAGAGGGATGTCGTACCTGCTACCACATCTGCACTCAGGATGGGCGGTGGATCAGGCTATCCTGGCGGAGGAAGAGCGGCTCGTTGTCATCCGCTTTGGCCACGACTGGGACGAAACCTGCATGCAGGTTAAAGCTTTTCCTATTTGTATTTTGTAGCGAAGAGCTCTGCCCCTCTTCTTTCTCTAACTAAATGAAATACTATTCTCTAAAGTGCAAGATGGTTTTATTATGATGACAATAATAATGAAAAAAACAAAAAAAAAAAAAAAAAGGAAAAAAACGAAGTGGAGAGTGCTGCTGGGTCTAGAAGTGATAGTTGTCTGAAGAAAATTTTGTTTACTGTAATTTAAGTGTTGTTCTGTTGGGAGTTTATCATTTGCATTTGCTCAGATAATGCTAACGCCAATTGGCTGTAAGATTCCTGGGAAATCAATTACATCAGATACAATTCATTATACATCAACAGTGGAGAATGTGTAAAATGTACCCTTCTCTTTCCATGTCGCTTTGGACATGTATAAGAGAGCAGAAGGATTGTGGGTCTTGAACTGGAAGGATCTATTCTTAACTTTGACCAATTTCCATATGAGACATTTTGTCCTCTGCCTGGGGAAGATGGATGAAGCCCCTTCCTAATGTACGCCCTTATATCCCTAATTGGATCGCTTATGCGAACTATGTTGAAGAAGGTCATAAGTGTACTCCTTTTGATCTGTGGTTTACCTTTCCCATTTGAATGTCATATGGGCTTTGGTGTTTCAGTTTAATGCCAGTGGCTACTGGGTATGGCCTATGCATGTGTGTTTTCATCCATTATGAAGCTGAGAAATTTTGGTTGCTGGCAGGATTAGATTTGGGAAAAGTGAGTTTCTTGGTCTGGCTCCCATTAATTGTTTAGAGAATTTTGTTGGTTAACAGTGCATTTCTCTCTTGACTCATTCTTATTGATGAGTTGCTGTTGCATTATTTAGTTGTTTTATGATGTGGAAACTAAAAACAGTCCTTTGAAAATGATTTTCTTATCTAGCTGAATTGATGTTTTGGCTTCTTTTCATAGATGGATGAAGTGCTGGCATCAGTGGCTGAGACGATAAAGAACTTTGCAGTGATATACCTTGTGGACATCACCGAGGTTCCTGATTTTAACACCATGTACGAACTGTATGATCCATCAACAGTCATGTTCTTCTTTAGAAACAAGCACATAATGATTGATCTTGGAACTGGAAACAACAACAAAATCAATTGGGCTCTCAAGGACAAGCAGGAGTTCATTGACATTATTGAAACTGTCTATCGTGGGGCCAGGAAGGGTCGTGGTCTGGTTATTGCTCCAAAAGACTACTCCACCAAGTACCGCTACTAAGTGCATAAGCAACTAGGCAAGTTTGTGGATGGGGACGTGTAATAACTTTGACCATAGTAAGAAGCATGATGTATGCATCTAGCTGGTGTTCTGAAATGGTACACTCTGATGCCTTTGTGTGATGATTTCCGCGCCAAATGGTGAAGTTGAACTAGGGAGAGTGGCTTATGATACATACAAATGTTGTGTGATTATTTTAGCAGCCTGAACTTAACCCGAATCTTCTTAAAATAACAACTTCAGGAATTATCAATTCAATAAATTACTGTCGTGCAATCAATCTCTGGCACTCGTATGATTATTACCATACTAGAAATTAGAGAAACATGTTGTTTTAGTGATGGCAGCCAAAGAATCATTGTAATTTGCTTATTATGCTTCAATTAAATCTTCGAATTTAAACTGTAACAAGATCTTCAGAAATTAACACTTGGGGTTTATCAGTGAAAATACCCGATCCTCGCCCGCTCGTTCTTTCGCGCAAAACAAAGTAGCAATAAGCCTGGTGCAGTGATGGCCATGGGTAGCTGCAGAAGCATTAGAATGCGTTTGTTGTGCTGTAATGGAATCTAGGAATGCAATGCAAGGTAAAAGGATAGTGCTTCCTTGTTCAGAGAAATAGTTGCAAAATTCTATTCCATTAATGCACCATCAAATATACCCCTAAACAAAATTTTGGGTAAACATGAATAATGGCCCCAGGGGACTCAGTCACAACAATTTCCAAGAAATTGCACTTACTCGCCTTTTCCATTAATGCAAATTAGGTGCAAGCCTAGCGAAGAATTATGCATTAAAGTGGAAAAGTACACAAACTTATTCCGGAAGAAAGTTATGAGTTTTGAGCTAAGCAATAACAGCGGGGGTGAGCGTCAGAATGATAGAAGAATAACTAAGCATAGGATACAAATTGGAATCAAGGAAGTGGGAATACTGCTTAATGGCAATATCTCTTTCGGGGAGGTTGCTAGAGAGGAAGTCAAATGGTGCAGGCTTGCTAGTGTCTACCAGGGGTTCCCATCTGTATCCAGGCCGATCTGGCAGTGCGATTGCAACTGGAAAATGATAAGCATTGAAGGCAACATAGATCTCTCCCTTCACCGAGTCAATCTGGATCAAAAAACAAAACAAAATGTATAGTTATATAATTGAAGGAAGACCCAGCAGCCACACAAATAGGGAAAAAAAGGAAATGCAAGATACATAATCAAGGGGAGTATGAAAGAGAAGAATGAAGTTGAATAATCAGGTGATTTAAGAAGCTGATTCTTTTACTTCCTAATGGCACAGTATTTAAATTCCTGGGGCCATACATGAATTGAAAGACTATTCTAGATATCACACGAGACATTTTTACAGGCTATGTTGTTCTGGAATGGCTTATGCTTATTCAAAACTAATTATGAACTTCTTCACTCATGAAAGATCATTTTGTCCCAATGTATAGAATTGGAAAATTGGGCCATCGTTTCAGGAGTTAACATAAAGGAATTGCACTAGTAAATCTGCCCTGCCCCTCCAAAACTTTGTTGAAATTTCAGTAGATATTTAGCTAAGAAATGTAAAAGGAAAAAGGTTAAAGTTGGGATCACAAATAATGTACCTAGTTGCAACATTAGGTGTGCCACCACACCATACTCATGCTGTGTGATATTTTTATTTATCATAGTCCAAATATTCTAAATAAATTGGGGAAAACATGGTGATTTTCCCCATCATACCCCACTGTAACAACACTTGATGAAGAAAAAAAGCCATTTATCAGCAATTTTATTTTTGACAAGTCATTTGTCAGCAATTGTTGGATTCAGTTGTTTGTCAGAAGCATTTTTAGACTAGGTGGCACAGGGTGAGCCTCGGTATAACTGAAAAGTTACTCCATTAACTTAGTGATCACAGGTTCAGTCCTGAAAACAGCCGCTTTGCAAAAACAAAGGTATGATTGCATACATCTTACCCTTTTGCAGACCCCACAAATGGGGGAGCCTATATGTTGAAACATCCTTTTTTTTATTTTTAGACCAGGTGCCACCGTGAGATTCCCAAAACAAGAGAGAAATACAACTAGGTGAGAATATCACATCATGGTTGGATCAAAAATTATACCAGTGTAAAGGCCACAAAGCGACTTGTTTCTGACCAATCTGGCCTTCCTGGAGCTTGACCATGCCATTGTAGCCTCTCTGCTGTTGGGAAGTCATACAAGCCAAGGGACTCACACTCACTGCCAAATCACAAAGTGATGGAGGATGAGAATGATATGGAGATATCAATAAAGAAAACTGCACAGGCAAAATTTCATATCTAGATATACTCACTGCCGAAAATTGGTCATGAGGTGGCAAAACCTGAAGAAGTCGGATGATGACTCATCCTTCTTGTCCCACCAGAAATAGTTGATCTGCATCACAACAGGCAGTTAGCTAGCACAGTACAAAGTTAGCTTTGATAGAGAAAGAATCTGAGTGTTGTTAAGGTATAAATGATCACATCATTATCATGGCAGTATGTATTGTTGTTTCCTCCTTTTGTGTGACCATATTCATCACCCATGTACATCATTGGAACACCCTGACAAGTCAAAAACCACAGAGAGCTTGTTTATGCATATGTACTTGCTAGAAAAAGGTAGGTAGTTTGACATTGAATGAACATATGATGCATTTGATTAGTGCAGAAATGATATTCCAAAATGTAATCTGATAATACCCAAAGAAATAAGCTTATTGGTTTTATAATTAGCTTTGAATAAAAGAAACACTGACAAGGATCCAAGCACTAACCAGAGATCTGATACAAATGGTAAGTAGAAGTGACTTTGATAAACATGTGCTGATACAACAATAGAACATGCAATTCACATTGCCTTACTTTGAAAAATAACAGGTATGCAATGTATAAACAACCATATGTTACATTCGCATCAGACGTTAACTGGCACAAACTTTTGGTGAAACTGGCCTTTTTTCCCCTTTAATTCTTTCAAATTGCAAAGCATGTGCACTTAGCATTTTTGTTGGATCTTTGTACTCTTTCTGCCAGTTCAACATTCACGGTGCAGTGCGAACAAGGCAGAATTAAATTTGGACTCCAACAGCTAATGGCAAATCGATCCACAAAAACAAAGAGATAGAAAAGAAGGGAAAAGGAATATTGAGGCCTTTACATCAGTTCTTTAATGAATATAACCATCACAGAATAATTTCTAAGCAGATTTTTTTTTTTTTTGAGGATGGGAAGGGGGGGATGTTGGGGTGCAGGGGGAGAAGGATGTTGGAGGGCAAGAACTACAATTAGAGACACACATTGGAGGTCCTATTGATTCCATGCAACCCCTTGACCTCCTGACACTCTCCTCTATTTTGCTTTCCCAACCCCGTCCTCTCAGTACTTGCCAAAGGGAATAGACGTACACTTGAAGGAAAATTTATTTTGATTAATCAAAACAAATGTAGGCAAAACAATAACTAGAGATGGACATTGGGGGCCTTGTTGATATTGTGTCACTCTTTTATCTCCATGGATGCTTTGATTGTATATTCCTTCCAATGTTTATATTTTCTCTTTAGCGTGTACCAAGGAAAAAAAGGCAATGTGTGTGAAGGAGGAGATTAAAAGATATTTATATTCTTTGGTTGATACATGCAGGAAAAAGTGAATTTTGGAGACTGCTTTTCTGGTCTTTAAAAGATGCACATAATAAGAAACCCCCAGAACAACAGAAACATTTTGATTTTCTCTTCAAAGCATGCTGGCACAATTACTGAAGAAGTCATGAAAAAGATTCATGATCGCATCATGTAAGTCTAATGACAGGACTAAAATAAATCATAATTAGGTCAACTGAATAAGCAAAAAGAAAAATTGAAACTTACTTGAGAAACCATAAGGCAGAGAAAGAAATTTCGCATTTGTCTTTTCCTCAATTTCTTCACTGAAATGCTTGCAAATTCTCCCTCCTGTGTAATCATTTTGATAGGATACGAAAAAAAAGGTTTAGATAAGAAAGCCAGAGCCATTTACTCAAATAGCCTATTAAAAGCATTATAAAAAGTAATCAGGAAAGAAAAAACAAAATAAAATAAGGACATAAACTTGCCCTTGTAAATAAAGGTCATATGTACACAAAAAGTAGCCAAGTTGTCGGATATGTTACTTCAGTGATTTTACCACTCTGGAATATTTAGTCACCAGAAAAAAACTGAAATTCAAGAAGCTTTAGTCAAGTAAAACTTTACTTGCCCACAGTTCCAGCTATTGTTGTGATTCTCTCCATCGTTGTTATCTTCCCCATTTGCCGAATTATGTTTGTTGTTATAGGTCACTAAATCAGCCAAAGTAAACCCATCATGAGCGCATACAAAGTTGATGCTGTTCCATGGTTTCCTCCCTCCTTCCTGGTCCATTGACTCAATTAGAAGGTACAAACATACTACAAATTTCCAGCACAGAATTTGAAAAACACAATCTAAAAATAGATTCTAGAGGGACATGCTACAAGAATATGCCAGTGTCTGGTTCATATATGTGCAAAGTGTCAAACTTGTTATTGTAAAGTTGAAGTGCATGAAACACATATTATTATGCTCACGCAAAATGTGGGCATGCTAACCACAAATTTGTATATTTGGATTAACGTAGCTTCATATACAAGCCTTTCATTTGATGAGTACACAAAATGGGAAAAACTAAAAAGACAAGCAAAAAGGAGACAAGCTCTGCCTCTAAGTTAACATGAAACCTACCAATGCCTGACGGATGTCAGATAAAGAAAAACATGAATAACAAATGAATACCTGGTATAAATTAGGGCTTCCACATAAACATTCAGCAAAAGCTCCAGAAAACCCATTTGTACCCTTAATGAACTGTCGCACTATGTCTCGATACTAAAATTAAAAAAGCAAACTTCTATCAGTTCAAGCTAATAAACAAAAAAACAGTAATTACAATCATGCATTTGCTGACAAGAGTGCATTTTTTAGGAATAAATTGTATGTATATATGTTGGCAAACTTATAAGAGGTCAAAATTAAAAATCTTTATACCGGAAAGATTTATGTTGATTATTCAAAAGTTCAGCAGTCAATACCTAATCAAGAGTGAAGAATAAGAGAAAGGTATACCAAAAAATTTATGAAATAACATTTGAATAATAATAATAAGATACAGACTATAGTTGTATTATGGTTATGGGGTGACAGGCAAAAAATTGCCAAAGACCCAATCGTAACTCATTTTCAGTTGCAAAATAATTGCATCTTATTACTTCCAATTCCAGGACAAAGGACATTAGAGCAGGGTAGGTAAAATATATAAATAAAGGCCATGTCCTTTTGGACAATTCATAACGCATTGCATTCTGAATTTTAAGTAACTGCATAGAGGGCCTTATAATAAATCCTGACCTTTCCATTCCATTCCGACCATATAGTCCAATGAGGAAAACTGCCAACTTGATACAAGCCACCTGTGTCCCATGTTTCAGCTATGAGCTGCCCAGAGCTCATGGATAAAGAAGATAGTGTTATCCAAACATAATGTAACACCTTAAAGAAGCACCATGAGACAGTGGAAACAGAGATAACTTAAAATACATATATTGCAATCATCAATGGCCTCTTCTAGAATATAAAGGGGCTACTTCCCTAAACACAAAGGTCAACCCACAGAAAGAAACAAACAAAAGTCCCGCAATTAAAAGAAATCTTAAATGCATAAGCATGCCTAATGTACGCAACTAGAGACCTTACTGATCTTCTGGAATCACATTTCATTTAGGAGCCTCTTGATATCCTTATCGACATTTCCATGTTCTGGAAATATCATATTATGTGGGCCTATCATTTCTGGGTTCTTATGGGTTTAGTTTTTCATCTGCTTCTCCAGGCATTGTAGGTAAACCTAAATATTCAACAATTTGGAGAAGTGTGAAGAAACTGATAAATCCAGAAGCCACAAATATAATGCATTTTAATTTACTAGTCCTGGATAACCTATACAGGTTAGAAGTTAGCAACTTTCACCACCTTCCTCCAGCACACAGATATAAAGTTAGCAATTAGCAATTAGCAACTTCCATGGCCTTCTTCCTTTAAAACATGCACATATACAGATAGACAGTGTCAGAGAGGCAGAGCAAGATCCTTGTCATCTCAAAAATCTTATACAATCTCAATTGCCTGCCTAAAAGTATAAGAAAGAGTTAGATTCTTAGGCATCAAACAAATAATACAGCTGTTGACAGGACCATGCTTGAGGTAAAGGATTCATGTAGTCCACGCATAAACATTTAGAAAATAAGAGTGCCTAAACTTGTCATGGTAACCTGTTGCAAATTTATCATTAATAGCAGTAGAAATACCAAGACATTATTGTTAATCGACTAAGTGTAACTAGCAAAAACATATTACATCAACAGAGTTAGAGAGCAAATGAAGGAAGGCATCCAAGAATACCTTTACCCCACTAAGAATTGGATCATTACTTATCATGTCGATCAGTGGTGGGCTATCAAGAGGGCTGCCAGTTGTCAGCAAGTCACCTTCTAGGGAATTCCCAAACACATTAGCTGAGTCCCAAAGACTTGTCAAGGAAAAGTACCAGTAATGAAAAGTAAAACAAAATACTGATCAAAATATAAATAGAAACAATTTGCTTCAGTAAAAAATGGACAAAGACAATGACTATGCAGGTTGTTTCAGCAGCAACCTACTACCCCTAGTCATAATAGAAGCAAGATCAAAGCGAAATCCATCCACATGCATCTCTGTCACCCAATATCTGTAACAAAAGGAAGCAAGAAAAGCATTCATACTCAAATAATATCTAAGTTAACAGTTCATATTTTCAAAATATTACCGTGACACACATTAAAACTTAAAGATACTCGGATAAGAGTAAATAAGAAACATAATTGAGCATCCACACCCCATCCTCTAACTAGTAGAGAAGGGGAAAAACAAGAACAGTATAGCTATAACTGAATAGGTCAATTCATATAGCACTAGCCATTACGTATGCAAATCTAAATATGCCAAAGCTTCATCTCTCAAAAGTTCCATTCATTTGCACTTTAAAGGTTCATATCTATAAAATCTTCAATGACTTCATAGATTACTTGACAAAGAGATTCAGAAGCTCTTAACTTGGAGACCCCTCATCAGGAAGACATCCAAAAGGGAGTTACAAGCTCACACTTTCCCTGAAGCTCAACAGGAGCCCAGGCAAGAAAGCAAAAAACAAAAATGGCACTTCAATTTTCTAAATGTCTGAATAAACCCATTTTTAGAATGTTAAATGTACATTTTTAACACTCCAGTGAGAGAATCATAGAAAGATATTTTTCATTGTTCCCTTTCTTTATCTCATGTATTTGCCACAGACCGATAACAGAGAGTTTTGACATATCTACCTCAAGCAGTCCAATATAAATTGACGAACAACAGGATGATTGCAATTGAATGTGTTCCCACAACCTGAATAATTGTAGAACTCTCCCTGCAATAACATAGAGTAAAATTTAGTCTCCAGTAATCATGGTCCAAAAGAATGCCAGAGAAAGGATAGGAAAAGAGTATTATTCTGACTATCAAAATATAAAACCCATAGGCAGAATGGATAGTCTTGATACTTGTAGGTGGAACTGGGACCCTGATCAGTCATACCTTGAAGCAGGACACCACATTAAATCAAATTCAGCGAAATGGCCAGAAAATAATGTTGTGACAATTTTCCAATAGGATTCCAATTAGATGTTGAGCCAAAATTCATTATCCGTAGATTGATTTGGAAAATTGACAGCCCTTATAATGAGATATGCAATCAGACTGATTTACTACAGCAAACAGTAATGCAATGCTAATTCCTGAAAAAATTAATGAACTTTAACTGAAAAACCAAAGAGCTTGCAATAATTTCAAGTGTTATACCTTAGGAGCAAGCATGTAATAGATACTATTATCAACTCCTCTAAAAGATAGGATGAGACCTTTCTCATTTCCTTCAGCAGTATGATTGAAGACAACATCCATTAACACCTGCTCAGGTAAAGATTGGTAATAACATATTAACATCATCATAAAAGATATTCTATATTTCAAAGTCACCAGCACTCACCTCAATTCCTCGTTTATGTGCTTCTCTAACAAGTAACTTGAACTCATTAACTGCATCACGGCCACAGTTCCGTATGCCAGCAGATGCATATCTTGTCATGGGTGAGAAATAGTTGACTGTTGAATATCCCCAAAAATTCACCCTGGGCAATTCATGTTTTTCATTAGACGAATGTGAAATATCCTGCAACATGACATTGCTTTCTGAATTCTTGAATTCCTAATGATGAACAAATTATTTAAGGTTTTATAAGTTCTCTGATCTGTGATTTTAGGCAAATGAAACACAAACTTCTACAAGCCAAACAGTACAACAAAATAAGGAAAGAAAAGAAACAAAGATAACCATAGAAGTTCTATTCACAGAATAATGCACTAAAATAATTGCTATTTTATAGAGTCCTACACTGTAAAAGACATCATGTTTCCTTTAACTTATGAAATAGTGTCAAAACTATCATAAGCACAGAACACTATGAAAGAAAATTGATGATTACATTAAAATTGAGCCATTAAGTTGAACCAGACTAATCAATGTGCATAAAGGGGCTGAAAAAAAAAAAAAACTTATGTTAAGCCTTGAAAGGGCTGGACTTCATAGGGCAGGAAAAAGACAATGGAGAAAGATGAAAGTTGCAGATGAGAACTGTCAACAGGTGCTGTTTATTCAAGCAATCAGTTTGTGTGTGAAGTACATATGTTTGTTGAACATCAACAGGCTGGTCATTTTGAAATCAACTTATCATTTTCGAAGTTACTGTTAAATTGACATCATGAGCAAAACTTTAATGTGCAGTGAAGAATGATAAGTCCAAAGGGAATAAATAAGATGCTCAATAGAAATATGAAAATGATGGTTTAGACCCATTGACACATGACACTGTATAAAGGAGTCAGAAAACAAGGGATCTTAATTCCTATGATTAAGACTGGACAGGAAAAACAGAAAGGAGTAAGACATAGTACTTGCAAACTTTGCACCTAGTCCTGGGAACTACAGCCTTAGAAGTACAAAATTACAATGCTAATGTCCAACAGCCAATAGTCCAAAAACCCAGAAAAAGATGTCAAGCTTAGTAATTCACAGAATTCGCTGTGTTCCATTCTTAGGAAAACCTCCTCTAAGTCATGATTCAGCTTTGAGATCTTGTTCAGTTCTATAAGTTGCACAGCAGTTCTCCTGTTTAGCAATTTATAAATCTTCCATGCTACCTTGGAGAAAGTTGCTAGAAAGCTAACTTACTTGTAGTTGCCCAAAACAGAATTATAACAGTAGTACTCCAGCTCATTAAACTCATGGCATGGCATTAGCTCTATGCAGTTGACACCAAGCTCCTGAAAATCAGCAAATACGATATGCAGCTATTATTTAAAACAATTATGACTTGTCAGTAGTATGTCATTAAAATTTACTAGGTATGTCACTAAGATTTACATAAAATGGATTGTTTTTAGGCATCTGTGAACAGAAGAAACAAGGAGAGACTAGTGACAATTGCATTAGCTCCACCAGATGGTACTATTATCTCTTCTGAAGCAGTGATGCACGGATTCTACGTTGAGGTATGTTTGCCACTTCTTGCTGATTTCAGGATTTAGCTAGTAAATTTCAGAAAAAGTTAGTGCAGCCTCTACACCTGTTTTATGTTATTTCACAATTTCTTACTCAGTGACCAACAGACTAGAGAAGATTCAAACCAGATTTCTTGCAGAAAGTGCAGGAAAGTGTTTTATTATCACTTTGGTGAGGACATGCATCATACAGTGAACATTATGAGGAATGATGAGGAATTAATCGTTATATTCATTTAACTGCATATTCTACCTTCAGGTGATCAAGCTTCTCCACCACACCAAGGTATGTACCAGGGAATTGAGTCTTGCTTGATTCATGCTGTGTAAATCCTCGAACATGCATCTCATATATTATTAGATCTCTTTGTGAATATTTTAATGGCAAATCTCCTTCCCAATCAAACTGAAACCATTGAACAGTCAAATGCTTCAATTAGTGTTAAAAAAGCAGTCAACTGTAGCCTAACCTGATCCATGTTTGTATTAATTGAAAGCACTTGGTCTAACTCTATCTCTATCACAGAAATTGGAACCATAAAATGTGGGCTTGGCCGTAGAAACTGCCCAAATCTTTCTTTCCAAGAAGAGAAAAAAAGTGACAAACAAGAGACAAAGAGAAATTGATGGAGGCAGCGAGGAAGGAACCAGGATAGATTAAAACTTGTACCTCGTCCTCAAAATTAGGTATCATGCAGGCCATTTGGGGCCAGCAACTATCCTCATGCCCTAAAACACCAAATTCTCCTCGGCTTACAACTGCCTAGACCGATGATAAGAAATCAGCGCACATAAAATTACGATAAAGCATTATAGTGTGAATTCAGTTATTGTTTCAAAAATAAACTCCTCAAGCTAGCATATGGAGAAAATATAAAAGAACATCAACTACCTTTCCATAAGGATCCAACAATATGCGAGAAGAATCGAAGTAATGTCCTTCTTCAGGAGAAAATTTTCCATCAAATTTGTATCCATACAGCATATCCTTGAAATCACCTTTCAGAAATACATGCCAAACATCTCCACTCCTGTTAGTAAATGGATCAAGGGAGATCTCCTCCGTCACCTTTTCCTGTATCAGCAAAACTGAAACTATAACTTAGACAATGAGTTATGACCATGCCTGCACTGCATAATGGCGGTCACTCCTCGCCAGTTATGTTTTACGACTAAACTTGAAGCAAGAAAGATTTCAAGAACTTTTAGGGTCTCCAATATGCCAAGAAACAGACAAATATCGAAAAAGGAATACACACAGTATCCGTATCAGAATCAGCTGACCTCCGGCAAATCAGAGAGAGCAATCAAACAGAGAGTAGCAGAAACAGCATTTGCGGAGTATATAGCGAAATTGACGCCGCCATCGCGAGGCGTAGCACCAAGCGGAGACGGATGACCCTCTGATACTTGATATCTTCGAGACTTACGTCTCTCCACAACCGCCGCCGCCGTCTCTCTTCCCACTCCGGCACTCGATTCCACGGAAACAACCGAAAACGGTGAGGATTTCTTGTCCAGTTCGGAAGTACAACGTCGCCTCTTCTTCTGCTTCGTTTTCAAGAAACCGAAACAATGAGAAGTATCGTTTGGACGATTGTTGTTACAAACGTTGCTGAGGTTAGGGAAACAAAAGGAACGCCATTGATGGCATAATATCATCTCCATTTTTCTCCTTCTTTTACGCGGCTATTGCTTCTTCCTCATCGCATAATCGTCGATCGAGAGCGGGAGGAAGAGCGCTGCTTTTCGGTTGCTGCAAGAAAATATCTAATCGGAACAATGGAGAGCGCTTTTTAATTTAAAATATTCATCCCATTCCCCGAAGCCCAGGAAAATTCGAATATAATTGCAACGGACAAAAAAAAAAAAAAAAAAAAAATAAACAATTGCAACGGACAAAAAGACAAAATGGCTTGTGAAAAGACAAGAATAGCCTTCAAACTAGTTTGAAACAACGAAAATAGCCTTGGAGAGACAAATATATCCTCGATTCAATAAAGAATTTCCGTTTTTTTTTTTTTGAACAAATAATTATACAAATTTTCTTTGTTTGCACCAGCTGTCTTTGTCATTTTCGGTAGATCCGCGATGAAGATTTGATGGCCTGGCTACCGAAAGGGCCCCACCGCGGGTAAATTTTTGGGATGTTTTAATTGTTGAAGATTTAAAGAAAAGTTTAGAGAAAAAAAAAAAAAGGAACCTTATTTCTAAAAAAATAAGAGAAAAAAAAGAAAAATTCCGAGAAAGGAATTATTGCAAAAACACTCCCAATCGAAATAAAGAAAAAATATTAAAAAAAAAATTGGAAATGACTCGTCAGAAAGAAATCAAAATTTTGAAATCAAATTTCAAAAAATGAAAGAATGGCATACCACGTTTGTGTTTTTCTTTCTTTCTTTTTTTTTTGTTGTGACCTCATAATAAAGCAATTGCTCACATTTAAATAAATACTATAAAAAAAATTAATATTATAAAAAATATTAAATATTTATATAAATTTAATAATATTTTAATATTAATAAAAAAATTAAATTAATATATATAATTTTTTTTTATTTTTAAGTACAAATAAATTTATAAATATTGAGTTAAAAAAATTTTATTTTGTAATAATTAATTATCAATTAAGAATTACAATTGTAATTCACAATCTTTCTGACAAAATCACCGCAAATCTAATAAATAAATAAATAATATATATATAAAAGGCAGCTTTCCCGGTTCACCGACCGGCTGCCGCGATTTTGTTTATCCTTACATTACACGTACTCATCTGGTCATCTTCCGTATCTCTGCCTCTCACTCTCAACTCTCCATAAAGATGTGTTTAATTAGACCCAGTCATCGTACATTGTCTATTCGTTCCTACTCATACTGAGAAGACTGCCAACTGCAGATTAAAAAGCGAAAAACGCAAATCTTGATTTGAGTTGGCTGTCCTTTGCCACTGAATCTTGAAGGATGACGGGGGGAGTTTCTTGGCCTCGTGAAGAGGAGGTAATACAATACAACCATGTTCTTGATTACAGTCCCACCACCGTGGCTCATTAGAATCACAATGTGGCGAGTACTCTTTGATGGGTTTTCATAATGTCCTCCAAAATTGCAATTTTCTTTCGCGAATTCAAGAAACTATCCTTCTTGAAGTCCTTTCGGGGTGTTATCTTCGTTTTCACTCTTCTGGGTGTTTGTTATATCGGTTGCCGACACAATTGTTTGGCCATATTGATTTTTCTTTTTCTTTTTGTTTCTTGGGATTCCTTTGATGTGTTTGGATTTTGTTTCTTTATACTGGTACTGATATTTGTTTTCTTTGGCCAATTCATCATCATGCTTCTTAATGTCATTTTGAGTTGATTTTCATTCTTTGGCCAATTGTTTGGCCCCAGACACTATTGTTTTTCCATAGCGTTGTTCTTGAAGTTCTTTTTTACGTGTTCTGGTGCGATCTTGTTTATTGTCTCTCATGAAAAGCAAGATCTTTCTGAGGAAGAATCCGTTTTTAGAAGCAGTAGAGTTTCTTTAGCAGATTTTGAAATGCCTTTTCACTTGCAGCTAAATCGCATAAGGAATATAGTTTCTGAAATGTCCGGAAGAGATCCTGATGAGGTTCGAGTTGTAATTTCTCCTTACCGAATTTGTCCATTGGGCGCTCATATTGATCATCAGGTCTGTTTAATTAACCTCACTGGGCCCTAGTTACTTGTTTCTTGTTGAACGAAATGCAAATAATGGGTATGTATTAGGCGGTTGCTTCTTAGGACGTGCTGTATGTAAGTTCTGTAGTGGATATGTTAAAGATTTTACAGATGGTAAAGAGTTTTTGTAATTTGCTTGCAGGGTGGAACTGTTTCAGCTATGACAATTAATCAAGGAATACTTCTGGGGTTTGTTCCTTCTGCTGATGGTGAGGTAGAGATGAGATGGCCTTTTTCATCTTACTTGACGGAAGGACAAGAGATGGTCTAAATATAGTCATTCAGTTGTTTAAATTTTCATTGCATGGATAGTGCAGGCCAAGCAATGTTTATTTTCTCTGCAACCTAGTCAATACCTTTTAATACGAAAGATGGTTTTGCACTGTTTTAAAAAACCATACAGAACCCATCATCTCTGAGTGCAGCTTTCAGAAGACAGCTAGAATGAGAGAGTATGTTGCATTTTGTGCACATCATGTCAGCAGTAATTCTTTTATAAGACTGTAGGCCATATATATAAAACTGGACCTAGTCCTTTTGCCATGGTGTTTTATTCTTTCCTGTTTATCTCAAGAAATGATTTCCTAAGTTGTTGGACTTTTAAGATTAAATGCTGAATTCCCTACTACACTTCAGGGCAGCTGCTATCTTTCTCTTTTCTCCTTTATTTTTTTGGAATTATTTTGGGTCAATTTCATGTAACTGAATGCATATATGGTTGAAGACACTCTAATGCACTTTCTTTTGTAAACAGACCGACGATTTATGTGCATAGGCAATTACCTTTAGGAGCGGAAAAGACATCTTCATGTTAAAATTACATAATTTTTTCTGCATCTGCCTTGTTTGTTTATTCTACTGTTCTTCTTCACTTAATGATCCGTTCGACTCTTGTTGTAGGTTGTTCTGTGCTCTGGACAGTTTAAGGGAGAAGTGCAGTTCAGGTATTGGTATCATTTTTGTGGTCCCTAATCTTTGCATTCTTCAAGCTTAGTGATGTATCCTCGTGATCCTTTGTCTTTTCCTTTTAAGAGTTGAGCATGTTTTACTTGTGAACATGTTTACCATTAAGATGTTCAGTATAATACCATTTTCCCAGTAGTCATTTCGTTCCAATGTGCTTTACATATACATGTAGAAATAATGACATTTACTGGTAACTTGAGAGGAAAATTAATTTTTTTGATTTTTAACAAATGGCTTTTGAATTGGCGATGCATCTTACTGTTATTTACAAGTAGCTGGATCTGGTTCTATTCCACCCTCTCTCCCTGCTATTTTTCGTTTCTCCTTTCAGCATAAATGTTATCCTTGAGAAGAGATTTATTTGGTTTGAATGTGAGCATGCATGTTGGTCTTCATATACAGTGGCTGCATCACTTAGCACTTTCTGGGTATCCTTTGCCCATTTTTGTTTGAAATCCATGTAGATAATGTGGATTCTGACAAGGCAAATTACTTACCTAATCATATTTATGCTTCTTTCCTCACCTAATCATATTTATGCTTCTTTCCTCAAGGCTCTAATTTTTGGGTTGCCCGTCCAGCCACCTGTGAAACATAGAAGTGCAAAGCACTGATTTTACCAAAGTCAAAATTTAATATATACTATACATGGCTGCAGTGTGAATGATGTTCAGCTCCCAAGACCCATTAGGAAGAAGAAAGAAAACCATGCCACTAATTCCCCCAGACTGCAGGAAGATTCTAACTGGGGAGATTTTGCGAGAGGAGCTATCTATGCACTGCAGCGTAGAGGGAACTCTCTCACCCAGGTTTGAATAGCTCACTGTATATTTTCTGAAGTCTGTCATATTCAAATTTTAGCAGTGGTCAAGGAGATAAGAAGAACAAGAATGAGGAGTTATTGTGGAGTAAAAGATGATTTTGGCTCATCACAGTCTCTGAAGAGGATAGAATAGAGGAAAAGATATCCATATATCCAAACTCCCAACTAGTTTGACGCTACTGCTGACTCTATATTATTAAGATTTTTCAGTACCACAATAGGTCAGAATTAATCAAATAATTCTCAATTTAGACAACTAGTTTTCTCATGTATGTTATTGTGATTGGCAATTGATACTACTATTACTTGATCTTTGAAGCAACGATTGCATCTATGGCCATTCTTTTGTAAGGACTGTGAATTCTTTGGCCATTTATAAGCCTTGGAAGTTAAAGACATGGGGACTTGTTGGGTTAAGAATTGGTTGGATAAGTAAATCTCAGAATATCTCTTTTGTATTTGTGTCTTTTGTGAGAACTGCACTTACCAGAATTGTGATTAGACAGTGTCTGCTAGCCTACAAGGCAGGCTAACGCTATTGAATTAATGATGAATTTCATTGGCGCCTCCTAATTTCATGGAAACTTCCACATTTTTATAACTCATACAACAATTCTCTTGCACCCTTTGCAGGGCATCACAGGATACATATGTGGGTCAGAAGGTCTTGACAGTTCTGGCCTTAGCTCTTCTGCTGCGGTAAAGATATTTTTACTTGCTGTTGTTATGGAACATGATACTCTTTGTTTCATCTTTTTTAATTTTGGTTGTCCACGATGGCATACAGTTGAACCAAGAAAGCACAACTTAGTTACCATTATGTGCCAACAACTGTTGGTAAAATAAGCCTTTTATGGGCCAGCATTGCTTAGTTTTCTGCTTTTCTCTTTTTCTGTCTTGTTTCAATTGGTAACTTGAAAGAGTATCTTCTGGCCTTTTATCTTTCCCAACTAAAAGAATTTCATCGATCTCATGTATGTTATTAATCCAACATAGTTTTGTTTGGCAGGTTGGAATTGCTTACCTTTTGGCTCTGGAAAGTGCAAATAACTTGGCTGTGTTGCCTACAGAAAACATTGACTATGATCAGTACATTTCTTGAGCATGACTATGTTTACACTTTGTTGTTTACTGTTGCCTATATATAAGTTGTAGGGAGTAACCACTAAAAGACCATACAATCTGTGAATTTTTCAGATTGAGTACAAACTTCAATCTTTATTAATTTGAATTGAGAACAGTGAAAGAAGACATTGTCTTATCAAATATTGGTTTCATGTTCATACAGGCTGATTGAAAATGAATATCTGGGTCTGAGAAATGGGATACTGGATCAATCAGCAATCTTGCTATCAAGCCATGGTTGCCTAACATGCATGAACTGCAAGGTAATGATTAGGTGCTTGTGTCTATATGTTTTCCAGGACCCTCCTTCAGTCTCAGCTTCCTGAAACAGTTTTCTATTACTGCAATGCTGATTATGTTGTCCAGTTTGAGGGACTTGTTGTTACTCAAGGATTCTTATTGCTGGATACCTTGGGACATGGCTGCTGGTAACTACATTGACTGGATTTGTCTATATTGCAAATGAAGTTGCATCCAAATGGAATTTCCAAATTTGACAACACTAAGCAGAAAATTGAGAGAACCTTTGAATGGAGAACCTTTGAATGGAGATAATTCATACACACAAATGGAACATTAGAGGTTCACATGGATCAATGTTTGTTAACTTTGGTTAAAAAATTCTTGTCCTGAATCAAAGTTGTAAACCTGGAAACCATTCAGTTCTACCTTTGTGAGATTGTTAATAACTGTTTGGGAATTGGGTGACCTTTAATTCATCTCTTTACCAGACATAGTGTGCTTTCCAACAAGTTGTAAGAATTAATAGATGGGTCTTCTTTTTCAACTAGAAGTTTTGCAACTGATGTACTACATTCAGCAATTGTGTTTGCAAGCTTCAGGCTTAGATATCTGCCTTTCCACTTCATTTTAAAGTTATTGGCCTATATCTTATTAAGGAGCAAGTAAGTGATGAGTCCATTTTCAACATATCTGGAAAAAGTTCTGAAAAAAGGAAACTTCTTGTCCTCTCACAAAAGAATGCTGTTTCTTTTAATAGATATCTATATCATCTTATCATTCTCGTAAGTGGAAGCTATGTCCAGTTAAATCATGCAACTTGTTTTGAACCAATACATTTTTCTTCTACTAAAGTAATTTTGGCTTCTGTCATTTCATATTTGCTGATATTTTTTCATCTTGCAAGATTATGTATAATAATTCCTTGTAACTCAAGCTATCTTTTGATAATGGGAGCTCCTTGAAATTTTTATGTGGACTGTTGTATCTTGTTCTAAGAACCTTTTTAGATAGTTACTCATGTATCATTCCGACATCTTGTCTCTTCAGAAGGTTTCCACTGCTTTTCTAGTAACTATAGTATTTACAGATCTAGATAGATATGTTCTTAACAAATAATTCAGCAAGCTGTTTTTTTTTGGCCAAAAAGTTTGAATTGGCCCCTTTTTTCTTCATTGGTTAACCATATTTTCTCTCATTGGTCTTCCTTATTATTTGTAGACAAAAGAGCACAAGCTTATACGTCAATCAAAGTTCCAGAATTCCTACAAAATATTATTGGCTTTTTCTGGCTTGAGAAAAGCTCTGACTAACAGCCCTGGATATAACCTTCGGGTTGCAGAATGCCAAGAGGCTGCAAGAGTTCTGCTCAAGTATGATACCTTTATCTCTGTGGTTTAAACGGTTATTATGTCTTTTACATTTTTCTTTGTGCTTTGTTCTGCCCAATATGTTTGTGCCACTTTTGAGCAGTCTGAAATTGTGGTGTTCATGACTGGTTGAACCAATGAAATGTTCCAGCCTTGAGGAGATTATAGTTCTTCATGTGAATGAATTATGATTGTGTGAATATCTAAACCTGATAGAGTGATAAAAAAGTTGTAGGTGCTTGTGTAGCGGTCCTTTATTGGTTGACCTAAAGGGAAAGCCTCGCAAACATTGAGTAAAATGTTCAAAATTTTATCTTGTGAGAGCTGGTAAGGGGGATTTATAGAGAAAAACTCATGTCCATTTGCTGATTTCTGATATAAGGTAATGATCACATGCCACACTCACTGCAAAGCACACAGTTACACGCAAAACTACTAAGAAAGATTAAGAGAGAAAGTATTATAATGGTAGTTCTTGTCCTAGGCCACCAAGTCAAAACTCTCCAAATTGTCTGCAACATACAACTGATTCTGAAGTCTTACCACTCATATACAAAGGGAAAATTGTAAAAGCATCTCTGATTCTGGCTGATTGTAGCTGACTTTAAATTTAATGTCCCCACAGAAAAAATGCTATATGGAGACAAAATTTTAGGACTAAATTGTTTTTCTTCAATGAAAATGTTGGGGACTAAATTTTAATCTGAAACAAATACAGGATTTTTTGGGGCAAAACATTTTTGATAAATCAATGTTTTTGACTTTCACCTGATGAAAAAGCCAGTAGCTTTGATGGAATTACCCCCCCCCCCCCCCCCAAAAAAAGATCTGGGGGAATTCAAATTTAATGTCTTTAATCACTGTTGATCTCAGGGATTTTTTTGCAATTTTGTCATTATAAACAACAATATGTAACATTACATGTTGTAATTCATCACAGGTTGCAACAATGCAATTGAGCCAAAATCCAATCTCTTCATATTATATCCCCCTAGTTGATTGTTTTCTCTTTTTTTCTTTTTTTTTTTATCGTATGTCATCTAGTTGTGGATGCATCTTAATTCTTGAATAAGATACAAAGTGATAAATCTTATGGCATATGTCCACAGATTAATAATTTTTTTCCTCATATTTTGTTTTCTCCCATTATATTATTTTAATGGCATAATGTTCCTGTCCAAATTCTTGCTTTCTTCCTGTAACCCACAAGCTACATGCAAATTTTCCTCTTCCATCTTCATTGTCTTGCCTTTTTAGCTTATTTGTTGTTATTATTATTATTATTATTATTTGGCACATTTGATCCATAGAGCTTCTGGAAATGATAAAGTGGAGCCTCTGCTGTGCAATGGCAAGTCTCTTAAATTCTCTGTTTTGAATTGCGTTCTTTCCCTTTTTTTTTTTTTTTCTTCCTTTTTGGGTTGTTTACTTGTATCATAATTTTGACTCCTCTCTCCACATTTGTGTTCAAACAGTCAAACTCGAGGCATATGAAACTTACAAGGTAATCAAGTTATTTCTCTATGGTTCTAATTTTTCTATCAGATTCTTGCCTGGGGATCATGATAACCTCTTCAAGTTTAGTTCATCTTTCAACAAGATTAGTTTCCCACATCTGACTAGTGCCCCAAACCCCTGCTAATGAATTTTTGTAGTCAAAATCTTCATGCTTTTCTGAAAACAAAATGTTAAACTTGAACCAACTTATAGAACCCACTCTTTGACATTTGAATTGCATCAACAACAGGAACTTGGATGTGTTATCCATGTCCTGATCCTTTTAGTACGGTATCCCTCCTTATACTGACCAAAAATGAACAGCAAAAATGTTGCTGTCAGTTAGCATAAGATGGGGCCAGCAATTTTTCTCATGAAGATATCATTGGATAACTGAACAATGGAGATGGATCAATTTAACTTTTTTTTTTTTTTTTTCATGTTACTATAAAGCCAACCCTCATTATGAAGTGTAATTTATTTCTGCTGCAGGGGAAACTAGAACCCAATCTAGCTAAAAGAGCAGAACATTATTTTTCAGAGAATATGCGGGTCTTGAAAGGCATCACAAATTTAACTTGCTCTTGTATAATTATATGGCAAAAATGTTCCTTTTTCTCACGTTCATATTCAGTTCATTTTCTGCTTGTCAACTTTTTGTTAACTTATGTAATGGTTATTCCAGGACGTGAGGCCTGGGCTTCTGGCAACTTGAAAGAATTTGGAAAGCTCATCTCAGCCTCTGGTTTAAGTTCTATTGAGAACTATGAATGTGGTATGAACTGAGAACTGCCTTACCTAAATTAACCCTGCTCTTTTTGTGCAGCTATTTTCTCTCTCTCTCTCTTAAGCATGAAATTTTGACACTGGGAAATTCCCTTTTCTCCTAATATCAAAGAAAGTCGTACATCTGTTTTCCTGTGAGCATTTGATTTACAATCTGTAGTGCTTTTCTCTTAATGACCCTACATTTCGATGATTGCCAAGGTTGTGAGCCATTGATACAACTGTACAACATTCTGTTGAGGGCTCCCGGCGTATATGGAGCACGTTTCAGTGGTGCAGGATTTCGAGGATGTTGTCTTGCATTTGTGGATGCTGATCTTGCAGCAGAAGCTGTCTCTTTTGTTAGTGAAGAATATCAAATGGCCCAGCCGAAATTGACAAGTCAAGTCAACCCAGACTCATTTGTATTAATATGTGAAGCAGGCGATGGTGCTCGTGTAATCTGAACAGAGTAAGGCAACTGCTTATTCATGCCTTCATTGTCAGAACTGTAATTTAACTCCATTGTGTTTAATTTGTTGTGTCGGTTGAACATTGCTGCACGCTGCAACATAATTTCAGCGTATGCAGAACTTCACGATGTGAAAGTGTTTGATTTTCTTTCAATTGTCTTCATTGATATGGATTTTAACATCTTGGATCCCATTACTCCCACCCTTTTTCTCTCTTCCCAAAACAAAACGATGGGTGGTTTGCTAAACGATTGGCATGGCGATGGGGTTTGACCTTGGCCATGGTATGGCTTCGAGGGCCGTCCTCCTTTTCCAAAGCCGTTTTATTTATCAGAATATGGTCTTACTTGCTGGGGCAGATTCAGAAGCGTCTACCTCACCTCTACAAGCCGGAGTGGGAAAAAGCCTTCTCTACGAAGAATCAGGAAGCGTCAGCTTGTCCAGGTTCTCATGTCTAGGAAGAGTTAAAGGATCCTTTTTAATATAGGTAGAAAAATGGTACTTTTCTTTGAGATCAACAATGCAAAGAGGATGTCTAGCCTTGGATCGTTATCCCCGAGTAATGTTGTATGATTCCTTTATCCCCCAGCTCCAACCATTACTACTTACCTTGCTGCTTCGGGAAGTTTGGGAAAGCCGCTGACATGAGTAGCCCCTTACCAACGTTCCTTCGGCCTAGCTACCTCTCGAATCATGCCAAATTGAATTGTTGAGGGTACGCATGGAGGGAAACACTAATGATGATTCTTGAACTTGGATTGATTAGCTGCAGGTGAATATTGTGAGCACTCGTCGTGGAGGGTCCTTGCATGTCCGATGATCGACCTCCAGCTGTGATCTCACCTTTGCAAGAAAGCACCATGCAGCATTTTTTTCTTTTTTTTCTCTCTGTCTTTTTGAAATTAGTGTCGGTCCAAATAGACATGAAGTGAGATCTACAACCGAGTGGGATATAATAGAGTTACTTGCCGTCAGTTTTTCATCTGAATTTCAATCTCTCATTACTAAAAAAATCCAGTATTTATTATACTGTGTTAACAATTATAACATACTAATTTCCCATTTTCATATTGTTTAAAAAAAATTTACATTTTCATAAATTTGTTTTATCACCTTTCCGTCATGGGTTTCTTAGAAGGGCACGTTCACAAAGATGTCCAAAACTACACCATAGAATACTAAAGAGGTCATTTGGAAAAAAAATTGTAAAATTATGTAATTTTATTCATTATCCAGTTCGTAAATAATCACAATTTGTCTTGTCTTATTTTTGATCCAAATAACCTTTTATTTTTATTCTTTATTCTTTTTCTTTTTCAATTCAAGAAGGGCATGAAAAGTCTTGAGAACTCTGGACGTTTTATAGCTAAGTTAATATTATCTTGAAAGCAAAAATATAAATTCAATGGAGGACAGAATCCTAATTATTGCAATGTTTGGTCATTACTTTTGAATTAATTACTCGCAAAATAATAGCAACCACTGTGCATTTATGGCAAACATGAGAATTGAATGGACGTTATAATTTTTTTTATAAAAAAAAAAAAAAAAAGAATTGTATAGGCCAAAAAAAGATTAGATTTAAAGATTAAATTCAACTTATATTTTGTTCAATTACAATTAACACGTTTTTTTTTTTTCATTATTGTACTTAATAATTAAAATTAAGTGATGTAAACTTTCTTGGGAACTCTACAATTAAATTCTTGTATTTATATAATTGAATTCAAACTAAAATTATCCTATCTTGAGAGCATGGTGTGAACAGGCAGAAGCAGGGTTTAATTTTATAGTGAGACTATACTAAGGCGTTTGATTAAACAAGGCACTTACAAATGCGTTATCGAGAGAGATAAGTAATGTACCCAAAAAAGAGAAAAAGAAACCGATTCTGAAGCAATTGCGATCTGAGGTCTAAATAGTCATGACTAAAACCTCTCCCCTTGACGTGTATTATGCTGGTAGAATAATCACTGAAATGGTTGCTTGATGCCTCATTGGCAAAGCAATTGCCTGCCTACAACTCTGGTTACGACAGCCAGCCATAGAAATCAGAGAGCATAGCATCAAGATTATCAATTTATGGATGACATGGAGTATGAAAACTGACTAAAAGACTATCAGCTGCAGTTTCTTGCATGTCATGAGATCGGAAAACCCTGCAGAACACATGCAACACAACAGGCTGCAACACATCAGATACCGAGCTTCACTGTAGCCTCGCAGCACCATTCCATATGAGTCGGAAAGTCTTCATCCAACTCAGTATCCCCTTGATTGGCAAATGGTATATGCTTAGTCCGTACGAAATGCGTCATTTTGTGGCCTGAATATCCCAATCATTATATGGGGAAGGATAACCAAGCAAGACATGTACAATGTGAACTGCAAAAGTGCAACAGAGACATGAGGCAGTTCTTGCAGGACAATTGCTATAAAGCCAAAAACCCAAAAAAGATATAAAAAAGAAAAAAAAAATACCAGGAGAGGAAGTGTCAAGAAACTCCATATTGGCCAGAGAGCAAAGGAGAACCTACACGAGAAAAAGAAATCACAAACAGGATGACTAGTCTGAACATATCATCGACAAACTCAGTCAATAGAAACTGAAATGTCATGAGCAAGTCCTTTTACAAGCAAAAGGAGAGGAGCCCCAACAGGGTAAGTAATGGCAAGGCAGATACACTCGAGAGCTCCCACTTCTCATCAAATCTCCTGACACTCCAAGAAAACATACTTGTATACAAGAAGATGACAACATTTAACCCAACACATATCATCCCAACGTATAAAGGCAATCTGCATTAAAAGTTTTAAAAGATGTGAGATCATTAGGAAAAATTTAAAATGATTTTGAAATCAGAGCAACAGGTTTGTATATATGTGAAAGCTACCATGCTTTCTTGGCTACAAATGCAAAGATCTTCAAACATGTTGACCATCAAAATGCAGTAGTTATCTAGTAAACTGCCATCTACATCACCAAACTGATAAGACCCCATCAGATTTGCACAAGATACTTCTAAGAGCCTGATTTGGATCAACAAAGGTATCACCTTCTCAAATCCATGGTAACATGTCCTTGCCTTCACACCGTTTATTTATGATATGTTGTCATCTAGCTTCTGCTTCCATACCAATATGCGCTTCTCTACATGGGCTGATTTATGGTTCTTTTGTGATTGTGGGCACTACTGTGAAATAACTTTATCATCTGACATTGGTAAACCATGTGATGCCCTGAGTTCAACATGCATCATCTGTCTAAATTTCTAATTATACACAACCTAATAAAGCCACTATTTCAACATAGGTTATTACACATAATTACCCACATCTGAATGGGTCTTTGCACAAATCCAATTATTTCTTTCTTAATCCCTATATTGCAAAGGAATAATTCAAATAGGTGAATTGTTCAAGAGTAGATAGTGTGCCCTGCAAGCCCACTGTAAATTCACAGTTTCATACTTAATATGACAGATTAAATGCTTCAACAGACCTCTACAGAGTTACCTTATATCCATAAGATTGTTTGACCTCTCTCTCTCTCTCCCCCTCTCTACAAATATATATATATATATATAACCTATCTTGCATAAATGAACTAGCTTACGTTCCACTTTCAACTCAGCCAAAACAATGTGATACTGACAGAATATTGAGACATAATAATGCTTACAGCACATCCTCGTAATCTTTTAAATCATCAAAAGGAGATTTCTAAAGGTATTCAATATTAAAAGATCATGTGATAGCACCTCTTGCATCAGGATAATAACATCTAGGAAATACTTAAAAAATCACAAAATATACTTCTTAGTTCTCACCAAACATATTGATAATATTAAAGTACCCAAAAGCTCAGGTAGTACCAGCTTCTTTGTTTACCTTCTTATCCGTTCGTCATGCCACAAAATATAAATCAAGTTGGAGTGCCGGTCACCAAAGTAGACAATAAAAACTGCAGATGCAATCCAAAGAGAATTCTCCAAGATCTCAACAAATGACCACACCCGCTTGGTAGGCGAAGAAAAGGGCTGTAGCCTTGAACAAGCATCATCCTCAAGCTCAAGGTCATCACTACCTGACGCATAACCTTGGCTATGTCTCTGCCTCATATATCCACCTCCCACAGGTGTCCCACCAGACATGCTCACTCTACAAAAAAAATTCCCAACCCCACCTCCCCTCACCACCCCCCTCCCTAAAAAGACAATCTTGCTGCAGAAATCAAATCACAGTTTAGCCTCCTTCAATTCACAAAACTCTTCAATAACTCTCCAACTCGAAACACAGTAATCAAATTCAAGTCTTTAAAGAATAGGAGTAGAGAATTGTTATTCTCATTTGCACCGAAAACTGCATCATCCTCACACCATGAGGAAGGGGAACAAAAGAGTGAACAATGTACCACCAACTAAAATCAAATTGCCAACAAGAACCAATCTTTGTATATCACAAGAAATACAACGATATCATCGATGAATCTAACTTTTTCATTTTATTATTATTATTTTTTTCTTTTCTCCTTTTTTACACGAAACCCCACAATAGAAAAATCGAAATTCCTACAACACCCAGCTCATATATGTCGCTGTCAAAGAGACCCGAAAAACAAAAAAGGGAATGGGAGGCGTCACTAGCAATTCCACGCTCTCATTCCCTATTAAAACCCGCATTCAAGATTCGGAAATTCCCAACTACTAACTAAAACGGAGAAGCAATAAATCGAAAATAAGCTTCCTTAAACCGACCCTCCCCTCTCATGTGTTTGAATTGACCAATCTCCTTGGAGGGATTCTGGGGTTTCTCTCGCCAAAGCAAGGGAATGATGACATAACAAAGGGTGCGCGGGCAAAACCGTACTAAATGATATCTTGAAGGATAGGTTGGTCCTTTTGACGAGTTAAGACATGGACTCTGTGCGCAGGCCCACATTGTGTCTTTGAGTGTTTTTTTGGGCGAAGGAAGGGATCGTTTTTGTGGGGAAAAGGGATCAATTTCTTGTATAACGGTTTTTTTTTTTTTTTTCTAGTAAAAATTGTCTAATGGAATGTGGGGGAAAAATAAAAAAGAATGATTATGATAAATGAAAAGATCTGCACAAAAGGGTGAGTCTTTTGGTCATGTAAAAATTAAATAATTCTACTGGCCAATGAATTAACATAACAATTGAATTCGTGCGTTGTTCAAACAGAGAATCGTCTTCCCAAGTACGTCAGATGCAAGTTTCCAGAAAATTAAGGAAAAGGCCAGCTTACACACATACTATTTTTCCAGACAGAAGACATAGCATCACAGGGTTTACAGCCACATTTTTGTTTCAACAAGATTAAGGGTCATACAGGCCACCGAGCAGCCCCGGCACTGGAGTACCACTGTTAGGCAGCTTCATAGAGGTAAGGCAGCGTGCTTGGCAGCCTGAATAAAAGCCCCCGGGGAAGTTTAACAGCTTCTTGTGTCAACAGTGTGTTTCAACATGTTCAATGAAATATTAACCCAGGGAACAATAAAATGTAACCGAAAATTGGCATGCCTAGTGTCTCGCAACATTAATGGGTTCATGCAGTCGACGTTGATCCCAGTTCAATTCAATAAGCCTTGTAATCAAAACTCCAATGACCCACGCCACCAAAGGAATGCAAACAGAAAACTCAATTACAGTAGATCAACTGCTGCAAAATAATCACCAGAAAATCAGGCAAGTCGCACTTATATTTGTTTTTAGAGTATGTATATGTTGTCAGAAAAATACCGAGAGAGGAGGAAGGCTTGGAGGTGACTTGGGCCGGGCCTGTTCCGGTCGATTACATCTTGGTCCCATTACAAAGAAGTGGACTGTCAGCATCAGGCTATGGGGCTTTGAAAAATTTTCTAAGTAGAATGAACGAAAATTCCAAGGTTGATTTTTCTTTTGTCTGAGGTACTGACATTCACTTTACTGTAAGAAAGTTCTTAATTCTCAATGTTCTCGATGTCTTTTTATGATTGTTCCTAAACCTTTATTTCCTTTTTTTTTTTTTTCAATCCTTTTAGTGTGGTATTTGATTTAATTGAAATCTTGTGTTTTCGGTGCATTTCAATTTTAACATCACAGTTTTTTTCCCCATGATGCAGCGTGGCTCCTTAAAAGTGTCATCACAGGCAGATTAACTCCCGTGAAAATGAAACAAGCCACATGCATTGTTGCCTGTATCATCGAATATACAAACACTGACACACCCCCCTGTTTTAATTTAAAAAAAAAAAAAATTTCTTGTCATTGTTTTTTTGCGCCTTTGCAAGCATCATTTGCTTTTGTTTGAAAGCGTAAGGGTGCACGTTTTCTGTTATTTCGAATTCATTCGTGCATTTACAAAAATGTGCTATACGGTAATAGCTAATTGCAATTGCAGTAAGTTGCAACCATTCTCCTTGCAAAAATTCCTGCGTCGTTCCTAATTCTCTCTTTAAAAGTGCCATGTATCCAAGATAGACTTTAGTATACATATGTCAGTGTCCGGAATATCCAACTTCAACCACTCCAATTAACTATTCCACGGGGCTTGGCGTACAGTGATGATGTAAAAGAAATACCTTCAGTTTTGCGTGGATGAGTTCAATGGAATGAGAATTTGTACTCTTTTGCAAAGACCAATAATGGGATCGAGAGAATTTTTCAGAAAATTCTCTGCAACTAGCTAGTACTACTCACTATATTTTCTATTATACGTGGTTCGGATTTTATTAGGCTCAACCTCCAAACAAGTGTGTGGTCCAAAAAAAAAACACACTTCTAAACAAGAGTGCGCGGATATGGTAATAAAGGAACTGGGGCTCTTGCTTCAACCATTGAAAAAGACTACCTCAATAATAGACTGTGGACGCGATGTGCTGCCAGGGTTTTAGTGCACAGAATTCCTGCAAATCAAGATGGGAAGCATTAAATGCTTCAAGCCACAAAACTCCACATGAAATATAATTTAATTCCATAGCATTTTAGGAATAAGGCACCAATTTAAATACAAAGTTGAGAGCTGGAGACGATTTGTAGAAGATCACTCATGCCCGTAATTTATTTGACACCAATTTATCCTTATTAAGAAAGGGGGAAGAGAGAGAGAGAGAGAGAGAGAGAGAGAGAGAGAGAGAGAGATGTACCTAGAAGGTAGATCTGGAGTCTATGAGATTTTGGAGGCAACCCCAACGTAGTTTTGTTAGCTAGGAAAGGAGAATGTGAGAGAGAGAAAAGAGGGCCGACAGACCCCAGAAATTTATAGTATAGTCTTGAAGAAAAATCATTTTTGCTTGTTTTGAGTCATTGTTACTCACTTCCTCTAATTGAGATTCATAATAAACAGCATAGTTTAGTTGGCAAGAGGATAATTGGCACAATTATTCTATTGGTTTCGATTAGTAGACCAAACAACAATGTTGGTGCTACTAATATAATGTCAACAATTGACTTAAGCCTACAATAATCTTTAAGAATATGTGTTAATTAACTGTCATTTTTGCACAAGTTTTATCTGGGATTTATCTTTTTTGCACAAGTTTGCGGCAGAATTACCGATTTCTAACGTTTCTGTGGCTAATTTGGTGACAAATGTGTCCCATAATGAGTTAGTGTCCACCACAGAAATCGACGATTCATTAATAGGGACGACAAAAAAAATGACATCAAATCTCTAGCAAGCAAATGCGCCACTTCATTGTCATTGATCACAGGGCATACCACATGATTTGTTGCTATCAATAATGTAACCAATGATTCTATTCGAACGGGTCTTCCTTGTGGTCATGATTCAGCCATCTCACATTAGTACCTTGTCCATATGTATACGCATTTTGTACCTCAAGCAAAGAGAGACGCTTGGAAAATGGCTACTCACGAGAAGCCGAAGCCAAGGAGGGGGTTCATGAGTTTCTACAAGTCGTCCAGTACTAAAAAGCACACCCCAAAACCTGATCCAATTGTTGTCGTGGATAAACCTGCGGTATACACTTTGTCTTCGACTAAATCGGAAAATTGTCGAGAATTAGTAGTGGATGATGACAAGAAGCGGTTAGAGGGCGGCGGAGCAAGAAGGGAAATGGTGGTGGAGGCAAGAAAATCCGTATCCCATGCGGAAACGAACTTGGCATCGGTGGCCACGTTTCTTCAGGTGAAGGTGTTGGTTTCCGATATGCCGGGGTTCATGCAAGTGCATGCCTTCCGGTGTGCCAGGAGAAGCTATGACAGCTTGGAGACTTCTAGCTCTAAACACATTGCTTATAACATCAAAAAGGTAAGTTTTTTCTTTAATCTTGTCTGTGTTGACCTTAGGCAAACGAAGTACTTGTAGCTAGCGTGTCTTTTCGAACTTGGCCATTTTGCACATCCATGGACGTCCCATCTGGCTTGTCCATTAATGGGCATATACTTGACTGTATGAAAGCTGGTTTCACAGGACCCCATATAAACGGAAACTATTTTATGGACGTGATTTTTTTTTTTTTTTTTCTTTGATGCAATAAGAAACTTAAACGAAAGAAAATAAGAAAAATAGATTTTTTAAAATTCAAAATTAAAAAAAAAATCAACATTTTCTCTTTTGATATAAATTATCTATTATCCGCTATATGAGACTTTTATATTGTAGAATTTTAAGAAAATTTATAAAATTTATTCATTTTTTTTGCTAAAAAAATATTTATGGGACCCATTAATGAAAATTTAATGTGTATTACAAAATATAAGTTAATTTTAATTAAATTAAGTATGACGCCTTCTTCTCCTATAATAAGGAGGCTTTCTTTTTTTTTTTTTTGAAACATATTGTGACTATTTGAATATTACGAAATTTTTTATATTGGTAAACCAAACTCTCTTAAATCAGACTAACAAATAATAAACCAAACATAATAATAATAATAATTCCTTCAGTTCCTCCAGCCCGGGTTTAGTTCTAAAATGGAAATTCGAGAATTTCATTTTTTTTTTTTCTTTTTTGACAGATCACCCGAGATTTAAATTATGATTTCTCTAAATTGGGCCAATTATCAAGATGATAGAATGATTTTACATGGACCCTTCTCAAATCAAGCCCCAGGCTTGACCAGAATCACTGCATATCTCTTATAAAATGTAGCACTCATTGGCACTCATCGTTGAATGATAATATCCCGACATCCCATGTGTGCATTAACATACCACCAAAAAAAACCCAAGATTTCAATTATGAAAGCCAGGTAATCTTGCATGAACAACAATCAAATCTTATTTCTTTAGCAACCCATGTGCACACAACAGGCAAACTATTTTTCATGCCAGAACATGGGCATTACAGGTGGATAGTCTTTCACCAAGAGACCATGTGCACCGTCACAAATGTCGAATTTGCTGCACTGTGCATAATATTTTATTCTTTTCTTTTTTCCTGTTTTTTCACCCCATTATGTGCGCGCGGTGTAATGGATGTGGCCTGTCTTCATAATGCAGGAGTTCGACAAAGTATATGGGCCTGCCTGGCACTGCATCGTGGGCTCAAGTTTTGGGTCATTTGTGACCCACGCAACTGGTTGTTTCCTCTACTTCTCGATGGATAAGCTCTACATTTTAGTCTTCAAAACAAAAGTTCAGAGAGCAGTCGATTGAGTAACCAAAAGCGTAACAGACTATATACATTCGCATACGAAACACTACTGATAAGATTTACCAATTAATTTCAATGCTGTCTTTTCATCTGAAGATTATTTTCCGTATTTAAGGTTGTACATGACACAAAAGATTGTACCCAACTTAATTTTCTTATTATTATTTGTTTTGTGAAATGCTTTCATTTAATTTGTTATTTCTTCATACGCAAAATATGCGTCCTGCAAAAGGGGTTTTCTTTTTCATGCTGTTATAAATGCCTCAATGCTGTGTTTTTCTTGTTTATTTCTCTTTTTAAGGCTCGGAAATAAAGTTCTAAACCTTGATTCACGAAGAGGACTTAACAAATTTTCCGATCTAGAAGTCTTTTAAGAAAGAAAATGTCATGTTGTCACTTTGTTTTATTTTGATTTTGGAAAAGTGATATACATTAATAGTTAGCGTAACATATCATTATAAAATAAAAATACTGATTTGTTTAAAAAATAAAAATTTTGAAAATATTTAAATATAATAACTAAATTGAATATTTTAAAAAGAAGAGGATGAACTGAATTTTAAATAAAAGAAAATTCTTCACTTTGTGGTAAATAATGATTTTAAATATAAATTGTATATAAACAAAAAAAGATGAAAAGTTAACTTTCTAATTTTTAAGAATATAAAACGTGATTAAAATAAAATGCTAAATTACTGGAAAATAAGAATTTTGAAAATATTCAAATTTAATTAAAAATATTAAATACATCAATTTTTTATTAAGTTAAAATAAATTATTATAAAAATACTAATTATTATTTTTATTATTTGATTTTATTTTTATATTAAATTATTTTGCCTCACTTAAAAACTTAAAAAGGAAAAAGAATTTTTACAATAAGTCTCCGTAATCCGGAATGATCCCAAATGATGGAATGGTTTCTTATTTGGGGCACTTTAGTGAGATTAATTTTAGGGTAAAAAAGCTTTGCTCGAATGCTAAACAGCGGAAACTAGAGAAAGAGAGTCTTCACTAATTAATTAATATTAATAAACAAACCATATATATATATATACACACACAAAAGGAAGACATGCATTTTCTCAAAGGACCCTGACCGTAGATCAAACACATAGTCCGGCTTCCATCAAGCACTGAAACGACAGCGTTTCAATTGCGCGAAAACCAACACACCGCCGGGTCGAGCGGCAAGGAGGCGGTTTCAGATGGTGGTATCATATTCACGAACGCAACACTATGGGATAGGATGGAAATCCTGCACTCTCTAAACTCTTTAATTTCCGTCAACTCTGTCGAAAATCCTACACTATAGGACGGCTTCAGTTTGCCATATTCCCCTGTCAAGAACACATCATCCTAATGATCCTTGCCTGCAAAATGAAATGGTAGACCTTCGCAAAGTTGCCATTTGCCTTCTCTCTCTCTCTCTCTCTCTCTGTGCTATGAATAGTCCATATGTGCGATGCAGATATTTATATAACGGGCAAGACTTGTTTCTATAAGTCTGACAATCATTGTACGTTTCTTTAAGGAATATGGAGATTGAAGAGTATCTCATTGGCATTTATAATGTTTTGTCAAAGAGTAAAAACACCATTTATTATTTACGTTGTTCTGGGTTTAAACGTCTGTCATGCATTCCAAGGGATAACAAGAAAATTAAGGTCTTCTGCTGTCATTTATCGACACCGAAAGCCCTGTATAAGAGTAAAAGCCTTTTCTATACATATTTGCTAGACTGACTCGATCTTGTCCCTGCTCTGGTGAATGGTGACAGCCAGACAAAGCATAAGCTACTAGACAAAAGATCTAGTGATCTACATCGTACTTAACAAGTTAGCCGGATGGTCTTGTTCCTTGTCATTGAGTAGGTGAGTTTTGCAGTGTTAGCCGGGGAATAAAATGGTTAAAGAAAGTCAAGATGCTTGACATTGACTTATTCATACATATATTTCCCCATGAAATATGCAGTCTGACTTTGGCTCACATATCCCTGACGTATTTGGAATTCCTTTTTTGTTGTTACTTTAACAAAGAGGACTTCTAATAGCCTACACATATTTACATAACTTTACGCTTTAATAATTTATTACTTTATTTTGAGTTTAATTATTATTTCTTTTGAAAGATTTAATACAACATAAAATAAAAATAAAAAATTTTGTTCACTAAAACACACTTGTTTATTATTTTTTAATTTTTTAATAAATTTTTCTATTTCATCTTCCTAGTATTAGGCGAGCTGATAATTAACAATAGATTCATATTACGAAACAAAGAAGAGCCGCCAAGCTAGTTACTTACAAAGTAGCAGTAGCTTTAAGATTATGTTTGATTTATTGATATCCCATGGAAGAAGATTGGCTTTTACTTTTGTTCTTAACAGGAGACTTGAGTGCTCATTAGTTAGGAATTTCAATTAAGTCCAGGATGCAAGGAGATAACAAAAAGTTTAACAGGAATGAACTAAACAACAATGAACAGCATGCATCAAGCAACAGTTGCTGAAGCTACAAAGCGTCCGTTATATGGGATGAATAATATCCAAGGATGAAATTCACCAAAATGTCAAAGGAAAGCAAGCTGATAGAATTCCCATGCACATGCACCAAACCATGACGTGAATATTTGTGAGCAGCTCTATACAGAAAATGAGCTCAACACAATTTCATCGTTCAAATAAGCAGGATGAAGACAGATTTATGGTCAATGTTAAGCTTCTCATTCAGTAAGAAGGCTACTGAGAGGATATTTCCTACCTGTAGGCTCATAAATCCATGTCAATGCCTTTGCTACCTCTTTCTTGAAGAGAAATAGAAACGGAAAAGGTAACTTCACTGGGCAATAGTGGATCATAGATCTGGATCATCCAAGAATAAGAGAATATGCCACATGGCTTGACTCCACAGATGGTATGGTCTTTTCAATTATCATAGTTTCCTACCAGATTTTACAGTTCCTTCCAGCTCAGAGGATCTCATTTCAATTGCCACCGCCACTATCACATTCATTTGCAGGTTCCATTATCCGTTTGCCTTTGAGGATTTCACTCAGAGGTTTAGGACCCTCAAAGTCTGCTTTTGAGATGCTACTTGCATGTCCTGCTTTCCCAGTGTATTCACCGATTTCTACAGCCTTTTTCTTCTCTTCTTTAAGCTGAGAAAGGGTCTTTGGTCCTGTGAATGTAGTTGATGACTGAGTAGATCTCCTCTCTCTTGGAACTGTTTTCCTTTGGGCTTCAGATGCAAACAACCTCTTTGTAGACATCCTTTTTCCTTTGTGGTGTGGCCTAGAAATATGTGAATGTGAGTTCCTCGGCCAGCCATGCAGATTAATGCCATTTGAGAGAGTCCCATTGTCTCCAAATAATTCAGCCACATTCTTTCCCACCACAGATTTCAATCTTCGGCGCAGTGGCTGATGTGTACCATGCCTTCTAGGCCTTTCATGATTTTGAACAAGCAGACAAGATGAGCCATGCCTCTTTGATGATCGAATAAATGGACAACCATCAATTACTCTGTGATTCCTCAAGTGGTCTCTAAGATCCATTCCCCTCCACTTGTTGTTTGTCAAGTTTACAGGCAAGAGATCCCTTTTCTGGGACAATAAGGTATCATACATTCTATTGTGTGGGTGGCAAGGAACTTCTCCAACATCATCAAAGACTTGCACATTATCTACAAAATCAGAAGAATCATGCATCTCAAGTTCATATAAACGCTCTGCATCAGGATACAAAGGGTCATACTCAATAGACTCCTCAAAACCATAACCCAGTAAATGGTTGTGTTCCCTCTCAAGGGCCACTGGGTGCTCATTATCATCCAAATGACCCAAATCCTCCAAACTTCCATCCACAAGAACATCAAAACCAGGGGAGGATTCCCACCGCTCCTCTGGTTCAAAACAGTCATCCAATTGCTCTTGTGAACTCTCATCTGCACTCATTTGAGATCCACTTTGAACAAAGTCTTCTGCTGGAGTTGAGAAATCAGGCTTCAGCACAGCAGCTTCTTCACATTGGGATGCTGCCACCTGAGGAGAGGGGCTTTCCTGCAATACAGATATAGGGGCTGGCTGTAGGGCATTCTCTCTAGGTTGCAATTTCAAATTCATGGCTGCCTTTGGAGCCATTACTGATGGATTAAAATGTACTTCTGTCACTGGAGATGCAACTTCACTGCCTATAGATTTCTTATGACCCGATGGGAGCACATTGGTCACCACAGTGGTGGTCTTAACAGACTTGCCAGCAGGTGCTTTGCCATCAGAGCCATGCAAAAAGAAGCATCTATCTCCTTTATTACAGAATCCATTAAAATAAAAGTAACATGGAACATTTGTCTTGTTTATCGGAAGAGAAGACTGATATGCCGAGGGAACTGATTCTGGTGGCACTTCTTCAGCATTCTTATCCAGTGGCTGATAAAATAATAGTAAATTTCAAAGAAAATGCCACAAGATAATCATGAGGATAGTTATTGCTGACAAATGATTCTGACAGACAATGAACAATAGCCATGGAGTGGATATGCAAAAGAAAAAGCTTCAAGACTGATGCATAAGAATATCATTTGCATCTTAAAAGCTTTAATTGAGGACTGCTCAACATCTGAGCAGACAAGCTTTATTTTTGAACAAGCCATACAGTGTTCTGGGCTTAGTCTTAAAAACAGTTAAAGACAACTTATACAATAAATTCTGAACAAGATTCAACTATTACAGACAGGTAACTATACTTCAGTCAGCCATTTAACTCTATCATCACACTCATTGCATCTTCCATGATGTGCTTTCAATAGTTAGCAAAGGGTTAGTAGTCTGCCACTGTGCCAGGACTCTTGTTCAATGGACTACCACACTGCCAATCAATTTTTTCCTAGGCCCATATGAGCTGCAAATCAGCTTCTTTCCAAGCGTTTAGCTGAAAGGAAACTATGTAGTGGTAATATTTTCTCAGAAGACAGTTTTTAAAGTTCTTCCAAACTTCAAGCAGGCACCACAAAACACCAGTTTCATTTTGTTACCACATGAACAAATAACAATTTCATCCATCCTGCACTGGCAACCAACTATTATTTCAAGAAAGCTCGAGGCTCCACAAAATTTAACTGTTATGTGTAATTAGTATCAGACGATCAACTATGCACAAAATAAAAATCAAATTTCCAAGAAATATTTTACTATAAAAGATGAACCAAATAGAACCAAATGCTTACTGGATGTCTAAAGCCACAAGTAGGATTGAGACATTTTCCGGCCAGCCAATACCAGCAATCTCTTGGATTCAGCCTTGCAATCTCACTGTGCCGATACTCACAATCAATCCCCTGGACCAAAAAGATAAAAATAAATAAATAAAAAATAAAAAACTTAAAACAAATATTCACTCCAACGTGAAATTTATTTCTAGGCCTTTTTTTATTTTTAAATAAATTTTTATCAAGTCGAAAACCCGAGTGGAACTGTACAGCACACATTGACATTTTACTAATGAAAAAGAAAAAAAAAAAAAGAAATAAAGAAAGAAAGAAAAAATGGAAATAATTCCAACTATGGAAAACCTAACGGTTCCGGAAAGCTTGAGGTTCCTGAAAGTGATCAAAAGAAAAACAATTCACCGAATGAATTCAAGATAACCCTAACAAACTACTCAAGAGAGAAACAAAAAAAACAAAAACAAAAAGAAAGAGAGAGAGAAATCGATCGAATAACGCATTGTAAAGCAGGGAATTCCAAGACTGACAAAGAATCTATTTCTTGTGTAAGCCATTCCGTGAAATTAAAAACACATAAAAAAATACAAAGACAGAAAGGGCGACCTTCTTGCAGGTGAGAGGAGAGGCCAAGAAATAGACGCAATCAGTGTTTCTCTTCTGCAATTCCTCCTCCATTGACACACACAGAGAGAGAGAGAGAGAGAGAGAGAGAGGTCACGGCGAAGTGTCCTCCATCTGAGTGTTTGGGGTTCACACTCCCACTCAAATACTCGAGCCAGCCCCGGAAGGTAGAAGAAGAAAATGAGATTATGAATTTATGGTTTTTTTTTTTTTTCTTTACCAAAAAAAAAAAAAAAAAGCTAAAATGCTATAAACACGAAACGACCTTCTGATTTTATTTAGCCCTTTTTCTTTTCTTTTTTTTTCGAAATACTTAAAATAACGTTTAAAATGACCTTCAGGTTTCACATAATTTTTAAGAACACAATTATTATTTTAATTAAAGACAATTAAAGTTTTAAAAGCATTTAAAAAAATTAATAGCAACACTTAAAAAAAATATACAAATCAATTAATTTTATAAATAATTTAAATTAAATGTTAAAAAATTATAATGACTTTCTTGTTGAGTGTGTCCCAATCCCAAGTCTCTCTAATCGGGTAGCGTGTGCCACACGAGAGTATGTACCCAAGAGTCAAAACAATTTGTGAACAGACAGACCTATTTAGATCTAAGCCTGCACAAGATTCGGGAGTTTGTTGCCCGAAAACCCGATTCGTCTTTTCTTTAAATAAGCTTGGCCCAAATACAAGCCCAATCTCCTTGCTCTGAAAAACTTTTTCGATGGGCCGACCTTTGTTTAAAAAAGTCTTTCGCACTAGGAATTTAGAACCCCCTGCTAACAAACATCATTTGACATCTTCCTTAGAATATATATATATATGATAATGCTTTGAAACTGCTACATTTACCAAATATCCACCATCTTCATTGATAGACAAATCGATGCGAATGCCTCGGGTAGCATGACATCCAATGAAGAGTTAAACAATAAACTGTAATAGTTACAAGCCACTTTTTTTTTTTTTCTTGATAATCTATCACTCGAAAGCAAACCCGAAAAAAAGAGAGGGGTTGCTTTCCCAAACTGTTGGAGATTATTGCAATTTTAATGGTACAGGATAGAAGAAAATGTTGTTCACAGGTAATGATGTAAATTGAATGTAACCACCTTTGGAAAACAGGAGAGAAGTATATGAAGTTTGAGATGATCAGGCAACTACAAATTTGATAGAGAACCACTGGGACGTGTTGAATGAACATCAACCACTGTCGAAACTTGATGAACCCAAGATGAAATTAGGTGGTGTGCAATAGCGAAGGGTCCAGGGACGAACATTGGAGCAAGTTCCCCGCTCTCTACGTTGAAATCCGCTGATAAACTCTGTCCTTTATCGACACCCTTGCACATCTGATATACTTTGGTCGCTGCTGTTCTTTGTGCCTTCTTGTACTCCGCAAACATCAATGCCTTTTTAATGTCTTCCCTGCTGTGCCATTGAGCATCTAGACAAATGGAAAGCTCGTTATTCTAAGTCTCCAGCAGCCTACTACATGCAAACAAAAGCAAATGTTTTGTGTAATACATTCTGCTGAACTAACTCTAACTGCCAGCTACCCAATACGAGTCCAGTGTATCAATTAAAGAGGAATCCCTAGAAGCATTGAGCCTTTTCAAAAAAACTACACATGGAAAGAAGGGAAGGACATGAAGGCAGCAATTTCATTCTAAATAGTAGGACAGCATAATTTTACAATCATCAAGAGGATGAAAGGTCGAAAGATAGAAAATTGCATCAGCTTCCTAATTTCAAATACCTTCCAACTCGTCCTTGTCCACATTTATTTCAAATGATTTAGCATAGGCTAAAAAACCCACCATCAGTTGGCATGGCATGCTGCTTGGGCCAACTGAAAAGATACAGAACCAGCGGCACTCTAAGTTAGAAGCATATTCAACATAGATAGATTGAAGTTATAAGCAATAACGTTTGCAGATAAGTCATAGGTAAATACTGAGCACTTCATTCACTTGCAGAAATTAACCAGAGAGTAAGGTGACTAGGTTTTATTGACATATTTTCCCTGAAGTGGTTGCTCTCCAGCCTGACTTTTTTGGCTCACTAGCCAGAGAATCTTGCCACTGCACTAGACAATGCCACTTTCATAAACATGAAAAGAACCAGAAGTAGACAACGAAGAATATCTATAACAGCCAAATTGAGTAGTTATTTATCTCTTTTCCATGAGCTATAGCCTAAGTCTGGCAGAAGATATCTCTATTTGAGATGGTAAGTGCCAAAGCAATGAACCACTGTATTGTAAAATACTGTTACGAAAAAACCATGAATAGAGAATCATTGTATCTTAAATTACTGCATTGACACAAGGTTAGAGAATCAAGCAGGCACAAAATACAGTTTAAGTAGGGACAAAGCAGGATGACAAGAAATGCCAGACTAGTAAACAATATTATGGTACAAGCCTAACATTTTGCAGGAGCAAGATGAATGCTATGGCCCTAGAGTTGTAAGAAAAAATGCCACACAGGATCTGCTGGGACATGTTGAGATCACCTTATCACGAAAACAATCATCATCTTAGAGAGAACAAAGCTTGCATCAGCACTCACAAAACGTAAAAGATAATTGCACAAAGAACCAGTAGAGCACACTAACAGCATCAAAGCAAAGGAAAAAAATACCAGGCCATGGCTGAGAACTATGGTACACAACTTCTCCCACCTCAATACCAGTCTCTTCCCATGTTTCTCTCCTCACTGCCTCTTCTAAGCTTTCTCCAGGCTGAGAAATAAAACATCTAAGAATATGCTTACAGCACTAGGGCTTCTACACAGGACAAAATTCAACAAATTTGGTGAGACATGAAGCTGGTAAAAAAATGTATGTACCTCAATGAACCCGGCTAAGCAGCTCCACATTCGTGGTACAAATCTTGTTTGCCTGCTCAAAAGGGCACGGTCATTTTCTCTGTCGATAACTAACATGATGACAACCTGTGGTAAGAAAAGAAATGGCCAATAGAGCAACATGGAGAACTCAATGCATCAACTAGTTGTTACTTGCAAATAATATTTGAAGCAAAATGGCCTAAACATGAACCCACTGGGTCAACACGAGGGTAGACCCTCTTTCCACACAGCTCATTTGAGCATTGCCTCCGTCTAGCAGCTTCCATGGGGATTGTTTTCCCACCACAATGTCCACAAAACTGTGATGTGTTATGCCACTCCAGCAAAGCCCTGGCCTAAGCAATATAAAACACAAATCATAGAAAGACTCAATACATTACTCTGCAGAAAATCTGCGGTAAGTTAATAAGATTATGATAAAGGGGAACTGCTCACAGTGCCTCAACCCCAAAAGAACACGAAAAAGGCAAGGAAAAGGAAAACAACAAAAATACAGAGTCATATTCAAAACAATGCTTGAAGATAAATTTTCCAGGCCATACTTGGAATTTTACATAAATTTATGTTATGTATACAAATTTGTTTAATTTTCCTTACATTGGACATTTGCCTATCTGTTGTTTGTCATGAAAAATGACTTATTGATGCTTCTTAAGCAATTCATCAAACATGCATGTGGACGGCCACATGCACCCAAATGACAAGGCAAAAAGAAACATAAGATCCAACAAACAAGACCAAAATTCCAGAAACAAAATAAACATGAGAATTCACAGAGGAAGACTGGCGGACACCACAATGAGGCGCTAAATTATGTAAATGCACAAGGAGTTAACATGGCAATAGGAGAAACAGGAGCCCCCTGATACCCACTCACCAGGAGGTGGAAGAATTTAGTAATTAAGAGGCAAAGACTCATTTCCCACATTGTGCCTATAACTCTCAGTTTCAGCAGAATTCATGCAATTTATTTATTTCAGAAATGTAGGTTCCTAAATTAGCAGCCACGAAACTAAAGAAGATGCACACCTCCGTGACATTTACCCATAGGCTAAAACTGGGTTAAATTTATTCTGATCACAATCTGAAATTCTAAATCAAGCTGATGATTTGCGATGTTAACTATTGCATCGATTGAAAGATACTAAAATCATATATAACCTAAATGAAACATTGAACAAACAAAGCTGACTTACATGACCCGCGATAGCCAAATCACCCATGGCACGCTCATTAGCCCAATCCGTGGCCACCATAAGCGTTCTCAACTCAACAAAACAAAACTTTTTGTTACCCCATTCAGTAACCAAACTAGTCACTCCGGAAACGTCGATTGCCCAATAAACCAAATCCTCCTCCGGTAATGAACCCAGATAAACCAAGCTCTCTCCAATCAACTCAACCCCAGAATTGGTCAAAAGACTCTTGCAATCAGCCACACTGATCCAACCCAGACGCCACTTGGGCCCCGCATCGGCATGACCATCATCATCACCCTCGGAACAAGCCAGAGGCCTGCCCTTTCTAAAAGGCAAAACCTTGAAATTAAAAGAAGATAATTGGTGGGTACTTTCTAAGAACTGGGTTTTAAGGGATTCAAGTGCCAAAGTCGGGGAAAGAGGGTCAGTGGGTTTGGGTGTATTGGACCTTAGAGGGTTGCCTGCGAAGGCATGAGACTGCAAGTTTATGGACATGGTCGTTTTTGTGAGAGTGGAAAATGAGAAAGCTTTTGTTAAATTCGACTTTAAAGAGAGTTTTTTGGTGACAGCAGAAAGCACAACAGACGTTGGGGATAATGAAAGGAAGGCAAGCATTAGCACGGCTACCTCTGTTCCATTGGATTTGGAGGGTTGATTTTTCAATTGCTGTTTTTGTTTGGTTGCATACAGAGAAGAAAGCGAGTTAGGTGGTGGCGGCTCTGTTATCCTTACCTAGTTGAGTGACGCCTGGCCTCATTGACCCACGGGATTTTAAGCATATAGAAACGCAGATTAAATCTTGAAACTCACATTTTAAATAAATCTTAATCAAATCTTGTAGTTAGTGAGAACACCTTTTTTTTTTTTTTTGGGTCTTTTCTCAATTTTGGGGCACACTATTCACATTGATCTTTCTTTTCCCAAAAGGCTAAAACCATATCGAGAGAGTTTTTCACTTTGTATATCAATTTGAAATTTAATTTCAGGTCTCATGAAACCATATTAAGTGAGTTTACCGCTAAGCCAACTGACACCCCTTTGAATGATAACTTCTAAATTGCACGTAATTATAGAAGAATGGAGATTAACAGGAAGAAATTATGATTTTACTTGCTATAAATGAATGACGGTAACGTGTGTTTTGTTACTTTTGGTAGCAGATGAACTGTAATAGTAAGTTCAGCTTGTGCTCTAATAATGACTTAAATTTAGAAATTGAATGCCTGCTCTCAATTTCTGATATTCTCTCTTTGTTCCGCATTATCTCCTAAAACTTCATCTCATATGCCACCAAATTTGGTAGCTATAGACACCAATAAAAAATTTGGCTGATCGTTTATTTATAAGGAATATTATTTCTCACAAACAAACAGTACATTTTTACTCATATTGTATCGCTTTAAGAATGTAATTATGGGATCGACTCGCACAATAAATAGTCTTATTTATACCCTGCATGTTTGTAAGATTTGTTAGTTGAATTTGTCAGAGAATGTATTTTTCATGAATACTTCGGCCTCACGGTACATTCACCCTTGTCTGCTTTAGCATTGTTTGATGTTCTGAACTCGTTGAAGAGCAATCTTCCCGTGTTAAGAAATATAACAGAAGTCCTTGTGAGCTTGCTAGTAATGGCATAGCGAAACTTGAGGCTAGAACTCGAGTGCAAAACTATGAAAAAACAGAAAGACACAGGCAAAAGCAAGGAAACTAAAGGTGGAATTGATTGACTTTGAACTCGGCATTGAATTTAGACGCTTAAAGGAGTACCAGGTTCTTATCTGAACATATGTTTGATGGTCTTAGGAGATTTGATGCTTAAAGGGATCTTGAATTATTGCTCTGTGAGAAAGCCTGTCTTTTGCTGCGAACTGGTCATAGAGATGCTTCGGATCTTATGTCCCATTTTTCGTTGTATTTGTTCTCTGCCTCTGCTTCTCTAGCTCTTTTCAGTTATTTTCGTCATTGGTTGGACTTGTATTTCTTAGTTGTTCTCAGTGGCCACTTCTACTCATTCCTTGGACCACCGCATAGAAGCAGGTTTTGCAACAGATGCATAGGCAGGATCACAATATTGTGGTTTTGATAGACAGAAAAAAGGTGACCCTAATGCATGAGACCTTCACATTGTGAGGTCTGAAGAAGGCTCAGACGTGGTTTTGATGGGAAATGAAAGCAAAATATTCTGGATCGAAGCAAGAAATGGAAGGATTAAATAAGCTTCATGCGAGAACATAATGAAAACATAGAATAAAGACAGAAACTCTTCCCAATGCAACTTCATGGCCATGCTTTTGCAGAAGGATCTTGGGCCATGATCAAATGTCAACTAAACCTTAATTGATCTGCAAAATAGTGAAACTCAAGAAAGGCTCTGGAGATATTGCACGGCATTGTCTAGCTTACTCCATTGTTGGTCTGCAGAACTGCACTATCTGAAAATCTCTAAAGTTATAAGTTAATCAAAACACTGAATACGAACGATATTGAATGGCAAAAACTACAAAATTATTAATCCTACCAAAATCCCTTGGTGTTCTGCATCTGAAACATTCCGTCCTGCTAGCATAATTATGCATTCCACATCCCACACTGTGCAGTCAAACTGAACCCATGTTAGAGTATTATTTCTTACGCTTTTAGTCATTAAGAAGCACAGACATGCATGCATTATGTGTATGCAAGTGAACATGATGAGAAAGAATCCTACAATGGCTATCGAATCGAAAGAAGCCAAAGCTCAGTAATTATATCATTATTTTATGGCTATACAGTATAGGCTCCCTTTTGTGTTACTGTTTTCTGCAACGCATTCGCACATCGAATGATACATTTAGCATTAATTCATACTATGAAAAAAAGAATGAAAGTGTGCAATTTTGCATGTTTCATATTTCATGATCTTGTTTGCTTTACAGGCTAGCTTTTGCATTGAAGTTAGATGGAATACTGCTGTAGTTTGTCGGAAATATAGGATATCTGCACAGATGACGTCAATATTATATTAATCTCGGCTTTACTGCCAAAAGAAGAGTGCCAATGTGAACTCACCTTGCACAAATCCAGTCGCCAGGTTTCCAACCAGGAGGAGCGCTGCCCTCTGGTCCATAGATGCTGCCTGGGTACCCACTGACATAATCACTTTTTGGTGCGGAACATCTGTGGCAGCTTACCCGGCTAGCATAGTTGTGAGCTCGACAGCTCATGGCAGTGCAATACCAGTCCCCAGCCAACACCCCTGTCTGGTTAAATAGTAGGTATGAGGCTACATCAGGGCAGCCATATTTTGGGTACTGGCAACGCTGGCAGGCTTCCCGTTTTTTGAAATTCAGGTGCTGGCATGCAGCACACAGCCAGTCTCCTCCCGTGCAGCTCATATTTTGTAACCTGACGATCATTAGCCAACACTATGTAAGAGTTATGTCTAAGGGAAAAATGAAGAGTAAAATGCTGAAGTTATCCTCATTCTACAGGGAGTGTTGGGAAGGTAGCTCAGAATTGAATATAATTGCAGCTGCTATTCAGTGCACCAAATTACAACAGATGGAAATCATAGGGAGTTGCATTTTTTATTTGATAATATTCAAGTGCTTCATGTAAGTTAGAGATATTGCAAGAAATCAAGTTTTTTGTCCACTCGTCAAGCCCGCAGGCGCCATATAGAATGGCAGATCATGGGGCTCAACAGGCTATGGTTTAGTTTGCTGTCTTTCAGAAGTTATAAGTTCAATACCCAAACTGTTAGCTTAGTGTTTAAAGTAGAGGGTATGGAAAAACCGAAGAAACCAACCTGAAGGGAAAATGAAGGATTTGAAGAAAAGAAGGTTCGGAAGGCAAAGCAATTCTGACCTATGCTGCAGGAATGAACACATTGGTATGCAGGTGGTGAGCTTGGTGTTTGGGTAGGAAGGCCTTAAATACTTGCTAAGCCATGTCAGTGTGGGGTCCACTTCTGAGGCCAGTGATGGAATTTCTTATCATCATTTGCCCTTCTTCAAATTGTCTGCTTAAGTTGGGAGATCTAGATTGTCTGCTCTTACATCTGCCGTTCAATTAGCCTTGGAGGGGCTTCAAAAGTTGAGAACAAGCAAAGTCAGTCCATGCATGCGTACAATTTTGATACAAAATTCCAGTTATAACCCAAGCTCTATGAGATTCCAAGTCCATTTGTAGCGAGTAGGCTGTATAAGGGGAAGTCAGTAATTAAAAAGTTGGCTATCTTGCTATTCATGGGGATGTCTTCATCAGCAAAAATCTGACTTGGAAGTTAGACGCCTACACATAGTTGGCTACCTGGTATGCATACATGGACTAGTCCAGGAAAACACTGCCTGTGAAATTTTTGGAATCAGTTCCTCCAAATGATTCACACCTATCGAAATAAATTCTTCACATCCTTGTTTTTGATACCCCTTTGCAATAATTCAAAAGCAACAGGAAGATTCATTTCCTTTTAGCACCCCTTTTTGCCTTCTTCCATTCACTTGTGGTGTATATGCATGTCTAAGTTCTTCTGTCACACCATCCCTCTCTCTCACTTGAAAGCTGCCTAGTTCTGAGCCTATATAGCATACAACACATCATGTGCTCATTTGATTCTGTACCTCGGACGCCTTCCACGTGTTAGCAAATCAGGTTCCAAGAGAACAGGCATGTCTGGCTGGCAGAATCACCTTTTATTTTCTTAAGAAAGGGAATGTCCCCACCGAAACGACATCCAAATGTACAAGGTTAGCAAAATGTGAGATTTAGGGAAGGGTCAAATCTACATCACTTTATCCTTGTCTTCTCAAAGAAGCTTTTTCTGCAATGAATGTTCCCGCCAAGTTCGCTAGACTTTGGATTGCAGTGGACTGACGTTGGGCAGGGACAGAATGTCAACAGAGTTGCATGGAAAGCAGCATGTTGGTGTTTAGGCTCATTTAGCCTGTAAATTGTAACATGTTTAATGAGATTTAATTGCCAAAACTGATTATTCCTGTGAATTCATGCAGTCGTTGGTTCACACCTTCAGCTTCAGATCTTCTCTAAAGTTGAGCAGATTTACCAGCCAATCCTAGAACTTCTTAATCTTATGTCATGCCCCCTTGGACTCCTCGTATGTATGGCTAGGTAATGAGTACATGGTCAAGTTACTAATGAAAGCTGGTGGACTTTGCCAGCATTTTGTTACATAAAGTAAAAGGAAACAAAAACAAGTACTCTCTTTTGAAATGATCTGGGAACATAGGACTATCCTACGGCCAATGCATCGTAGTGTCCTTTGTGCTGACGTGGCATACATATTCAATGCCAAGTAGGCAAAAAATGGGTACGATGCCTGCCTATTGACTTGGGTTTGATAAGTAGGCATCCTAATCACAATTTTTGTGCTAGACATGATGAATATTCCACAACCAAAAAAGGCAAAAGTAAAAATAAAACATATGCAGTGCCCTCCACCCTTTATTCTCTACTTGTGAATGCCTTCAAAAGGGAGCCATCTCTCTCCGCAATAAAAGTTGAAGAATCCACATCCTTGAGAAGGGATTTTACATGTGAAAAATAGACGTTGCTTTTAAATTTTGGACATTCTCCTCTTCATGCAATTGCTTGATAACTTTAAGAATTTTCTAATTTGACTCCTTTGCTCAATTGAAAACAAACTTAAGTGAGATCCAATTTTGTGATACATAAAATTGGTTTCTCATACATTGCATTTCAACAAAAAAAAAAAAAAAAAAAGTGAATAAGCATAACAAGTAATTTAAAGTTGATTTTTCATTTTTTTAATAAAAAAGAAAAACCATTTTGGACCAAAAATGAATCTTGTCGATAAAGTAAAAATGTTAGAAATATTGGCTGACGATTAATTTGAACATCAATTGGCATATCATATGTTGCTTGTAAATTTTCTTAAAATAAAAATGAAAAAGTACGGGTTTTTAATGGACGGTGATGTAAAACAATGCACACATCCAATGCTGCCGCCGGGCTCATGGGTTACAGATGGATTTTTTGTCCATGTGCTGGCTGGAACTAAAGATTTTTTTTTTTCCCCTTTTTTTTTTCCACCAAAAAAGTCCATTGGAAAGATAATTTTGTTATATTAAATTGTCACAAAGATTAACTCCATTGGACGCAGTCTTGTGACCTATAATAATATAGTTAAAAAAGTTAAGGAATAATGCTATTTAATATTATAAGCCATAAGAAAGTTTATTCGTTGTGAAATGCGATTGTTGATTTATCTGGCGATGTTAATTTACCAGACTCAGGAATAGAATAAGATTCCAAATCCTAATCCAACCCCATGTAATGCAAATTTGAGGACTATGATTGCAATGAAAACCGACAACCCCCGTAGTTTACTTTGGCGGCAGCATCTAATCCTTAACCAATTAAGCTAACCGTGTTTCAAGTTGAAGAATTTCCCACTCATGTCTCTCTCTTCTCCACGGCACAGCCACCACTAATGAAACCTATTTCCCTTCAAAACTATAAAGAATGCAACCAAGTAATGTGGAAGAATACAAGAAATTAACCAATTGAGTGCATCCTTGAGTTGCTCTACAGAAATAATATGCATATTGTATGATTTTCACCTGGGGTAGTGCAGTATGCTCGTGAATTTCCCTTGGTTTTTAGTTTGGGCATAAAAAATGTTGCCTTCACCTATGAAGCAAGATGAATCCATTTTGCCTTCATTAATACTTTTGGTCTCTTGAAAAGTATGCTCAATACGCTTAATGGCGCTATACAAGATTTTTTTTTTTTTTTTTCCTTTTTCTCCCAAAATTTCTTTGATAGAGGATGAGATGCTGTTTCCATTATAGCCCTGATCGCTGGATATGATTTTGAAGTATTTCCTAGATAATTTTTGAGAGGCGTTTGATGAAATTCTTGTGAGAGACGGTGTTGTTGCCCTGTGAAGGACATGCGTAACTGATTAATTTGAAAATATTCACCTGATGATTATAATACAATGTCCTTTCAGCTTGTGTGTGCAGCCAAGGCCTCTCCAAGTGGGAAATTGGCTCCGTTCAGGTAGATGTTTCAAGTAGATGTTGCCATCAAACATGGAACCTAATGATATGACCTTGGTAAGCATTTTTCAGCTTTTGCTAAGGTGGGTTCCTTTGATCTCTGCCGATGGTTTCATACATACACAGACAAGAACATGAAGGGGTCGAGCAACAATGCTCTGTGAGTCCGGAGATGCAGGTCCCTTGACTTTTTCTCAAGAATGACATGTGCTCGGTTCAATCAAGATGATACAACTTTTTATGATCTACAGTGAGCTATAAATACACGAGGAGTATTGATTTCCAGTACCGTACTTCAATGATCAAAGGGCACATGGTTTTCCAACTTTGCAACACTTATATGATCCAGGCTATATGATGAAACAGAGGCCTTCGTTCATAAATATGGAAATGACTCCTGGTGGGGCCATCTGAATTAAGTCCAAGACTTCCAAGAGAGAAATTGTTAAGAGGCTTTCAGCATTTGGAAATTACTCGATGTATCTCGTTGAAGAACTACAGGCGACAATCTGTGGATCTTCGGGAGAAGAAACTAAATAGTATTATTGCCAAAATGACTCCTGGTGGGGCCATCTGAACCAAGTCCAAGACTTCCAACAGAGAAGTTGTTCAAGGGCTTTCGTTCGTAATTTGGAAATTACTCGATGTATCTCGTTGAAGAACTACAGGCGACAATTCCTTTGATCTTTTGGGAGAAGTGAGTAAATAGCATTATTTCCAAGGAGTTAGCATTTGATTGGGCAGATCGTATGATAATATAGTCTAGCTTTCAATAGATTGAACATAATTTGCATTACAAGGAAGTGAACTCTAAATACGCGAATACGCTAAAGCTATTAACAACGAAATCCACATCTTTATTGAACTACACATATAATGGATCAATGCAATTGCTTCTCATATTACTTATATTACTTCTTGAACTGCAAACAAGTTCAGTAGTAATCAAGCCTCAATGTTAGTGTTAGACGTCTTCTTGAAAGAGTTCTTTCTTGCCGTGGCCAGAACAGTCTTGTCTGCAACAATGAAATATGCCGCTCCAGCAGCTGTAACCCAAAGTGTATTTCATTAACAAAGAAGGTAAATACAAGTCTCTTCATTTTTGGAGTAGGAATGGAATGGAAGACATGGAGTTAACCTGTAGAAACAATGAGAGCTTGAGCAGTGGGATTGAGATTGGCTCTTGCCCAAGGAAGCATCCTTACACTGGCCAGCTGCACGACATTGAGCGTCAGAACAAGCCCTTATAACCATAAAATTGTTTATTTATTGGTCTCCCTAGCTGTTATACAGATAGTCAAGAAAGCACAAGTAGAAATGAGTTTGGAAGAGAAGTTACAGTTGGAATGGCGGTAGCAATTGTAGCTGCAACAGCTGCCTTAGCGCCTGCAATCACACCTTCTGTTGACCCATCAAAACGAATTGTTCATCAACATTAATCTAAAGAAACAAAAATCAAAACTACCGAAGAATTTGGTGGACTGCACGCAGCAGAGATTAGCATTCACAAAAATTAGAAACAAACACAAAAAGGATAAGATCAAAGTGACTTTTAGCACCATCAGCGTGTGGTTAGCCAATCTCGAATCCATCAAAGCATAAACAATCCTCAGTATCATAGTGCCCAATTGATGATTAGTTGCAGTTATGTCTCCTCCATTGCAATTATTGGCCTTAAAGTCCCACCATTGATATTATTATTGGTAGATCCTTGGCCTAGGATCAGTGGTCCCCCGTGAACCAAAAGCTCCCTGCACCTTTAATCTCTTTATTTTTCAGTGCACTTAATTAGAATGTCATCTTATTCTGTTTATCAGTGTGAATTTTTAAATACAATTCATACCACGCTTTTGGGAGAAGTTGATGGTTCAAATCCTTAAACAGAGATGATACGACGAAGCCATTAGTTAATGGAAGAAAAAAAATATCATAGTTGCCATCGTCTAGACAATGCGTCTGTGCGCATGTTAAAAGATGGAAAAAAGAAATAGGAGAGACACAGAGCTTAACTTTGAAAAGATCATTCAATAAAAGAAAAAGTTGCATATATACCATGAGAGCAGCGCTTGGCCATGGCCAGCTTTTGGTCTATTGAAGCCACGTTGATGCTCTCGAGAGAAGACTGAGCCACATTCTTTGCCATTGTAAAGAAAACAAACAAACAACGGCTAATGACTGGTTTGAGAGGTACCGGTTATATTGTCAGCTGCTTTGAAGCTCTAAAGTGAAGAGCAGGGGAGACTTGCTTGGATATTTATAAAGGTTCCGTGGAATAATTTAATAAATAGTTACAGCCCCAGGTGTGAGGGTTGAGTTCGATGGTTTCGCCTGAATTCTAACATCCTAAGTCACTTGTTTTTAGCTTCGCTTTCTACTTTCTATTACGGACGGTTGTTTGTCTCTTTTCCGCAACTCTCCTCCCGAGTCGCTCCGCTCTTTCTTCCAAGTGAATATATATATATATTTATTTAACATCGTAATAATTAGTATGTTTAAGATACCGCAAAAATGTATTTTGTATTGCTATTAAATTCACTCAACGTTGGCGTGGAAGAAAATGAAATTATTTAATTGTCTAAACAAAATTTAAATTATTAAATAAAATATAAAATATAAAATATATTTATTATATTTTACATTAGTCCGGATGGCTCTTCCAAGGAAATATGCACAAGAAAGCCACTTTATCTATGCGTTAGGTGCAGAGGACTGACATTTTGAGTTGTTTTCCTTTTTGAAAGTGGCACATGGTTTACACCCATAGACAACATTGGATGGAGTATCTGAGCCTGTGTTTCTAAATTGATTATTTTGCTTTGGACTCCGGGGCTTGAACCTGATTAGACACAGTAAAAAGCAGGCTTTGAGATCTCACTTTCATCCATAAATGTTGTACGGACTAATATTTAAAACTGACACGGGAAGTTCGTAAAAGTGGGTATTGCATTATTGGAATTAGACAAGAAGCCCCTGGTTTGGTGCAAACTACAGGGCTACTCAAAAACCATGGGTGGTCTTCACATGCCATGGAAATGGAAGCAAATGCAGGAGATTGGCGCACGTTTCCGAAATTAAAGGCCATTATCGTCCTGAGCTTCCTGATGTAACGGACCAATGGGTTTCTCTTTCAGTTCATGGTTTTGGCTTGAGTGGGTAGCCACAGGGGTGGTGGTTACTACATTGTACAAAGAATAGTGGTCCTCCCCTTTTATTTGGACACCTGTGGATCTTTACCGCTTTTTTTTCTTAAAAAAATATATTATAAAAATATTAATTATCATCTTCGTAGTTCATCTCAAAAGTAATTTATTAAACTGAACTTATTAATCTGATTCGAGCTTTATGATGCCAAAAAAATTCTTATTGTTCAAAACAGGTTTGGTATAATTTTATTCGCCTAATCTTGGACTTGATTTTTTTTTCATTTTTGTTCAAACCCACTCAACCTAACCCATTGCGTACTACTTTATTTTACTTTTGCATGCACCGAGCTTGGGGGACAAAAGGGTTTGCCGGGCAAGTTGTAATATATATGAAGGGGTAGTGAGACATAATCCATGCCTCGATTAGTCGTTCACAACTCACGATGTAAAGCCGACGCAAATAGCTAATGAAGTATAATTAAAGATTGGAAAATAACCGGAAAAAACAGATGCAATCAATAAAATAATATAGATAATATTATGATTTATGATGATGTAAAAAATGAGTTACTAAAAAGAGAAAAAAATGTTTTTTTTAAAAAATATTATTTTATTAATTGCACTCAAATGTGTGCATTTTACTTCCTTGAAAATTTCTAGCTAATAAATCAAACAAGACTTGGTAAAAGTAAAGTGGGGTTTGTTAAAATGTAAAATTAAATGTTAAAAAACAAAAAAAGTTGTAGTATCCATTGAAATGTGCGATTAAGTCTCTAATGCATGAAAGAGGGGTTAGGCGTTGAACTACGTTAGGTGATACTCTGCCAACTTCTCATCACTCGCATCTCAATTTTCCTCACCACCAATTTTCTCTTTCCCCGTTTTCCTTTTCTTCTGGACTTTCCTCCCCTACTTTCAGATCCAAACGGAATGTCAACCACGCACAATATGCTCTACTACCTGACCATACAGAGCCTCCAGGGCCTGTGTGTAGGAGCCCAACAAGAAGCCAACTGGACTGCTGTAGTGGGCCTATTGTTCAAAAGTCCAGAGTCAAAGGCATAAACGGCCCAACCTGCGTAATACCCGGTGCTTATCCCTTCTTTTTTTTTTTTTAACCAATTAATGAGCTCCGAATAACTTTACCATATGAGTAGGATGAAAGTTTATTAGTAACCTGTTCATCAATTAAAGTAATCGGATGGCATTTGAAAAAAATTTTCAACGGGGAAAGTGGAAGAAACCTTATTGGAGTTTGTTAGAGTCTGCATAAAAAAATACAGTATATTTCAAAAGAAAAACAATTAAATATATTGTTATTTTCTTTTTTATACTTAAATTTCTGAATTCTAATTTCTCTTATCCTTCCCGATTGAACCGGAAGGGGCGCTAAAGGCAAAAGCCTCCAGCTGTCTCCCTTCCCTCCTTGTCTCACTCAAATCTCGGGCAAATCGAAACGATCTATCGTAAGGGTTGTTAAATGGGACGAACTGATTGAAGAATGCGAATGAGAGAACGATTGAGTTTCTCGAATGGGCCAATTCTCCATATTAAAAAGACTTGCTTTTGATTATTCTTCCATTGCCTTCTTTCGGTTCGTACTCGGATCTGATTCTGTAATTTCTGCCTAGTTTTACATCGCTTAGTTCAAACGATTTTGTTTGTTATTTTTGAACCCTCTTTGTGCTGTGCTTTTTCATTTTTTAATAATTTATTTTTGTTGTGGGGGATTAAGTTTTGTAATTTTGATGATTCCTTGTGTTTTCAGTTTAAAGTTTTTTGGTTTTTTAGCTGTTATTATAATTGGATTTATTTTGCTTGAGCTTAAGGAAGCTGTTGTTCTTAATCCAATTGGTGGCTGAAAGCGAATTTGGATCTACCTAATTAGATTAACCTTCACATTTCATGTTAGTTTACACTAAGTCTCTTTGTTAGAATCATCTTTAGCATTTCTCGAGGCCTATGTGGTGATTGAAACGAATGAGTTGTAGATATGCTGCTTTCTGGAGGTGGAGGGAATTCCCTTTTGGTAGGTTAGGCTTTTGAATATTGTGTTTGGCATTGGATTTGTGTTCATGTCAGTACAATATGAAGGCTTATTACATGTGTATGCGCACGCACATACATTGCATATTGGTAGTCTTGTACTTAATACTGTTATGTATTTGGAGCTTTTAGTTTCTCTTGTATGTCTTTGTCTACATGTTTGCGACTCCGTCCCCACTAAAAAAAATCCGAGGGATTGGGGTTGGGGAGTTATGTTGGACATGGGGACCGTTATATGGTTATTCTCTTACTTAATGTAAGGTACTTTTGATGTTTTTTGTATGCATGAGATTGGAATTAAGTATCAGGTTGCCTTGTGAATGATCTTTGTGTTATTTCTTATATCTGTAATCACTTTAACTCAGCAGAGTGATAAGAATCAATCTTTTTTGGGCCGTTGTCAATATTTTTTAGGTCTCAGCATGCCAAAGGATAGAAGAGATAGATCAAGATCTTCTGATAGGCACACGGTATCTCCTTACAGATGCAGCTCCAGCCATACAAGACAATCTTCACCAAAATTTCCTTTAAAAAATGAAGAAAGTAGAAAGGAATGGGAGGAAGCTAGGTGTCCAGTCTGCATGGAACATCCTCACAATGCTGTTCTCCTTGTGTGTTCCTCTCATGAAAATGGCTGCCGACCTTACATGTGTGACACAAGTTATCGCCATTCTAATTGTCTGGACAAGTTTCGCAAGTCATTTGCAAAATCCTCTTCAACTACTCGACCAGAGGGCAGTATGCTTACCTCTACAAACTTGTCCACAGTTTCAAGGTCAGAGTCAACTGTTACAGAGTTGCAAGTAGAACGGAATGAGCAAAGGTCTCTATCCTCTGGAATGATTTCGTCTAACAAGGAGGTACACTCAAAATTAGTATGCCCCCTATGCCGTGGGCAGATAAAAGAGTGGATTGTTACTGAGCCTGCTAGGCAATTTATGAATGCAAAACCAAGGTGTTGTTCCTGTGAGACTTGTGATTTTATTGGAACCTATTCAGATCTCAGGAAGCATGCAAGACTTGAACACCCACTAATACGACCATCAGAGGCTGATCCACGGCGGCAAAGTGACTGGAGGCGGCTTGAGCGCCAGAGGGACCTTGGAGATTTGCTCAGCACACTGCAATCTTCCGCTGGAGAGGAGAATGGTGATGGTGGCATTTTGCCTATTGATGATGGTGGTTGGCTTACTGTATTTTTCCTTATCAGAGTTTTTCAGTCTGGATCTATTCCAATAATTCGCAGCTGGCCTGGTATGTCAAGAGCCAGCGAACAACTGAGTTTCAGAAGGAGATCTACACGACTTTGGGGGGAGACGCATGATCTGGAAATTTTTTCCTCTTCTGAAGAGGATGATGATTCTTCAGATGGTGGATCTCCTCCTTTGAGGCGCAGTGACGGCGTTCGGCAGTGGAGGACATTGCTTCCTTGAGATATTCCAATGGTAAATTGTGCTTAGGGATTTGTACATGTTTTTCCACTGCTTTCTGTCGGAATGTACGCAAATTACTTGACTTTGCTTTGATTACAGGTGGAACAGAAATCGAATGGAATCTTAGCTCAGACATTGGATTTGGTTCCTTCAAGCAGAAAAGTTTTGCTTGGAGTGGGCTGAATGTTGAACACCGGAATGAACAAAATAGTAATTTGAGAAACACTGGCATTTAAGTAATTTACGTATCCTTGAATTGGCGGCCCCTTCATTTCTTTGCTTGTTTTCACTACCATTGAGCTACAAATCCTTGTGCTGAACCAATGGCTTGCAATAAATTCGTTGATTGCTGCTTATTTAATGCATCCTATACTATTTCGGTCACAGCTCAGCCAACGCTGCCATCAAGGTCCGTTATTGTGCAGCCAGGGGACAGTGGAGCATTAAATACCACGAAAAGTTTTTCTTTTACTATTTTTTCTATTTTATTCTTGTCTTTTTATCTCCTGCATATGCCATAACTAGGCTTTTCTTTTGGTGTAAAACTTTTTTTGTTTTTTTGTTTTTTGTTTTTTTGGGTATAATAAGATAATTTTTTTTTTTATTTTTATAAATTTTACATTTTTTATTAAAATTCAAGATTTGAAAAATAAAAATTTAAATTTCTAAATATTAAAATATTTTCTGAGTCATACTGGCGAAAAACTTATTGGCGGATAATATCCTCCCACGAGGCGAGGGGCCCACGCGGTCCGAGTAAAAAGAAACTTGGTCGGATATTGCCTCGCTCTACGTTACTTCGAATCCGCTAGCGCAGGTAATGTACTCTGGAACGGATAAAAAACCAGCTGGTCCGGTTGCAATATTCCGTGACCTGAAGCCCGGATTAAAAGCAGGGCTGAGGTCGAGAGATTTGCCTTCGTAGGTTTGTGGGGACCAGCGGATGCACTTTCCCAAAATATTAAGACATTTCTTGGATCAATGGGCCCGAGTAGCTGTCAATGTTGGGCCGTTTCTTAATCAGTAAACAAAATTGTGTTTATGGGCCGGATAATAGGCAAATAACCATTCAATTAGGCCGACATTTCTAATCTGATTTCTTCTTCTTCCCTTATTGTTTTTTTTTTTTTGTTTTTTTTCAATTTACAAAATGGTCGTACCCATTCTCTTCATTTATAAGATAATAAGGTCAGGATCAAGAAGCAACAAAGACGGAGGGAAGCGGAGGCACAGAGAAGGGCATGGTAGACAGGATTAGAACACAAGCGGTTTATACTTCTTGGAGCACTGTGGCTCTGAACTTCAAAAGAACAGGTCCATGCAAGGCTAAAATGTTTCGAGGAATATTTGAATTTTATGCTTGTGCGTGGCTACTCTCCTGATATTGTAACAAGCTCATTACATTTTTTTCAAGTTTTCCACTGTAATTTTGCACCAGTTTCATCCCCTTTGTCCACATTTAAATCTAGAAAATCGTTTCATTTGCCAGAACATTGTGAACGCAGAAGTTCTCGGAATGGAAATGATTTCCTCGTCATCAACTCCTTCGGACCATCCGCCCCTCTTCGTTGTACAAGGCTTGCAGGGGAGCTGTAACTTTGCTTCCTGCAGAAATCAACCCTTTTCCATCTCAAGCATGTTACGAAGCTAGGCGGGCGATAAACACAGTTTCGTGTACCACGTGATTCTAACATTTGCTTAGCGTACTTATTCATGATAATAGCATTAAATCACAATTATTACCGAAGTTAATTTCAGTGGTAAATTTTCAAACAACATACATGAGGTACAATCCCCTGAGTTGCATATGCCATCTAATTTTAAGAAACACCATCACCAGTAGGATAAACAGAGCGGGACCAACATCTATTGCGTATCACATTCCCAGAACCAGTTTGGGCTACTAAATTTGTTCCTTCAAAGCAAATAAATCTTTTTGGTTCCACTATTTGGTTCTTCTAAGCCATGGCTCAATGACGAAGCATGGCATCATATTGTGAAAATCAACCCTCAAGGCTGAATCTGGAAGTTAACCAAGCACACACCTCATCCATCTCTTGAGGGATTGTGTAGTGACCAAGCCTGAATGGATGGCAACCAAGTCAGACACCGTTGTGAATAATTGAGATTTAAAACAAAAGTATTGCATGGATGGCTCCTACTACATACCCATTGTATGCTTTGAATGTCATATCCTGGAATCCTGTCAAGCTTAAAGCCCGAGAGGATTTCTCACCAAAATTGTAAGGAACCACGTCATCACCTAAGACAAAATCAGAAAAATAAATAAATAAGCTGTGAGTATCTGCATTTCCACATTATGCATGGCAGTACTTGCAGGTTTTCCATGATGCAAAGAGGGAGGGCGTAATAAAGTTATCGAGTCCAATTTTTTGGACATAAGCTCTTCAACTAGAAAAGTTGTCCAAACCTTTAAGTTAAGCCAATCAAAGGAAAAAAAACAAAAAACAAAAAACAAAAAGAATAGACATTCAAATATGAGAAACAGCACCTGTCATATATGATCACAGTTACTTGAAATCCCCAATTGCGAAGAGAGATAGTAAGCAGCAAAACTTTGCAATAAGGTTGCACATCAACCATAGCATTTGACACTCTTTGGCTATTTATCAATCTTCCAATAAACCATTTTCTTGTAAAGATATTAGATACATAACTTGGAAACCCAGTAATTCACCTAAGCACTCAAAACAATCTCAAGGGAAGAGAAAACTGAAAATGAATACCAATTCTATGAAAACACTATGTTTGCATTCAACTTGGTTGACTTAAAGAAATGAATCATAACTAGCAATTATTGTGGCAAAGTGATGGAAGAATGAGTTTCTAGCAGACCTTGCAATACAATCAACTAGAAAACAACATCCAATTTCACCGAAGTATTATGTGACTGCCTTGTAAAATGGCAAGAAGTTAGCTTAAAAAGGACCAACAAGATATGACAACATGCTAACTTTGATAACCAAATCAGCAGATGTTTTATTCCTCAATGGCATGTTTCCTTCAACATAGGCTATAAGGCATTCACAGTTCCTCATTTGCCCCTCAATGAAGAGACAAAGAGAGATAACGGTATTGGGTGCAAATAATAGAGGTACAAGTACCTTTGCCATGACAAAGCAAAATGGGCAATGATCCAGCACGCCTTGCAGCTTCATTCACTCCTCCTAATTTGTCGCTCAAGTTCCTAAAAGAAAATTAAGGAATTGGAGTTAACAGGGAAAGTATTTAAGTGCCAAAAGAAATAAAGAGATGCGAAAAAAGATGAAGAAACAGTGGAAAGTAGCCCAACTTTGAACATGGAAGCCAGCCACTTAGTCCTAAGACTCCACTCAAGTTTGCTGAATATGGATCACCATTTGCATACTTCCCTAAGGCAAAGCATATTCCAGAGTATAGGGCAGTGGCTGCACCCATACTGAAGCCTCCAACACCTAGTTTAACTGTAAATAGAAGATTTAGAAGGTTAGAGAGAGGTTGAGACAAAACAAATAAGCCATTCCATAGATGACTCAGCATGAGTTGTGAAATGTGAACCAGTCCAAGCCATTTATGTAAACATATGATCTAACCCCTCAGATTATCTTCAGAACCAACTATAAGCCTTACGTTATTCCCAGGGATGAAGTTTCCATTAACATTATCATATCCAGTGAGAGATAATTCCAAAGGCTGCATGATAGAATGATAAATAGTTACAAGAGGAAACCTACTGTCAGCAGGTTCCGTCGAAAGCAAGTTTGCAACATGGGCTGCTGTAGCATCCAGACCCTCTATATCATCAGCAGCAGCTTCTGACAGCTCACTTACATCAAACCCTGATTTCAATCACTTTGGCATATCAGGAAATTTCATTTAGTATGAAAAAGTGCTGTGGCAGAACTAAGCACACCTTATTCTTCATTGGATTATTTTTTAAGGCACATCCAGTTATGACAGTAATTTTAATAAGAATCACAAAAAAGAATGCTTTTTAGATCATTTAAACTTACAAGCTGTGGATGGGAAGCCACCAAAGACAGTTACTGGTTGAGTTGGAGCAGTTGGGCATATCCATTTAATCTGCATCAAGCACTTATAATCAGCCTGCAGATACCAATCACTGAAATTCAAAGAAATTATGGCCCATACAAGTACCCAATGTATTTTCTAGCATACTTATCCCTACATTTTGAAGGGGGAGGGTCTCCAAGAGCTGCGACCAGCTGCCAAACAACATTAAACACCAAATAAGAATCTAAAGTTTAGTCAATCGATGAATGAAGTTGTTATGTTGCTTGTGTCCCTTTATTTTTAAGATATAGAGAAGGAAAATATGCTAGAGGCATATTCTTCTTCGTAAAAAGCTTTTTAACATACACATTGTAAAATATTTTAGATAAACACACAGAACACTAGATTAGCATAAGAAATAGACTCATTCATGAAACATAAAATTGGCAAAACAGCAATTACATTAGCAATCAGAACTTCTTCAAAACCCAAAAATGCCAGTCTTTCCAATAAATTGCATTAAAACCCCCAATGAGGATCTGCAACACAGATGAATGCAATGAAGGAAGTGACGATTTACCTGGACCCGTTATCACCAAGGCCGTGAAGCCAAACCACTGTGGCCTGGTGTTTACCTTTGGGCCTAACAACATAGGTCCTCCCAAATTCAAATGTTCTTCTAACAGTTCTGCCACCTAAAATGACGTCCAAGCCAAATCAACAAGAAGAAGAATTAAATTTTTCTCAACAAAAATGTAACTTTTGCAATTCAATTTTACCAATGAGATTCCTTCACCCAAGAATCAAATCAAGATCCAAATGGGTATTACTAGAGCAAAAGAAAACTGAAAAAGGGAAATAAACTAACCAGAAGCCATGGATGGACCAGTAAAACTCATATTAGGCACCCTCCCTACAAAGATGGCGACACCAAACCCAGAAAAACCCCGAAAAAACAAAAAAAAGCTTATATCAGTGATTACAAAAATCAAAGAACCAGCAATAACTAGAGACTTACTGAGATTTCTTTTTCACTTTAATTCTTTACCTTCAAAAACGATCAAGCGATTAAAAATAGTAATTACAACTAATCAAAAGTTAAAATTGATATATCACAGAGAGAAACAAGAGGAAGCGGACAATTGAAAGGGCAAATCAACGAAAGAAACCTTTGGAGACGCTGTGGAGACTTCGAGGCAACAGAGAGGAGAAAATGAGGACCTAAAGCCCCTATTCGTCCAACCAAACACAAAATCTATTTCCTTCCTCCTTTTTTTATTTTTATTGTTTTGGTTTATTTTTTGTTGTTGATGCTTTTTTTTTTCCTTACATTGAACTCACCGTTTTACATTAAATATAGGCCTACAGATTACTGAAGCAGATTTACCTTTTGAGTCAGCGTCAAAACGGTGCGCTGATTTGGCATAATCGACCCAACAAGAATGGGCTTCATGTGTTGGGCTGACGTGGGCATAACCCAAAGGAATTGACCCATTAGTACAAGGACTTAAAAAGAATGTTGGGCCTAAACGGGATACTTCCCGTCCGTTTGAGCAGACCTGTCAGTAATCTATAATCTGCTTATATGGGCTTGCGTCTAGGCCCATTTTCTTGGGTTAAACGAATTACAAGTTGGGTTTTGAAAATTGGTTTCTGCTTCTCGACTCAAATAGGTTTCTATCAAGAACGCGCGAGATGAAGCTCAGACCAGATAGAAAATGTCGAGTTACTCCGGCAAACTCTCTCGTTTTCGATGGTTGGCTGGTTACCATCGTGATGCCATCGAATGTGAGACTGCTTGTCAAGCCCCACAGTGCTCACGGGCCACGACATGTAGGAGCCCAGTACTCATGCTGGTTTAGCAAGAGCCCATATCAACTAACTGAGCGCGTTGAAGGCTTGCGGCCCTGAGTTTAAAGGTGTTCCAGTATGTGATTTCTGTTTTAGCATTGCAACTTACATTTAGTAAATCTATTACTATATACCTTTTTCGTTTTGGTTCCTACTTTTCCGAATTCTATGTCAAAATTCAAAAATAAGAAAAACGTAAAAAGCAAAAACAGAAAAAAAAAAGAAAAAAGATAAAAAGATAAAAAGATCTAAAGAAAAGTATTGAACAATTTTCCGTCAACTGAAGTTCTTCTGAGAATCTTTGCCCTTATTCAGTTTAGAAAGCTCGCTTGGAACACGTCAAGTTTACTGCATGTTTCATCGAATAATCTAATGAACACTGCAGAACAAGTGGGATGACATGAATAACATCTTCTCCTAGCTGAATTTGTTGCTGCAGAGCAATCACTTTCTCGCAGGTCTCATCCGAAGCGGGATTATAAACTGGCAAGTCAGTAGCTATAGTCTTCGTAGAAGCAGCAATGGCGACTGATGGATAAAGGTTGATTGTGAACTGTTCTGATGAACTCCCAACAGTTCCCGGTGGCCTACACATTCTTGAGACGGAGAGGAAGGCAGTTCAATCAAGGTGGGATCGATGAACTCAATAGGAGACTGACAAAATTCTATCCATTGATATAACTACGTAAGGGTAGAGGGAGAGTGGCAAACATTATGGTATTGAGATTTTAAGCATTGTCCCAGAAAAGCCATATTTTAAGGTGACGACTTTGCTTCGAGAGCCAGAAACAACGCAGTTGTTGAAGAGTACTGGTGATCATGGACGTTGTATGAGTTGACAATGGAGAATGTTACGAGTTTTAACAGTTAATGCAAGTTAGCCTGTCAGCTTAACTTGCAAGCTGCTTCCAGATCAGGCATTAGTGAATGCATTTGCATGTGGCCAGAATGTATGACTTGAAGCCCTATATCTTTTTAGTTGACGGGTGGAAAGTTACTGCAACGGGTTATTTACCAGATTGTTCCGCGATATAGTTGAGGTAGGGATGTTTATTGTTCCGTTGACTAAACCCATCAAATCTAAACCGAAATAAGACAATGACGGATTCAATATAATTATCATTTATCACAATTAAAATATAAATCTATTTGTATTCGGCATAATAATAGAAAGATGAAGGATCAAAATATTGAGCACAATGTAGTAAGAAAACCAACCACAAAGAACCAAGCTGATAAAAAGTAATGCTTCCTGTCACAAGATGACAACTAATCAGGCAGGCCACAAGATGTACCTCTGTTAACGTCCAACATTCAATTTCTCAGCAATTTCCTTTCACTCAATATAGAACCTATTTCTAACTGGTGGTAGCAATTTGCCAGATGACAGTCTGATCTCGCAGCCAAGATCAACCTCCATCAATCTATGGTTTTCCTTGGAGCGGTTCATCTTGAAAGAAACACTCAAATTATCTCCTTCATTAATGCCAATAACAGGATGTAAGAGGAAAACCTGTCAAATAAACACAACAAAAATTACAGCAAGAATGCAACTAAATAGGAAACCATCATCAAAACGAAATGCATAAGCACCTTAGAAACATCAATGATTGCCTATATAATTCGTGCACTAACAACATGCTAAAAAATGTGTGTGTAACATAAGCAATAACAATGCTTTGGAATGTAGCAAGTCAGGCTTTTTTTCTCCCATCATTTAAATGCATCATCAAGTATCTTGTCAGACAAACCTGCTGGCCCCAATGTGTGCCATTGTCTATGCTAGGAGCTGTTGTCAATTCAACTTCCCTCTGAGTTGGATCATCCATGCTTCCCTGACGTTCCAGAAACAGAAAAAGAGTCAGATTATGCAGGTAAACAAAATATACAACAACAGATTTAAGTGATTTTGATGCTCAGCTTACTCGAAAATGGACGTCAAACCATCCAGCAAACCCGCAAAGTGTAGTGTTCTCCAAGGTGATCGAAGACACAAAATTTGATCTGACTTCAAGAATGTCATTCACAGTTGCAGTTAAACAATCAACCTCCTTTACAACAGCAGCTGTTCCTATAACTTGATGTGGATGAAGGTTTTGCCACATTGATGTCTACAGAAATTTTATAGCAGGTCCTTTTAAAATGTAGAGCATACTGAAAAGACACCATCATTCCACAGGCAGAAGAATCATTCTTTGTCATATCATTCGCAGAGTGAGAATAAAACAGAGTACCACATGTTCAGGTACATATGAAGGTAGAAGAAATAGATTAAAAACACACAGAACATGATGAAATAGCTAACTGGCAATGCTCAGTTAAACAAAAGGTTCATCCAATTTGCCATTAGATTCACAGGATCAATCTGAGGGTTGTTCAGAGAAAATGTGGACATGCCCCATTAAGCAGCAAATTCTTTTAGACAGATGTATAAACAGAACATAAACCTAGCTCATTTAACAAATTGCCTGGCTCTCTAGCATCCCTCGCTGGCTCTCACTCTCTCTCTCTCTCTCTTGTCTCTGCAGGTGTGTGTGCAGGTGCAAAAATATGTGTCTATACCCACAAAAATTGCCTTTCTGCTTAAACAAATACCCATAATATTTGAGATGTTAAACCAAAACTAACCTGTAGATAATATTTTCTTTGCTCTTCCTCAAAAGGCATAGTCAAAACACTCATATCCACTCCGTAATACATTTTGGTATCATCCACAAAAGCATACCAATCATCCATTGCTCCATCATAATCATCCTTCTTTTTCTCCCCTAATCCAGACCTCATAGGTGCCATCCACATGCGAGCATGACTTGGATACCTGTGAAATAATGATCACTTGCCAATCATGGTACTGCTAATTGAGTATCACAAATATGTCAGCTCCTCGAACAAATAGATACAGCAAAAACAACCACAATGAGAGCGGCACTGACAAATAAAAACATTGACAAAGGCAACTATTAGAAAGACAAAGAAACAAACAAATGAAATGAATGCAACTATTGTGAAACACATAAAATTAAATTGCTTACATGACTCCACCAGGCTTCAACCAGCGGTCACGAGCACATATCACTGAATCAAACATAGATTCACGCAGAAGAAAGTATCCCATCCACTCTGAGATGATCACGTCAACTGCCATGAATATCACAGAAAACTCAAATTTACAACAATCATGGGAAAGGACAAAAGTTTTCCTTCATTAAAAACTATAATTAAAACCAATGTCTGTACCTTTCTCTGGCAAGGTGACATCCTCCATAGAACCCTCAATCACTTCCACCACATCCTGAAGATTATGTGCTTTGACTAATGCGCGGGCATGCTCTGACATTTTAGTTGCTTCTACTGCATATACCTTCCTAGCACCTACTTGCGCTGACCATAAAGCCAGAATGCCACTCCCTGTTCCAACATCCAGCACAGTCTGTACAACATTTCGCATAAGTCAGTTCAAAATCTACTCAAACTCCGCTGTACATGATTTTTTTTTTTTTTTTCAATTCCGATTCGATAAAAATAGACATAAATAGCCAAAAAGAAAGCTTAAAGCTGAAAAAAGGAATCAAATTTCTTTAGCCAAAAACCTAATAAATAATGAAGTAACTATGAGAAGGTACCTTTCCATGGAAGTGGTGCTTGTTGTGGAAAATGGCGTTGAAGTAAGCGTCCATGCGGACTCTATCGGAAAGCATCTCTTTCTGGTGATAGAGAAAGGCGTATGTGCAGAAGTAATTCGCGAAATCCACTCCTTTGTCCACGGCCACCACTCCGCTTCCGGCCGTGCGCTCGCCGGCCACGCCGCCATTCTGGTGGCTGCCCATCCTTTGTGATACGCCGGCTCGCGCCCTCCTTACTCCCCGTCCGTCTCCATCGTTGAGTGAGAGAGGTGTTTTAAAGCAGGCTCAGGGATTTTAGGGCAACGCCGCTACACAAGTTGGGAAAGAGAAGGTGAGATAGTCTATGGTTGGCGTTTTTTGGGTCAGTCCTCAGGATTGGTCATCAATATGCCACGTCAGCTACCTCGAAATCCTCATTTCTATTAGCCATTTTTCATTGGTTACTTTTGAATTCATGTGGCATTAGCGGAACACACGATCCTTCTGACATTTGGATTGGAAATAATAATTTCTCTAATGCTCCGCCGGTCATGTCGGTTTGGTGGGACGGAATGGATCAACTTGTCGGTCCAGGAGACATCTCGTACTTTAACAATTTTTGGGTCCTGTTGAGAGTGGGCCGTGGCCCATCATTATGAAAAGCTTCGAATACTAGATTCGGCCTGTGTGGGCTGAACAAAAATATCAATATAACCGAATCTTTCGGTTCGATTTCGATTTTCACCCTCCAATTCGTTTAAACCGAACCGTGAACTCCTCTAATTACCACAAAGGCAACAATGCTTTGAGGTCGGAGTACGCATTGTCGAGTGAGTTTTGATCTAGTAGACAACAGCATTGTACAGGGATTTGAACAATCAGCGAGACAAATATGACGTGGACGTCTCAAAGTACCAGCGGGACGTCATGAGATACGACCAACACCACCAGAGATGAAGAAGATGTGCCTTGATACTGCAATTACTTCCGGCGCCATCAAGATTTAAAAAATCTGTCAACTGCACCTAAAAGTAAAAAGAATAACATAGATATAATCTATCCACAATAACCAAGTCTGAAAAAAATACACTAATGTTTGTATCTGGTGAACTTACTATGGCTTGGTCGTGGTGCCATCTTGGAAGCAGCTGTGATTATAGATGATATCTATGTCGATCTTACCAGTATCTCTATCTGTTTCATCAACGATAGGCTGACTTGTTTTGTATGTTATGCTGTTGATGTTTTTGGGATAAGGTTCAGTGCAGGATCGGGTTAGTACAGTAAGGATTGGCAGATAGAAACTGAGTTGATTGGAATGGCAGTGACTTTTTTGGGTGGGGTTGCCGGGGTTCTGGATTTAGTTCTGGCGGCTACTAGCTTGGCAGAGGGCATCTGGTGCCTGAGGTTGTGCTAGTGCGTCTTGTTCGCCAGGGAATAGAACTTTTTGATGCTTAATTGTCTGCTGTACGCTTGAGTGGGAGGTTTTTATAGTATTGTGATGGGATGGGTCGGCCTGGTCAACAACAACCTTGGCAGAACTACTCAGTTTTTGTTATTGTTCTTAGGAGTAAGGACCCACTATTCTGGGCAATTAGTTTAGAAAATGTTTCTTGGTCAACTATTAAAAGGTTGATTTCACTTCCCATAACGCAGCCATATTTAGAGAAAGTTATTATTGCTGTTAGGAGTGTTCCAAAAAAATCAACTTTTACATTAACGTTAAGTGTTATAAATTATAAGAGTTTATTTAAAAATTTTAAATTAAATAAATATTATCACATAAATAAAATAAAAAATGTGATAAAAAACAATTAAATTTTCTTTTACATTTGATAATATATATTTTGTGAAGGTTTGCATCTTCAAACAAACCAACTTGACAACACAGGTTAATGGAAAAATTAGGTCAATAACATACAGCGAAGCATTATCTCAGAGTTTGTAAGGTCCACGGATGCTCAATATTTCCTGTTTGGATCACAATGAAATGCAATAGGGCATGACGTATCTATGCCGAGGGTATTTAATCTCTTAAACGAAAGAAAACCCAATTGCCAACGAGATGGACAAAAAAAAAAAAAAAACAAAAGGGAATTTATGCTTATTTATCCCGCAGATAAACGTAACATGAATTTAGAAATTTTAAGATCTCGTTTTGACATGAAAATTTTACTCAAAAAGCCTTTGATTGTTTTCTGTACAACATGGATCCTAATTAAGTTACCGGATGCCCAATAATAGACTTTATGGTAAGGATTACAAATTGGAAAAAATCGAACCCCTGACAAAATTAAAATCAATAAGTTAAAAAAGATCGTTAAAAGAAGACAAGGAAAGCGTACGTACTAATAAATAAATTTTTTGTCATTGACCTAATAAATGAATTTATGGTTAAAAAAAAAGAAAATGAATTTATGGCAAATTTTCTTGGATTCCGAATTCAATATGTTAATTTTTTTTCTTAATAAATGTAACACAATTTTATATGTTGGATTCATAATTATGTTGGCGAATTAAATGTACATTAAAATTTCCATCCCAAAACTAAAACTATTGGGCGGTTGGCAACTTGATATGTCAGAAATCTCGTAGGATTAGGATTTAGGTCCATCAACAAACTCCTTTCAATCCATTAATTATTATTATTATAAAAAAAATAAAATAACATCAGCCATTATTATATCATTAAAGCATATTAATTTTATTTATTTATTTTAAGGTTCTGCCCCTTCTCACAAGTTCAAAACTAACAATAGCAATAAACAACTCACAATCATCAGAAAAATTGAAATTTACAGGCGGATAGAAACATCAAGGCCAAGAACTGCGCCGATAAAACACGGGGAAGAAAAAAGGAAAAATAAAATTCAAAATTTAGGAGAATCGGTAAAGGTCAGAGGAATTCTCTTCTTTTTGTTTACGTTTTTTTTTTTTTTTAATTTGAATTTTTTTCCGATGATTTTTTCTTCTTTTGTTATTTATTTATTTATTATTTTTAATTTTTTTTTTTATGCTTTTCGGTTTGTTCTGATTAATATTTGTCGCGGAAAAGTTTGCAGTTTTGTTGTTGAAGTTAAATGATTTTGCTTGACCTCTGTTTGGCTGCTGAGAAAACGGCGAGACACCAGAAAATTTTCAAGGAAGAAAGTGTTTTTTTTTCCCCCCTTCTTTTATCCTTCAGTTTTAAATTATAAAGATGTCTGACTTTCTGGTATTAGCCATCCTGTGTTTTTATTTTTTATTTTTTTATTTTAATGGAAACATTAAAAAAAAAAAAAATGAACTTAAAAATGTTGCTAACGTTTGTCTCTGTTTATTACAGCTTTTTGAATAAAACCTGATTAGTTTTTGGATGAATTAAAAGGTTCTGATTGCCTTTGTTTTAGTGCAATTTTTTGGAAATTAAACAGAGCTTATAGTTCATTAGTACTTGTTGGATACCTAACCATCCTTAAATCTGACGTGAGCGGTCGTGCGGCTGTTCTCTGGCTGTTCTTTGTTGTTTGGGCTTTTCCTTTGGTTTTAATCAAAGATTGAATAAAGGTATGCATTGTGTTGCTTGGGTTTCTGTGAGGGGAGTGTTTGATGTTGGTAGGATGATGAAATAGGAGGACTGCATTTGACTGACGGAATTAATGTTTGTTTGAGTTGATTTTTATAAAAATTTCAATACCCTGTGCAATTATTGAATTTTCAGATTTTGTTGAGCAGCCAAACAGAGGAAAAGAAAGGAGATTCTGAATTTTTTTTTTTTTATTGTCTTGCATTTTGGGTTTGGGATTGCAATCTGATCTTTATGAGTAAAATAATAGAGATTTACATCCATGCTTTTAACAATTGTTTGATCGCTATTGGATGGGTTGAACAATTGTCCAAATGTTAAATATTATGTTATCTGGGTATGTTCCCATAAAAATGGCTATGTTGGCTTGCTGGTTGCATTCTGTTTTTGACAGTAGTTGTTACTTTCAACAGGTTTTATGTCACTGTTGCAGTCATGAGATTTAAGAAAGGAAGCAAAGTGGAAGTACTAAGCAAAAAAGATGTTCCCTCAGGTTCTTGGCGAGGTGCTGAGATAATCTGTGGCAATGGTGACACCTACACAGTTAGATATGATGGGTATTTGGGCAGAAATGGTGAAACTGCAATGGAGATGGTGTCTAGGAAGGCAATTAGGCCTTACCCTCCTCTGACTGAAGTTGTGGAGAATTGGATTCCTGGTGATGTAGTCGAGGTGTTTGATGACTTTTCTTGGAAAATGGCGACAGTCACTAAAGTTTTGGACAGAAAGCACTTTTTGGTCAGGCTGCTGGGCTCCTCTATGGAATTCAAAGTTGGTAAGTTTGACATCCGGCCAAGACAGTCATGGGAAGATGCAAGATGGGTTGTAATAGGAAAGGTACTTATCCACCTGAAATTATATGTTTTTCTTGCAAATTTTTCTACTATGATGCTTTGTTCATTTATGTGAATTTTTCCACAGTTTTTCCTTGGATTTTTAAGTATCATATATCTTTCATAGTCTTGAATGAGAGAAATGCCATTCTATAACTTTCCCATCAATATTTTTGGATATCTTTTATGCTGAAGGTTAGCATTGGGTTTTTGCATCCAGGGATTTGGTAGTTGTGGATATAGGAAGCATGATAAAAGTACTTTAAGGAACAATCATCCCCAAAGGTTCCATGTTCAAAGAACATGCCCAAAGATGCATGCAAATGTTCAAGTTGATTGTTTTCCATTTAGGAACATGGAGACATTTCAGGAATCTGCTGTTTTTTCTCGTAAAACATTGAAGAGAGGAGCTTATGGTAATCCACAAGTTGAAGCATACGGTGGCACTGCCAAAAGGTTTAGAGCAATTGAGAAAGAGGGTGAGCTGCACCGAGCAATTGCTGTGAACCACTTCTCATCACCTGACCAGGTAGATGCTGACAAAATCTTGCATTCTTCTTTTGACAACAGAAGTCGATTCCCTGAAATGGATACAGAGAGGAGGAAATTGGCTGTTGCTGTTGGATGTTCTTCTGCAATAGATGTAGATTCACTTGATTATAATAGTGTTACTAGCTCAGTTGGTAGCTGTAGCATCACTGGTAACAATTTATCTAAGTTGTACGGTCATACTGGCTTTGCTGAAGATATTGATGTTCATAGAAGTGATGCAGAATCTTCTAGTACGTGGGGAGATGAGGAAGGAAATTGTATCTTTCCCACAAAAGAGGAACTGGCTGCTGAAATTCATAGGCTAGAGTTGCATGCCTACCATTGCACTATGGGGGCACTGTATGCATCTGGGCCTTTAAGTTGGGAGCAAGAAGCACTGGTGACAAACCTTCGTTTCTTCCTCCACATATCAAATGACGAACATTTGATGGAGGTCAGAAATTTAGTTTCTGCTGATAATACAACTGGCACTAGATGATTGAAAATCTGGAAGAAGTTTTGGTAAATTGACTTTGTGTTGTTGCAGTAGAATCTGATAAACATTTAATGGCATCTCCCCATTGTAAGAAGCACGATGAACTGCTGCTTTTTTTTGTCCCTTGATTTTAGTTTATTGCATGCAATGATTGAGTTGAATTAATGTACCAAATAAGTTGCAAAGTAGTGAATATTTCCAAACCATCTGTGTGTATAAGTTCTCTCTCTTTTGTCATTACTTCATTTCTCTTTAGCTTTGCCTTCCTCACCCTCCATCTTTTTCTCGTGCTCTGTCTTGCCCTCTCCAGGATGCTGTGGGCTTGTATGGCAGATGAGTAATTGCCGAAATATTTGCCCAAGTTCAGTGCACTTCAAGATTCTAATTTATTTTCTCATTGCATATCTTAAATATATGTTGATAAAGAGAGACATAGATATCAATGTGCTTTGCTTGTTAGAATACTGCTGAATTTTGGACACTTTTAATTTTGGGATGCTATTTTCTCCCCAAGGACACATTAAGTTGTGATCCTTTCAAGTTTGGAAAATTGACTGAATGCCTGCCTTTACATTCTTTGAACTTTATAGGAAAATCTGTGGTTTCTGGTTTCCTGCTTTAAGTGTGTTTGGTCTCCAGACAGATTGGCAATGCAGTGGTTTCATTTTTGAGGCTTCTATTGATACCTGCTGCTGCATTTTACAGGGTGGCTTGTGTGCCTCACTTCTGGATGTTGAGAGATGATGTTGTGGTTTGCAGTCTTCTCTCGGTCTAGACAGTTGAGCAATTAATAGGATGATTATAATGATTCATTATATTTGTACTTTGTGTGAGCAAATGCTACCCTTTCAGGCTACTTGTGAGCCTCTGATACCTGATTTGATGGAGAAATAAGATCAGAAATGAGATGATCTGTTGTCTGGACGCCTGGTGCGCTTTTCCTTTTTTTTTTTTCCTTTTTTTTGTTGGTTGGGGGGGAGATCATCTCTGGTTCTGGTGTCATGTAACATGTTTTGCTTGTTCATATCCTTGGTTAGTTGGAAAGTTACTAGATGGAAAGGCTCAAATAGAGATCCAGACATAATGCTCTCATTTGCACAATTGAGTCTTTTCTGTTAATCTCTCTGAAGGCTCAAAATGGCTGGAGTTCTGGTAAACTAATCAAAGTCTCGAAGGGATGCTCCTGGAAACATGTGCTCCTGGAAGTGGCGTAAGTATTGATACAAATTAATGTACTTGCATTTGTTGGTCGTTCTATTATTTCTAGTTAATACCATCTTCACTGTGAATAGAAAACGTGGGATATTTAAGGATGTTACCCTATTTCGGTCTTGAGCTTGAGCTGGCCTTGTGTCGCTGTTTGTATTGTGTGTCCGTGAGACATTTCTTGGATGATTTATGCCTGCTGGGTTGAGCTCCTGGCAAAGCTGGTTGCTGTTTTGTAGGAGGATCCTGCTCTTTTGGGAGGAAAGAGGTTTCCCTACAGTTGCGGTGCCTAATCAATGAATGGCCTGCTCGGGTTACCAGACTTCTAATGTCTTTCACCATCAAAGATCACTGAACTGTTCTGCTGGAGAAATGTTGAAAAGTGACTTTAATTTGCCTTGTCCTTTTTCTTTTGGTAGTTCCATATTGTGTATTTCCATAGTTCTGGGGAACAAATGAGCAAGGCATTACTCTTTTTGACTCTTTCCAGATGGCCCTGTTCTTACAAGTTTTTGTGACCAACTAGCCTGGCTACTTCATTTACTTACACAAATTAAGGATCTGGATTAAGGAAAAAAAAAAAAAAAGAAAAGCAAAAATACTCTACACGGGTGCCTGGAACAAATGGTTTGAAATTAAAGTTTACAAAATTAAATTAAATTAATTCATTATATCGATCAAATTATAATTAAATCATAATTTAATTTAATTTATTTTTAAAAATTATTAATTAATTAATTAAATTAAATTATAAATTAATTACAATATTTTTACTTTGATTAATTTTAAAAATTTATGAAATATTTTAAAAATATTTTTTATATTTTATTATTTTAAAAAATTATATTATTTTATATTTTTTTAAATTATAAATCATAAATTTTTTTTAAAATATATTTAAATAATATATTTATTAATATTTTAATAAAAAAAATATAAAATTATATATTATATTATATTAATAATTATTTTTAAAATTTAAATTATATTATTTATATTGAATTAACATATATTAAAAAATATATAAAATAAAATAAAAATATTATAAATTATAAGATATTTTATATTAAATTTATTTGATTTAATTTTTTATATTTTTAAATATATCATATTAATTAATTTTTTTAATTTTATTATATATAAATTATAAATATATATATAATATTAAAATTTTTAAATAATATATATAATATTAAATACTAATTTTATTAATTTAATTTTTATTAAAATAATTAAATTTTAAAAATTTTAATATTTTTATTTAATAATAAAATCGATTGGTACAAATTTGTTTGTAATTAAGTTCATTCGCCCGGTGCTATTTGATCCTGGACTTAGTGGTCCAAACCATCTTCTTTTGCCACTCGAAATTGGATATACATGAAAATAATAAAAAAAAAAAAAATCATTTGATTAGCTCCTCTCGAGACGCGGAAGCATGCTATTAAACAATAACAACCAGGCTTACTTTCCGCACCTGAAGAGTTGCTGTTCCACTTTGTTTGCAGTTGCTTGCTTTTCCCGCACCATTTCGTTGACATAGGGGACAAGCTAGTGGGCACATTTTTGGCCGTATTACTGTAATTGCTTGCCGTGTGAAAAATTCTTTATGCCTACTTGCAGATGACAAACTCACAACTGGCAAGGAAACACAAAATGGTCTATCTGCTTTTGAAAAAAAAAAATATTAAGCAAAGGCTGAGGCATTATCGAGAATCATGTTTTAAATGACGTTTGGACTGGGGGATTTCCCTCTCTCGCCTATCATGGTTACGATTTTCGGATCCATTCAGCATTTTCTTGGGCATTAGAACATGCCACTCATTTTAGTTCACATGTCCAATTAAGCATGACACCTATATTAACATTATTATTAATTATTAATCAAAGTTATAAAACACTGACTGATCCGACTAGTAGAACTGATAAAGTTGACCAACCAGACCTTGACCCAGGTTTTTATTCTTTAAAATTTAAATTTTGTATTTAAAATTTTTTCTCATAAAATTTTACAACTAAAAATGCTTAAATTTAAAGTTATATTTTAAATTTAATTATAAACAGCACAATCTCATTTCTATAATTATAAAAAAAATATTTACATTTATTTAGAATTTATATGATTATATTAGATATGAGAAAAATATCACACATATGTAAATACATACATATACATATATAATATATTAATATTAATATTAACTCAGCTCAACCAATCATCTACTACTTGAACAACGTCTCAGCCTCTGCCGGAGTAGTCCTAGTCGAGTTGTATAACATTTGTTATTAATTATCTTTTATCAATTTATTTGTCTTCCAAGTTTTTTTTTTTTTTTTTGTCCCTCGATGGTTTACAGTATTGCAGATTGATTAAACTAAGTCTGTCATTCCTTTTCTTGTAGACCTTTAAACAGTAGAGCTTGCTGATGGATGGGCAGCCTACACAATTGAGCCGTGCATTTAGTTGGCTCAATGAAATCCTCTGCCATTGTCTCATTTCCATCCCGTCTTTGATCGGCTTCCCCCATGTGATGCTGCGTCTCAATGAAAGAAAGAGAGAAAGGGAGAGATTTCTCTGGGATTAGGGTGGGCCCCATACTGGGCTAATTAGTCCATGATGCAGTTTTACTTAAGAAACGAATATGCTTAGGTGCTGTTGGTGATGGCCCACGGCAGAGACCTTTCCATGCCCCTATTGATTTCTTCGTATCATCAATCATCATTGATAATGACTGTCATGTCAAAAATTTCTGAAATTTTTTCATAATTAAGGAGAATAATACATGTGACTGACGCATCCTATCCATCAAATACAAAGACTGTGTAATAAACCTGAATACATATGCACCCTCTTGCTAAACATAGAAAATGTTACCAATAATTTGTTTTTCGAGTCTGATATATATACTAATTCTATGCAGACCAGACAGGTTTAATTTTCACGGTACCTGTCATCTGTTATGCAACCTAATGGCAAGCAGTTTTGTGAATGAGAACAATCGTACTAGCAAAGACCTATATATTGGCGGCCATTGATGTTGATAAAAATGGTTCATGCATCATGGAGCAACAAAATCGCTCTCTCAATTGTCATTTTCTGGGGACTACAACTTTTGAACAAGTCCTATCCTATCAATCAATGGTCCCGATTTGATTTTAGGCGAAAAGCTCCACACACGTCAAAGATTTTTTAAGAGCTTGAAGAGTACGTTTACTAGAGTGAAAGATGCAAAGAATAAGAGAGAGGTTTGCGTGAAACATGAAACATTGCAAACCGTCATTACCAGATCACCGGGTGTTGAAGGCTCAGTTTTCAAGTTCTCGAAGATGCAAGCTGATCTTTTGCTGCCTGTGAGTGCTTATAATTTTCACCAATTGAATGGTTTTTACATAAAGAATGTACATACGAGTTATACTCAAAAGTCCAAATGTTGCGCTATTATTTAAATTTTGAGTCCCAGGTTGCCAAGCCCTGAGCCATACATAGCCATGTCATTTGTTTTAGGCCCGGATGCTTGTAGCACATGCCTAAGTCAGATAATTAAGGATGCCTCTCCTCCTTAAAATTAACCAAAACCCCATCTGGCCATTTGGTCCTACGCAGCCTATGTTGGCAAAGCCAAGTATTCAAATGGCATATAAGATTATACAACTATTCTCCGAGATGTTGACGGTGATCTTTATGCACAGAAGTGTCATATGCCCATGAGGCAGGGAAAATGGCCAATCATTGCAGAACGCCGTTAGGTCCCCATTTCCGGACTATATTTCTCTTAAATTCGTATCAACGTTTTTTAAAATCCCAACCATTAAATTGTTATGTATCCGTCTATTCAATTTTCTTTTAATAAAACCAAGTACCAAACTCAGCAACTCTAATCTCCAACCAAATTTCATGATCAGGATGAGCATTTGTGCAAGTACTCGCTAAACGCAGCCGTTTTATTGGCTATATGTTACTGAATTATAAGCTTGGTATTGACTTCATTTTTGTTGTTCAGGCTTATATGTACAATATATACGGATAATTATTACTTGAACAAGTATGATGCGATGATAGATTAAACCAATCAATATTTAATGTTATCAACTTTTTGTCTGTTTGTCATTTTAATAAAAAACATCACATTCTATGTTTCAATTGATTTTTGTCTTACCAAAAGGATATAGCAACTAGTAAGGTTATTTACGATGGGTTCGGTTTGTGTTTTCCGGATTCGGACGCAGCTTCGGCTTGCCTCCTTTTTCTATGTTAATCAAGATGGGTCCACTGGAATGTTGATCTTGCCGTCTAGTTAGGGTTTGGGGGACAACAACTAGATGTCAACGTGGAGAGAGGCACGCTCCGAGACCAAGCATAAATGAACACAGGAACAGCTATTAATTTTATTAGATGAGTAAAATTTAAGAAAAGTTAATACTTGTAACCTCATAATTCGCGATAACAGACTACTTGGCACAGTTGATATAATTAATAATTAAAGAAACTGGGAGTGGAATTAGATGATTTAAATTTAAAAGATGCAAAATATTTTCTCTTATGACTCTAGCGACGGTCTTCTCATCTCAAGGCAAGTAAATATAATGAACGATCATGGTACCTAGGATTTCGGATCTAACAAAGACTTTGCCTATTTTTTGACGAACAAATTTTATAAGAATGAAAAACGTTGAAAATCACGAACTAACTTAATATAGAATGTGTCTTACTAGTATTCTAAAGATCTGATACATATAGTAGATAATAAGTTGAAAAAATACTAAATAAATAAAAAGTATGCTAAATTATTAATGGAATATACTAATTAAGTTTTTTTTTTGTTTTTTTTTTGGATTACTTTCGCTAAATATAATGGTTACAAAGAGTTTACCACCCACATGGTTATGCAGTCATTCTCAAGATTTAATGGACACGGATACATTTGCATTAATTAGGAAGGAGAGGTGTTTTTTTTTTTTTTTATGTATATATTTCAATTAGACGTTGGCAAGATAATAAATATTACAATACAAAATTCTAGCTACCTGTGCCATCGCGATAAAGAAGAATAAATAGTACTCTATAATTGTATTTAATGCTCATCATAAGGTAAGGTAACGATACAAGTGACCATTTGTCCTCCAACTAGTTAAATATTTCTATTTGAGTCACTGAAGCTTTAATTTTGTTTATTTTAGCTCTTCAATTTTAAACTTGTGTCTATTGTGGTTCAAATTTATAAAGTTGGCTAAAACGAAAGTACTCATGCCCTAAATTTTTATTTATATTACATTTCCATTCCGGTTTCATAAGATTCCAAAATGGTTGGTTCTAAAAAGTTGGTTCAGTTTCATAAGATCTCATGCCTTGGGTGCCGCAAGCCACCTCCTTTGTTTTCACTCTTGTCGTAACACTAAAATCGCCATTTCAGGTGCCCAAATTTGAAAGATTTTTCTTAGAAATAATAGGGAGTCGAAAATTAGAAAAAAAAAAAAAGAGGATTAAGGCAAAGATAATTAAAAATCAAGTTCTTCATTCCTCCTTTTCTTTTATCCTTCTTCCCCTTTTAACATTTTACAATTTCAATTCGAAGTCCATTAACCTTAAACGTTTGCTAAATGTTCCCATTCTAAATCGCATGCCAAATTACTCAAGTTATTGTTTATTTATACGCAAGTGCTAATGTCCTTTTGGCTATCTGACAAGTACGGAGGCAATAGTTTTGTGATAAATTAAGTTACGGGCAAAAAAGAATGCATTAATAAGATTCCGTGATTTATATACACTACATTGATGGGTGTGTTATGTGAAGGAGAAAAAAGAGAGATCGATTCTAATGACCATAAACCAAGGATGATGAAACAATAATATTACAAAACTGTGTCGAGATTGAGCAAATTACGGACAAATCCAAATCTAAAGAGAGGGATAGGACAGGGGGAAACTACACTAGCTGTTAGCAGTCAGATTCACAAATCCTCCTCTGGTGCAGACCATGGTTGTTAATTAAATGCCATGGTAAAAATATTTTTGGTGAAAAAAACCATTTCCTTGATTGTGTTTTAATAGATATAGATGTTTATATGGATACATACGCGGAATGATTCTCTTGCCAAATCTCACCGAATCTTAGCCTTCAGCTACTATATATCATTTCACTCACACACAAAAGGATATATGGGCATGGGATCAGTAGCAAATTTATGACCCTTTATCTGGACGGGTAACGGTGTTTGATGGACGCAGGAAGATGATGGGCCCCATGTTGGAGGTAAAATAGCATCAGGACCGTTGGCGTGTGACGCCAAATGGAATGAAGGCCACAGGATGCTTTGCTGCGCGGGCCACACCATCGGCGAAGCGGCCAGGATTGAATTCGTTTGCATCTTGGCCCCATATTGTCTGATCGTGATGAAGGGCTAAGATTGGTATCAAAAGCTCGGTCCCACGTGGGATCTTGTAGCTTCCCAGCTCCACATGGGTTTCGGACCGTCGGATTGTCAGAATACTTGGAGGGTAGAGACGCAGCGACTCATTCAGAACATTGTAAGCTGCACACCAGATCATTTCACACAATTAAATTTAGCCTGTCCAACGCGGGACTACTAATTAACTATTTTGAACATCTAAAATTTCTTCAGTAAATATTATGGTTCATAGGGATGTAATAAAATTGTCTTGGAAGGTAAATTATAATAATTAATTAAACAATTAAGCCAAGAACAAGGAATCTCTAGCCTCCAAGAAGTCATGAAAGGAACAAGGAACCAAGGGACAAAGTGATAAAATAAACATAAATGGTTGGTCCCAATATTGTTAAAAGGAGAAAGCAGAAAGCTTTTTCTCTATTCATGTATTTATTTACTACTCAAAAAATTAAAACGGTTCACCCACAAATTGTGATCTGGTGCAGACAAACAAAGACGAACCAAAGAACAAAAAAGAAAAAAAAAAGGACCAAATAAAATAAAATAAAATAAAATAATAAAAAAGAACATAATTTAATTGTATTTTTTGTACTTCTCTTTTAGTTCTTTCTTCTTTTTTTTTTTTTTTTTTTTTTAAGGATTTGTTATTGATGTTAGTGGTGTCCCCTGTAACATTTACATTTATAATCCGAAGTTAAACGTTTGCTAAACGTTTCCGTATCGAATCGCATGCTAAATTGATAATAATTTATACGTACATGCCAATGTCCTTTTGGCTATCTGACAAGTAAGGGAGCAATTAGTTTTATGGGAAATTAATTTACGAGCGTTCCTTCGCTAAGATGGTGGGTACATAACGCCCATGTCTTAAATATCCGTATTTAATAAAACAGAGCGCAAATTAATTCCCTAGGAATCATAACCTTCAACATCGAGAAGCATATAAACCGGCAAATTCAATGGGGTTTCGCAATATTAACCGTTTGCCATTAATTAACCAAATTATTTATATTATCTTCAGTTTTAAGAATGAATGAAGTCCAATGTCATGTTTCCTGAAGCAGAAGATAATGCATTGGTAACTAAGCTTGTTAAAATTTTTTATAGAGAAATACTAGTAACCAGAAGAATAAAATTTGAACCAAAGGATATCTCCATTAATAAGATTCCATGATTTATATACACTTTGCATTGACTGGTGAATTACGTGAGAGAGAAAGAGAGAGATTAATTCTAATAGAACATAATCCAAGGATGATGAAAACATAATGTTACAGAATTGTGTAGAGATTGAGCAATTAAATATACATTACACACATCAAAGATAGGACAGGGGGAACTACACTACCCGTTAGCAATTTACTATGTACTAGTCTAATTGAAAAACCCAAATGCCAGGATAACAAACTTCTTTGGTGTAGACCATGGTTGTTACTTACATGCCAAGGCCAAGGTAAAAATATCTTTTGGTGAAAAGAACCATGGCCATGATTGGGGTAAAGTAGATAAAAATGTTTATGTGGATATATGGAGATTGATTCTCGCTAAGTCTCACTCAATCTCAGCCTCGGGTCCCATACATAATTTCAAAAGGGCAAAGAATGGTATCTTGGCCGGGTATGGGATTGGTTGCAATATTGTGATCCTTGATCTTGACGGGTCATGATGAATGGTAGACGATGGAAGATGATGGGGGCCCCGTGTTGGGGATAAAGTAGCATCAGGACCGTTGGTGCATGTTGATAGCTAGGGGCCAGTCTAAAAGAGCACCTTTGTAGTATGATGGCTAGAGTCAATTTTGCTTGCAACATGGCTAGATTTTGGCCGATGCACGTACGGACTCCCAGACCAAATGGAATGAACGCCACAGGATGCTTTGCAGCGCGGGCCACACCATCGGCGAAGCGGCCAGGATTGAATTCGTTTGCATCGTGCCCCCATATTGTGTGATCGTGGTGAAGGGCCAAGATTGGTATCAAAAGCTCGGTCCCACATGGGATCTTGTAGTTCCCCAGCTCCACATCGATCTTGGACCGTCGGATTGTCGCAATTGTTGGAGGATAGAGACGCAGAGATTCATTCAGAATCATCGTAAGCTGCATTCCAGATAATTTCACACAATTAAATTTTGCCGTTCCAATACGGGACTACTAATTAAATATTTTGATTTAATCCTTAAAAGGAGAATAGGATTTACATTAATAGAGAAAATTAATCACATTATGTAACTTACTGCACAAAAATAAAATGAATGGACCAAGCTAATTAAATATTTTGAACAACCTTCTAAAATTTCTTCAGTAAATATTATGGTTTACAGGGTTGTAATATATTTGTTTTGGAAGGTGAATTATAATAATTAATTAAACAATTATGCCAAGAACACGGAATCTCTAGCCTCCAGGTAGTCATGAGAGGAGCAAGGAACCAAGGGACAAAGTGACAAAATGAACATAAATGGTGGGTCTCAATGTTGTTAAAAGGAGAGAAAAGAGAGCTTTTTATTTATTTATTTATTTAGGGTTGGAATTTACCGTTTTAAGCTTGACAACATCATCTTTGGTGGGTATGTCACGTGATCCACAAAGCCACAGCACCTCGTCACGTGCTAGCACCTGCCACTGGGGGTGCATTGCTAGTAGGACAGTCGTCCACGTCAGCAGATTGGAAGTGGTCTGTTTGCCAGCAAAGAAAAAGCTCTTGCACTCTTCGACAATGTCAGGGACGGTTACATGATTTGGACACGAATTTGAGGCTTGAATCATTCGCCACAACAAATCTTTTGGACCCTTTTCTTGGACTTTTGTGCATGTGCCGCTGCAGACCTCACAGGAGTTTTCTCTCCTGCAATGGATTAGCTTCATCAGCGATTTCCTGATCTCCTTGTCTAATTTCCACGAATTCATATTTGCTTTTGTCGGAAAAAATCTGCCCAAAAAAATATTTAAATTATAATTACTTTTAAATATAAACCTCCCAATTCAAGGGACTACTGTACAAGTGAGGAGTTACCTGTACCCTGGTATAAAAACTTTTTGGAAGGCCTCGGCGGCCAGCACCATTTGTTTTGCCTGCAAACGGAAAACGGCTTTTCCGTCCTCGTAGTCTCTACCAAATGCTGTTCTTGTGATGACATCTTCTGTTAGCGTTTGGAACCATTCAGAAACTTCAATTTCCACCTCTTCATTTTCTGAGTTTGACATTGCCGACCATTGGTCTAGCACATCAGTCACGCTCTTTGCCACCACCGGCACTAGCAACTAGCGGAACAATAATTTCTTTTTTAAAAAAATGGAATTTTAGCCCAAAAAAAATTAAATTAAGACATAATAGAATAGATTAATCCAATATTAATTGAATTCGAATGAACAACAATGTCTTGGGGCTTACTTTGAGATTTTCCGTGTGGAATATAGGAGATATGATTTTCCTATGGTGAGCCCATTTTGCTCCTTTGAGGCTCAGCAGCCCATCACCTTCAAGCTTCTCGATAAGAGGGTGAACCTCAACCTTCTCATATGACTCCGACTTGGAAATAAAGATTTCTCTGATGAGGTCAGGATCAGAGACTGTGAGTCGAACTGTGGGTCCAAACCACAGCAGAAATGTTGCACCTGCAGACAACCAACAGCCCAATTAATCTTTTTTTTTTTTTTTTTACCGGACTTTTGTGATCAGCACATGCAATGAAAGTACAAATACAGCTAGCAAAAATGTTAATTAAACAAAGAAAAGATAGCAATTCAATCTGGGCCATTAATTCAACTCTAGTTGCTAGAGTCTAACTATAAAAGAGAGCTATGAATACTTTTTTTTATTTTTTTGTTTCCAAACTAGGAACACATTCGGACAATTCTCAACCTGAAGTTAGTAACTGTGTCAAGTTTGCAAAAAGAGCAGTTAGCAAGAAATTACTTGACAACGATTAACTCAAATTGGAGGGAAGGGGAGAGAGGAGGAGAGAGAGGGGGAGAGAGGAACAAGTAGTAAGCAGACAAGGGAGGCTATGCAACTAGCAAACACAAACATGGCACAACTTTTCCATCAGAACGCAAACTCATCAAAGAAACAAAAGAGAGAGGGAATGGATAACAGAAAGTACAATTATAACTCTAAGGCGAACAAGTGCAATAGCATGCATCGTTCTTTTCGGTTATTGTTATTACGAGTCCTTTTGAGATCATTTTAGGAAAAAAAAAAAAAAAAAAAACAGAAAGATATATATATATATGTGGAGGAAATAAAATTGCTAGCATAAGCAGTCAAGTGTTAAATCAAAGACAAGATAGAAATGACGATTTGATTCAAACTTTAAAACAAGGAGATTGGAAAGAAAAAAGAGGGGAGAGAGAGAGAGAGCAAGAAGCGGAACAGTCCAAACTCAGAACTTCACCATCAAGCACCGAAGTGCAGAAAAAGGTTGAAAAAGTTCAAAAAGAAGCACCTGAACTCAAGAACAAGCCTTTTAAAAGTCACAAAATTTGGGGAATGGATCACAATCCAAGGCAAAGAAACACATCCAAATAGATGCACGATCCCGTAGCATTAATGATTACAAGGAAAGGTTCTAACTCACTGCTTTACAGGAGAGAAGAAAGACCCTAAAACTACATTGGTAGCCATCTTCGATGGTTCCAAAATCACCCAGACAAAAACTTGTCGCAGACATTAATGCAACTAAGAAGTTGCAAACTGGACTCATTGAAATTAAGAAGAAAGAAAAAAGAAGAAAAGGTCAATAATTCTTAATGAAAATCTCAAAGAGACTCAAAGAAATAAAAGAGAAAAAAAGAATGAGAGAGGAAGGGGAGAGATAAAATGGGAATAAAACAAACCATAGATTTTCTTCCAGTGATGATAAAAGGAGAGAACTCTCGGAAGTACGTTATGAGAGAAAGGCATGGGTTGAGAAGAGGCCTTTAACATCATCTGCACAACCTCCTTGACATTGCCTATAAGGAAACGATATGGGGGTCCTCTAATTCCTTGCTTGGAAAAATGCTCTTCAATTTTTCTGGGTCGCCACCAAAGAAACACTACAATCTTTAAAACAAAAACCAAGAACAAGTAAGAGATGCCAAGCAACTTAAGCCAGTACAAAATCAGCAGCCCCTCCATGTCGAAAAAGAAAAGAGGCTTTCTTTTTGCTTTCTTCACAATTATAATAGAGATAGATAAATAGCAAGAGCAAGAAGCAGCCCTTTATGTTATTTTCTTCTTATCATCCCTTCTATCTATTTTTTCCCCTCCTTTCCGCTTATGTTGGTAACTTGGTAACGCTACTGGTACTATTCGTGAGCCTGGGACTTATAAGTGTCATAGAGAGAGGAAGGATTCAAAGAGAGAGCCTGTATGGCTAATAAGCAAGCAAGGCCAACGGCGTAGGGGCCGCCATTGGAATTCTCAGGGTCGACGGAGTAATATTATATTAATTAAATTAAATATTTTTTAGGTTTTTTAGAACAATGCTGCCCTTGTCTTTTCTGGTTAGTATTATTGCATTCGTCGGAGTTCTACATTTAACCCCTTTCTCGAGGTTCTGCGTCATTTGATTACCGTATAATAAAACGTAATTTTTTAATTTTTTCCTTTGTTTACCTTTTCTACGTTAACATAATTAAACTTGTACATTCCTGTGAAAAAGTTTAAGTGAATAAGGAAAATAGAGTGAAAGACATAATGTACTAATGTATACATGTGGTAGGAGAAAAACATAAAAAATATAGACATATCAAATCGGTCTTAATTATATTTTTTCATTAAATATAGTTAAGGAACTGATTTTTTATAAATATGAATTGTAATAAGAAAATAGTATTTTTGGTATTTAATGGGTGTCTTAGTCGTATGGTTAATATACCTCATTTGGTTCTATTAATAAGATGAGATTATGACTCTTGCCACATTTCAATTAGAGTAAAAAAAAATAATAATAATAATTGCTTTTACATGGTTACCCTAAAGACAGCTATTAGCATATGAAGAAGTTTCTTTCTTGATAGACAAGATAAGAAATCAAAGTAAAACAACACAAATTGATATTGGGACAGCAAATATAAACACTCGTTGACACCTCTCAATTACAGCCCTTTTTTGGGTTTTATTCCAGTACAATTGAGGAGGAGAAAGTTTTCTATGAGTGAGATCTAAAATTTAATAATTTAATTCTATTGCATATATAAATATATAACCAAAAAATAAATTTTTATTTAATTGAGTGTTTGTATTATTTTATTGCATTATGAGCCATAAAATAATAATAATAATAATAACGTTTTTATTTTCTCTCAATCTTGCATCCACGTTCACGGAATTGAACATAAGATCTTCAAGATCGACGTCTTCTCCAAAGCTTTGATTGACACACATTTTGTCCAAATTCCATTCATTCACTTGTGACTATTAAGTCTCGTTTGCGGCTCTAACAGTGGGATCTGTTCTCCAAGATCTATGGAGGTAACGAGGTGATAAAAAAAAAAGAGTAGAATTTTGTGAGCTGCTTCCAAACTAATTGTGTAGGCTATATTTTAACAATGCTGGACATTTCTTTTCTGTGATGCGATTGAATGACAATGATTTATTATCTTATTATTAATGACATAACGGGTTATTTTAAAATTATTGAAATGCATTCAACTCTTTTTCAATCAGTTTGTGCCTATTTCGCTTTTTCCTACCGAAGAGGAGGAAATTGCAAATGGGGAATCGGGCATTCTATATAATACAAGGACGCACGTAACTCCTATAATGTCATTCTTTAATCACACATTTAAGAAGCGCACTGATCAAATATCTCTCAATAAAGGCAGTGTTGTTCCCTTTGGGAACCACAAAGTGAATTGTCGTCTTAGACAATCGGAAGAGACAAGGAGTTTAATTGTTGTTGTTGTTCTTGTTGTTGGTTTTTTGTTTTTGTTTTTTCTAAAGTTAAGGCACAATTGGTGGACAACAGAGGAGAATGAGTTGTACACGAACATATCTATATATACGCGTACAACTTTTAATTTCTTGTGTAATTTTTCTATTGGGAAATAAGAGGAAAAAAGAAAAATTAAAATGTAAGGAAGGATAAAGAGCAAAGGAAACTGTTTTAGCAATGTTGGAGATTGAGAATTTGGTTCCTTTGTTAGTGAGTACCTTCAGTGGCCCCTTCTTATCTTGCCATTGTCTTTCAATGCCACATTTGATAAAGAGTTGTGGACCCTATCACGAAAGTTGGCCGGTACCATTTTTCATTCCCTTAGGACAGATAATAAAGTTGGATTTCATTATTATTAACATAGAAATCTAATCAAACACTCAAAAACTACATTAATAGTCTTTGAAACTATCAACTCAACTTTACCTCTAATCACCTGTTTACCATATAATTTTTAAATCAGTTTCCGCCACCTAATATATTTATTCTCCTATGGGTGAAATGGCAAGATTCTAACGATCATCAGGAATCGCCACAAGTTACCAAAAAGATGACAAGAGACAAAACCAGATATATGTCACATGTGAACCCTGTTTTTCATTCAAGATTTGTAAGGTGAGGATTCGGCAATATATGGGAACTTGGCGACCCCATTTGCTCCATTGCAAGTTGGCACAAAGATATACACATGAAGAGGTCCTGCAACATTGATAAAGGCAAATCCTATTGACTCTCGTGAACTCATTTTTCTTTCTTCGATTCTTTTTTTTGTCACATTTGTACGGTCCCTCTAAGAATGGGGATTAAGTCTAAAAAAAAAAGGGGGTTATTTAGTAACAACATGAGAGTTAATTAGCAGAGTATCAATGAGAGGGAAAATAAAAATGTGGAAATGGGCTTGGAATGGAACCTAACTTCCTTGTTCCCGAAAAGCTTGAATTGGGAAGCTAAGGGAAACAGAGAGGACAGGAGGCACAAAGCGGGTTGATATTTTAGAATGTTGCTCTTAAATTATTTGTGCACATGAGAACATGGCTGTCTATTTTAGGGTTTATTTTTGTGCCTTAGGTAGGGAAATATGTCCCGGTTGACTCAACAATGGGTTCCCACTCGAAGGCACCTTCCCTAATCTTGTCCAAATAGAGTTAAGACATGTTGGACCACGTGCCTCCCATGTGTCCTAAAAATTCAAAACAAACTCGAATGATACAGTCTTGTGGGTCTAGCAACTGTGGCAATTTGGTGGCTGATTGAGCTACATACGTTAGAGACAGTAACATTCATACCGCTCTTGCTAAATCTGATAGGGAATTGTAATTGTGAGTTAATATCTTTCTGATCACATGCATGTATGTATAAATAAATAGTTGGTAAGATGACTAATGTGTTTAATGTCCCTGATTACTCATGACATTCGCTTAATTTCTCACGTTTGTAATATAATAATAAATACATTATTTTAGTAATTTACTAGTTTTAGGTTTGAGTAAGGGTGATTCCATATTATAGACATTAGTCTTTGATTTTCATTGCATAAAAAGACTAATTTATTATACTCGATATATTTTTGGATTTGGTCACAATACTTGTAAATATATAATTAAATGTATTAATACATGATAGGTACCCCTGATCAATCAACTACCAGAATTTTGCAATCCAACGGCTAAGATGGTGGATATCAATTAACATTTTATCTTGCATAGTCTTTGACTCATTATCAAATGAATTGAAGTGCATTTGTTAATGTAACTTGCGCATTCAGATTATGTTTCACTGTGTAACTTTAGTTAAATAGAGTAGACTATTACGAAAGAAATTTTAGAGAAAGGAAAATGGAAAATCAGACTAAAAAAAAAAATTCTCTCTGCAAACCCAAAAAACGCGATCATATGGAGTTATTGAAACTGGCCAAAACAATTCAAACAAGTGCGGATGACGAAATACCATTGCTTGCCAAAGATAACCACGGTGGACAAGCTACGTATCATTTTATACCACAAATTTGAAGTAAAATATGGACTGACGGCGTTTGCCATATTGAGCATTTCTTTTTTTTTTTTTTTTTCAATCTTGCGAAAATCCCAATTGAGTTGTTTAATGAATTTAAATTTCATACATTTTCCACAACGCACGGCTGCCTTTTTGCTTGTTTCTATTTATATTTGTGAATTGTGGTAATGATTAAATGGCGAATTATACCCTAGTGAGTAAATTGACTTACGCCATTTTTCTACGGCTTATCCCCCCCCCCCCAAAGAAAACACCACATAAATATAAATTACTACAAACTAACAAGTTGAATTCTTTTGAAAACCGTATGAAACAGAGTTATTGGACTCAATGGCAAACTATTGGTCTCATGCCACGAAAATTATTGATAATAATTGAAGCAAATTATTTGTCAATATTTTGTCTCCAAATATGAAGAGAAAAGACGCTTCGGAAGCAATAAAGGGAGCAAAAGAAGGGATATGCACCTATAATTTGCTAGCAACAAGGAGAGAAAAAGAAGGAATTTGTAACTATCTTCCTCTTCCTGAATTGCGCCCTGCAAAGAAGGAATCCTTGCAACCAATTATGTATTCTTTTAGTGTCAATTTTGGTTCGTTTTTGTATTGGATTTGACAATTTAAATCTTATCTCATTTGTTGTATCAATTTATTTCATATCCCTGTAATTTAACCTTTTTTTTTATCACCTTTTAAAGTGTCACTACTTTCCATCCATTTCTATATTCTGCATATTGTAATTTTTTTGGGGTCGGTAAATTATGCGCTTGTGCCTTATAGTTGTTTGATCTAATGACTAAAAGAGCGTGTTTACACCGTACACCGATTTGAATAAAATTATTTTTTTATTCTTATTATTAAAAATTAATACTTGGTTTGAATTTAAAATTGTGAGTCAGAAAAAAAAAATGAATACATATATATATAACTATAAAAAATAAAAAAAAAATGTGTCTCTTATCTTAACTTCCTTGCTTTTTCTGGACTAGGTACAAGCTAACGAAGCACGACCTGAGGCCTAATCTGCAGGCAGAAGGCTAGTAGCGCTTGATGGCCCCGATCATCGCGGGGGTTAAGAGATCGATCAAGATAGGCAACCAAGGAAGGGGCTAAAGGAGCAACGAGGGTGCGCATAGTTTCTGAACATTAATTATATGATGCCGAGGAAAAAAAATTTTTTTTTTTCTCTTTTTTTCAATTTAGTTTCTTGACGTACTTTCGAAAATCATATAAAGAAAAACATGCTCGCACATGCCCATTTCTAATTTGTGTGAGACAAAATTATTATTTTGGTAATCTTTGTAAACTTCTGTCGACCTTGCTCCTCTTGTCACTTTCTCCTGTCTTTTCAGGGTAACCGCATATTCTTTCCACGTTTACAACTTTGCGTGGACGAAGTTGCAAATTGAAGAACACGTGGCACTGACTCATTAATTCCGTCCGGCACCCGATCATGCTATCTCTGATAGGCATTGTTTCTTCTTGCGCAAAAATCTTGGAATGTCTATTTAAACAGTGACAATTTACACGTGGTACACCGTATTGCAAACCACCGCAGCAGAAGCATCAATTAACTTGGTAGCTGTCATCCATCTATTTACTAGACTAAGAATTATAAGTCAGTATAGCTGTATTTCCTGTTCCGCATCTTTGAAGCCACGCTGCTCGGATGCATGAAATCTCTTTACTCTAACAAGCAATTTCATAGTACTACCTGAAATTCAGGATTATAGTGCTAGTGAATCCAAAATAGGATAAACTGGCTAGCCTTGCGCTTTTAATTTGTACGAAATAGTGGAATGAAAAGCACTAGAATCGAGATCATAACAACTATGCTGGAGACAAAAGGGTAAAAAGAAAAGTAACAGAATTTGAACATCCCAGTAGTGGCTTAGCAATAAATTCAACTTGCTCTATTCTTGATGATTTTATTCCGGCAATAAAAAGCAATATGGGATAGACAGTGACAGTTGCTTCCTATCCTCCCAATTTTTGCCTGTCCAGTTTCTGCTTAAGCACATGCCTCCATTGCAGAACATGCCTGTTTCCAGTTTCTGCTTAAGCACATGTCTCTATTGCAGAACATGCCTGTTCCAAGCTTACATGAATGCAGACTGACGTGGGTTTTGTCTTATCATCCAACTTGCCCTACCATGATGGCCATCTCTTCTTGTATTTATATGCACATGTATGTTTATTTGTATTGAGTGTGTTTCTTTTCCTTTTATATGAATATCAGAACGGATTTTCGTATCTTCACATGATGGGTCATCTGACGATAAGTAGCAATCTGTAGTTACTGCTCTTCTCCTCCGCTTATTTAATTACCTGCCATACCAAATGCATGCTGGTTTTCATTGCGGGTGGACATGAAATTTATTCGAGGGGAGAATGTTGGTATTGGTATGATAAGGGGAGAAAAAAAAAAAAAGAGGTCTGTCATTTTTGCCTTCCTATGTATATGGACGTTGCATTTTGATTGTCTGATTGACTGCCGTGATTAGCAATTTCTAAGAAGCCATGGCAACTGTGCGCCAAACCAAACGGACGAACAAAGCACAACCAATGTCCACTATGAAAGTCAGAAGGGAATTATCTAAACAGAAAAGGAAAGACTAGCCAATTTGCCAAAAGGAAGCAAAGACAGTAATGCCATAGCTAAGAGTCCATTCATGATAATAACAACGGAAGCTGACTTGAGGAGGGGTTGGGGTTATTACTTTGTCATTATAATTCAAACTCCAAAGTGAAAGTCCTGACCATCCATTGACATTTAAACCCACTCTTGTGCTCCCTGGAGGGCTCTAATTACCTCTGTCCTGTATGGGGTTTGTTAGGTGGATAAGTTCCTGAAATTAGGACATTGTCCTTTTTAAATTACCCTACATTGTGCAGACATGCTGGCAAAAGCTCTGAGACCAACCCCACTCTCGGTTGAAACCACGTGGATACCTGATGGGAGTGAACAGCGCACCAATGCCACAGTGAGTACCTAGAAAGGCCTATTGGAAGTGGTTCGAACCGACACCCGTAGGGACAACTCCAGTGGCACGATTGAGGGTGAAGAGGAGCTAAGCTAATGATGGCCCGAGAAGGGCGTCTATCTAGTTCCTGAGACACGGGCCAGTGAGCGTCTGATCACATCAGGTACATGGCCATGTGAAATTCACTTGTGCTCATGGGCCAAAACTTCGGAGTTCTCTACAACCATAGACTATAGTACACGTAGAGATATAGTCATTCAATTTGCATAATTTTTGTCTCTAATTGTACCAATTGAAGCGGTAAAAAGATGCAATTTGTTTTTACAGCGCGCAACTTAGTATAAATGCCTATAAAATGATTGAGCCGAACAAATGCATGATTACAATTTTCAGTCAGCACATCTGAAACTCTCACTTAGACAAGCTGGTTTAATCCAATTTGTCCGTGACTTATTGTGCCGAGTTGGGTTGCATTCAATCACCACTCTCTTTCAGACAGCAAAACTCGAGGCCTACCAGGTGTCCGGTATGAGATCTTAACGTTAAAGTAGAGATGATTTTTGTTTTTGGGCTCCTGTGGGTCGGTTGGGTGGTGTGCAGCCCCAAACAATTTTTAGAGAGTTTTATGGGCTTGGCCTTTCCGACTAGGCCTGCCCAGCTCGCAAATAGGCGAATTTTGCAAAATTCAAATTAGTCCCATCTAGTATATTATTTGGCTTAGATTTTTAATTTACATTTAAATTAGTCTGAAAGGGATTTGGCAAGGATTCGGTCCGACTATTTAACAAGAAGTCCGTAATATATATATATAATTTTTAAAAATATATTTTTATAATAAAAAATTTATTTATTACTTTAAATTACTTTTTATTATTGTTAGTTTTATTTCAATTTGTTATTTTGAACAATGGTTTCAATTTAAAAAAAAAAAAAAAAAAAGAAAAATAGTTTTTTATTTTTCATTTAGTTTAACATTTGCATCTGAATTTTGTGGAAGAAAGACTCTGTTAAGAAGCAAAACAAAGGTCGGGATATAAATGAAAAATGCTAAGTTTTTCAGATTTTTATAATTAAATTTTAAACTAGGATACAACACACTGAAACAGAAACAGACCACTTGAAGCAAGAAACATTACAAACTTCACATCCATCCGGGTCTTTTTTTTTTTTTTTTTTATTTGAGGTACATTTACATGCCTAATGTGTACCATTCTACGAAATAACCAAAAAAAAAAAAAAAAAACAAAGACAATATAGGCTATCTGTTAAAAAATTATGACATCTATTACTCGTTCAGCACTATCGGAACCAAATTGAATTTATAATATAAACAACACAATGTTGTTCTCATAAACCAAACCAAGTAATTATTACTTGATCCGCAATTACCATTGTCAAATCATGACTCAATTTAAAAAAAACCTCGGACGTTGTGAGGCCGAGAGACTAATTATAAATTATTTTTGATAAATAGAGATGTAAAAGGGTTAGACAGCCCACGATTTGACACACAATAAATAGTAGCACGACCTGTTATCACTTACCATAGCCCGAGTTGAGCTAAAATTCCCTGGTTGATATTAAGATTGTTGTCATTTTTTATTTGTTGAAAATATTTTGGGTTGAGCTTGAATAAAAAGAGGATATATTTAGTATTGAAAAAATGCGACGAAGATAACTTATTGTTGCAACAAGACTTTAAATTTTTTTTTTTTTTTTTTTTTTTGCGCTTTTGTTAAAAAATGCCGTCATAGACTGAAAAGAAAATACATATAGTGTTAAGGTTTTGTAATGGAATTAATTTATTATTGCTTTAAAATGAATTTTTTTAGATAATTGAATACTAATTAAAGAAAGAAATAAAAATTATTTTAAGAAAATGATAAACTGACTTTATACTCAAGTAACGAATATAAAATAGAATAATTAAAACGATACATCATCATCGTGGGAAGATGAAGAAAGTAAGCATACTCAATACACATCTTATTTGTCAGCCAATGAAGAGACATCCTCAGCCTCTGCTGTATTAAACGGCAAGCACTTTTCCTGTAAGCTACGGCCTCACTCAATCGACTAGGGGACAATGAACCAACTTAGCCAAGGTGTGCACTTGTTCACGCCCGGCCACCTCCTAGCCTGCTAGCAAGGATGATTCTTTTCGTTCACTTTTTGTAACATTTCCAGTACAAACAAATTCGTTCATTCAAGCGAGATATATACAACCAACTTTAGAATTAACAATTGCAAAGTCTATCGATAAGGAGAACAAAAACATTAATGAGCTTTTTAAAGTTGGCGCCTTTAGATGTGCCTTCACCGTGTTCTCCCTTGTCATTATTTGCCATTTCGTCGAAGAACTGCTCTCGCACATTGTTTGCGAACATAAGCGAGAGTAAGCAGAAGAGAGCAGAAATCAGAGAAAGCAGAGAACCGTCACCAAGAAATTCAGTGGCGGTGAGATAAGTGTAGTTGTCCTGATCAGTGCGAGATAATTGTTGTTGCTTATAAATTGTTGGCAATGACAGCAATGCTATTGCAGGACCCGTGGTAATCCTGGAAGGAGATGTGCATGCGCACATCATAGTATGAGTGTGAGAAGGAAAGAGAGAAGGGACCCATCTCTATGGCTAACAAGCACACAAGAATTGAATCAATGAACAAAGCACTACTAATATAATAGCATACCAAAAAAGGAAACAATTTGTGTTTATATCTTAAACCCTTCTTCTACAGTCTTAAGAATAAATAAATAAATGTGATTTGGTAGTTAAAATTTTAAACTTCTATTTAAAGGTCTTTAAGTTCTGATCATCAGGAGAGTTGTGATGAAAATGAGGATAATTTCTTCACAGGCGCATAGCCTCCCAAGAAAACATGGCATCTATCTAGAAGAACTATTTAAGGATTCAGAGTTTTCACAAGGTGACAGACAGGAGGGCTCCAATGCTTTGGCGTATAAACAAACAATAGCAAAACAAGTAAGCAAAGGAGGTAGGGTAAAAAAGCAATGAATTATTGTAAGAATGCAATAATAACACAACGAAAGGAAGGGAGGAAGGAGAGAAGGAAAGAGTGCTCACGTAGCAAGGTACCAGGAGACGAAAACGCCCCTGTTGTGGAACAAAACAGACTCTAGAATGGACTTGCCTCGGTAAGGATAAGTACGAGAGACGGGGAGGTAGCCTGGCTACTGAGAGAAAGCCGTAAATGATTGTGTAATCAAATTCACGCGGTGCATCTTTTCCTCCTATTGTTGTTCCACCAGAAATCCCAACAGGGATGTGATCAAGGGAATCAAATCCATCCAAATACTATAAGAAGTAAACTTAATATAGGTAAATTAGAAATAAGCCTGAATTGAATTGATGAATATCTAGATTCTAGATATGAATATTTGAGGATCCGAATTCTATAACAACAGAGCAAACAATCCAACAACAATATATAATAATGATAGGAAATAAATAAATAAAAGGTGGAGGAGGGGAAGGAGGATTACTTTGGTTTTTGCGGCAAGGACACCGAAGATGTAGGAGAGCACACCGAGAGTGCCCACAATCATTGCCTTCTGCCCCATTGTGAGTACCGTCCCCGCCATTGTATTATCCTCGCTGTTGTTGATCATTCTGACGATGGTGAAGAGAGAAAGAGAGCCAACACAATTTAAAAAGGTCGTCGTCGTCCATGCAGGAGTTAGTTGTTGATCCAAAATCCTAGCCTCAACCATCTCCTTATTCTTCGCATCCCACTTTCTATTTGTTCTCTACTTTGATTCTTTCCCCTCTTCTCCCACATTTAGTTTTACAGCTAAAACTAACCAACAACGTACACATATGAAAAATGGGGTTGCCTCCTTTAATACATCCATCCATCTGCGAAAAATGCTTAAAGTTCGTGAAAGCGTCGACGCCCAAATAATAAGAAGAAAAATGCTCTATGCCATCCTCCTTCATTTGCCAAATTTGAAACATGATTCTTGTTGAAATAATAATTAGTAAAATAATATAATATTATAATAAAAATAAATTAATTAAAAAAATATTATATATAAAATTTTATAAATATTATTTTTAAAAATAATTTTTAATTTTAAATAAATTATCTTAAATTATAATAATTATTATTTTAAAAAATAAAAAATAAATTAATAATTTTTTAAAAATAATAATATTAAATATAAATTTTAATAATAATAAAATAAAAATATTATTATAATATATAATAATTAATATAATAATCATATACTAATAAAATAATTAATTAATTAAATTTAATAATAATTAATTTTTTAAAATATATTAATTTATAATAATTTTTTATAATATTAAAAAATTAATTTTATTAAATTAATTAATAAAAATATAATATGTTATTTTTATTATTTTTTATATTATAAAATAAAAATTATAATATTTAAATTTTAATATTAAAAAATATGATAAAATAATTTTTTTATTAATTATAATTTTTGTATTAAATATTAATAAACTTATATTTATATTATATTTTTTAAAATAATATAATTAAATACTATTAGATTATATATATACCTAATTTATTTTCACAAAATTTCTAAATTTCTTACTTATTATCTTATAAGAATAATTTTATTTTATATTAATATAATTAAATTTATTAAATATAAATTTTAATAATATAAAATTTATAAGAGTATAATTCAATTTTAAATAATAAATTTTTTGTAATATTAAACTTATAATTTTAATAATACGCACAAAGTCAACAAGTGACTTGTTATTGCAAATGTAAATTTATTTCAAGCAATCTCTTATCAAATAAATCAGGTTTCATTACTCTTAATTATTTTTTGTAAGCAATAGTTTCATTTTATTTAATGTAATTTGCACTAATTTTCTATTTAATAATTTAGTTATATGGTTATCTTAATTTATCTTTAATTATACAAAATTAAGTAATCACTCTATTACTCAACAATTTATTTTATTAACTCATGAGTTAGATAAATAAATCTAGTTTTTTCATTATATAATTTATTCTTGATATAAACTATTAAAAAAATTGTTAATCAATTTATCATTACTTAGTTATATTTATAGTTATAAATTTATATTTGATATGAATTAAATAATAATTATTTATTCATCAAATTTTTTAGTTATCACTTTACTTTTAAAGGTAAATATATCTTATCTAAATTTATCGTTATACTTTTCTAATATAACAAAAATCTATTATATAATATATAGTAATTAGTTGTAAACATGAAACTTATGGACCAAACTAATATCCTTGAAAGGCAAACCAACACACCTTTGTTAATAGCTAGAACTTGGGATCTATCCATATAAGTACTGTATGTTATAGGAATTATGCCCCTAATATAATTAAAATTTTAAATGAATCTTCACTAGATTTTTCTAAATAAAAATTTATAATTAATAATAAAAATAGAACTATATAGTTATAACTTTTTTGGTCAAAATATATAAATATTTTCTAATCTTTTATAAAATTATTAAGTGAGTAGATATCGATAATACAATAATTATTAAGAAAAATTTTTATTTATTTATTGTAAAAAAATTAGACATTTTTGTTTGAATTGCATTAAAACCTTAATCTTCACATAAAAATACGTATAGAACAACTTATATCTTAAGCATAAAAAATATTTAAAGGGCCATATATTTCAAATTGTACAAATTACTAATAAAACACAAAGAGGCCAAAGGCTTGTATGTAAGAATTCATCAAATATATTACATCAATCATCAATAGTTTTATTTTTAGCAAAATTAAGGCTAATGTTCACCATATTTTCATAATTTTTATTGATAATGTCATGTGTTTTTCGGAGGCCTATCATTTGGGCCTTCCTATATACGGACCTTTCATTTTGATTATCTGACCGATTGTCATGATTAGCAATTTCTAAGAAGTTCGTGGCAACTGTATACCACAAAATTTAAAATTAAATCAATTTTACCACTTTTATAATTTATTATTTTATAATTTAAATTAATATTTTAAAATTAATATAATTTATTTTGATAACAGATATTTTATTTTATAATTTTATTAATAAAATTTAGTTAATATAATTTTAAATATATTTAAATTTTTTAATTAAAATTATAAAAAATAAGTTTTTTTATTTTAATTTAAATATTAAATAATAAATATTAAATATATTTAAAAATAATTTTTAACTAAATTTTATAAATAAAATAAACAAAATTTTAACATAAGGTTCCAACTATTAGAATGAGAAATTTCAAGATTCTTAGAATGCAAATTGAAATCATAATAAAGTAAATTGCAAAAGAGACAAATAATTGGGAGTAAAATACATTTAACTTGAAAATTAATCATAAAACTGATTGCCATCGCTGCTGTCGTAAGAAATAAGAGATGAACATTTGTCATGGACATTTGTATTGCATACCCTTTCGTCATTTTTCTTTGAAATTTGAAACAACCTTATGAAGGATCTTGACTTTTAAAATCAGCTGTGTTGCATGGCTCCGTGGATAACTCTTTTGATCGTAAAAGGGAACAAGAATTAGGGAGCTTGCGATAGGCTATCATATTTAAAAGATACGGTCTATCATTGGAAAGATGTTGCGAAGGCGGTGAGAGCTAGGAGGTCTTCTCATGGGCAGTCCTCCAAATTTTATAATGTCTGAAATGCTATTTTTTATTTTCTTTAGTCTCAAATTGATTGCGGAACTTCTCAAGTGACCTCAGGAGTTGCGGTCTCTGTTGTTTTTTCAGTCTTTTTTGTAAATACGATTGTAAGGAGATTAATACGCCGTCCATTGAAAATTTAAGTATTATTATTATCCGAATATATTATTGTGTCTAGGGAGGGAATATAAACTCAAATTAATATGAAAAAAAATAACCATTGAATTATTAATTAAATTAATAACCTGAATTGTGAAATTAATGTGTTAATACAAATGGTAAATAAGAGGAAATTTTTATTAAGCTCGATGAGGACAAAATAGAAACTTGATACAAAAGTAGAGAGGAAGAACCCGGCTGCGACACTGTTAGAAAGGAACACGATTATATTAGCATAGATAAGCCCCCAGGGGAGGAGGAGGAGGCATTATTCAACGTAAATAGCATAAAAACAAGATTACGTATCTCCTCCGTATCAATCAAACAATCCAGAGCAAAGATACCGATTTTGAGTACTAAAATCCTTTTAAAATTTCCACAGATAATACTTGACGGGTCTATTATCAGGAATACTCTCCAAATAAATACCATCATCCCTCGCAAACCAAGTGCAATCTTTCTGATCACAATTATAGAGGGATTTATTGGTATAATAAGGGTTCCAGAAGACATCATAACTACCACCACGATTGTTGCCCCATCTAAAAGTGCACCAAAATAGGGTGGTCTTCAGAATGTTCTCTCTGAAAGAGAAGTTGTAGTCTTGATTTGCAGATAACGTATGGTCTCCTAAATCATCGTCTCCGGACTTGCAATGAAGATGAAGAACATCCTTACTTAACTGATTAATAATGTGAACCGTATGCATCGGATAGAACTCATATAGAGCAATACATGAATTCAGGCTCAAACTTAAAATCAAAAAAGAAAACTGGAAGCCTCTTCAAGTTTGTCATAATTTTTCACGTATTGTTTTTTCTTAAGGTCTCTAGGCTACCTTTTATAACTAAGAATATCTCCGACAATAAACAGGTTCATTTAGGACTTATTGAATAGGTTACAGATTCTGGTTTTTCAGTCTTTTTCATCCAAAAAAACAAACGTTTCTGGTCCATTTCCGTTTTTTGGGGGAAAAATAAATTGAATCACTTCCCTAACGGAAAAGAAGTCGAAGAAAAGCGCAAAATGTGATTTTTTTCGTACATTTATTTCTATCTCCTATTTTTTCCTCTTCTTCCGTCTCTTTCTCCCTCTTCTCCTTCTCTTTCTTAGCCACTCGCTTTCTCTGCGCATCCTTGTCACCTTCTCCATCCCTTTGTTTCTCTCCCTCTTTTTTCCTCTATCTCCGTGTTTTGGTGTCTCACCCACTCTCTCTAGTACTTTGTCATATCTGACGGCGCTCCTCCTCCAAATTCATTTTTCTTTTGTCTTTTACCGGAAAAAAATTAATTAGTTGATAAAGATTTAAAATTGAATCATGACTTCGGTTTTCTTTTTTTCTTGTGAATTAGTTTTACTTGTCAATAAAACAAGAAGGTAGTTTTTTATGAATTTAACCAAAAAAAAAGTTATTTTTCCTATTTAACAAAATATGATAAAAAAAATGTGACTTCTCATTCTATAGGACAACCTACATTAAAAATTTAATTATTGATTATTAAAAATAGTCTATTTGTGTTTTTCTTTTCCTATATATAATATGTATACATGCATGTAAAAAAAGTTTCCAAAAAAAATCTTGATGGATAAATTTTTTATTTTTATTAAAAATTTATTAAATTATAATTTATATAATATGCATCATAAGAATGCACAATTTGAACGGGAGATAAGAATAACAACGCAAAAGGTAACCAGATATCAGTTGATTAACCAACAGTTGCAACTGAGAAGTAAAGCAATCACACACACTTCGAAGCAATCAATATTTATCCATTGGAAAGCATAGTGCTGCTAGTGAATTTTTTGTCAATAAGGGGATTATAACAAGTCATCTGGCAACATAAAGACCAGCAATATGATTCCATTTGAACATTGGAATTGTAAATAAGCAAATGGTAGGAAAAACAGCATTGCTGTTTTAAAAGTACAACATAGGCGCAGTTCCGCAAAACACCAAATCTTTCAAGCCTAGATTACTAATAACCATTTTTTGGGAAACATTCAAATTGAGCCTAACAATGTTGCAATTAAAACAGCTCAAGATCTAGAGCCAGGATTTGAAGCAATATTACTTAAATTGCTCGGGAAAACTTCAGCAAATACAGAACCACCCAGATCAAGGCTACCAGGAATAAATTTGGAACCAGGCACATTCAAAAAGGAACTAATAACCAAACTAATGGTCACACGCTAAAAGGTGAAACAATGGCCCCCCATTTGCGATAACATAAAGAATGAAGAGATTGAATTATCAGAGTGCATTCGCACGCAACGTGATAAGTTGGAAAGCAAAACCATAGATCTGAAACACCCAGGACAGCAGGCAAAACAGATACCTAAAGATCTACGCAAAATTTGCAAAGCCCAGATCTTAATCTTAAAAAGATGAACTTCAAAAGATTAACAGTTAGCTACATGAGAGCAAATATCACAAAGTAAGCACTTTTCCCAGCAAAATGCAAGTTTGTGCTCAACCCAAAAACAGCAAAAATAAATGCAGCCAGGAAAAGCAAAACACTAATGGGAATTAAAGAGATGCAAACATACAAACGAGGGAGAGAGCGAACGACCTGCGTTCTGTGTACAAAGCTGCAAAAGAGTGAGACCTAAGACAAAAGAGAGATAAAGAGAGATGTTTTAGCCAATAAAATTCAAGGTGCTGGTGGGGGTGGATAAAGTAAAAGCAATCAACTTTATGGTAAAATGAGAGGATTTTTTTTTTTTTGGTGGTCATGAATTTCTGGGTGCGAATGGATCTCCGGGAGAAAAGGGGGCACCTCCTCGATTAAAGAGAATAGGAGGCGTACACTTTCTGAGAATTGAGTGTCACCAGAAACAACATCCACTCAAACCCATCAATTGCTTTATAATGGCGTTACTTATAATTACTTGGCGAATATGATTAAAGAAACTCTGGGACCCACTGTTATTCGGAATGTTAATCATAAGTTGGGACAAGAAATGTTTCGATTTGGTCTGTTTTCCCATTTTTATGTCAACCCCAAAAATGGAAATCTCCATATATTGGTTAAAAGAAGTTTAAAATTCACTAATTTAGATGCTACTCTGTCCAACAGCATTGAATTTCATACGTCATCCTATACACGGCGTCAGGAGACAGGGAACTAGATTCTTATCCACACGAAACTGCTGGAAATCATTGTCCAAAATCCCAAAAACAAAAATAAAATAGAGTTTAGCAAATTGTTTCAATATAAGAAACACGATTTGCATGCATTATCCATAGAGTTGGATTCATTACTGGATACGGATGCGATGCCTTGTTTTGTATTTGCACGCAAAAAATTTCTTATACCGGTAATGATAACAGGCATTTTAAGTACTTACACAAAGTAGAGGACTCAATGAAGAATACAAGTTTAGAAAATCAAGTGTTAGGCGGCCTTGTAAATAATAATAATAATAATAATCGGGAATAAAAGGTAATTGACGGGACAAAGACAATGGTATGAACACTGTTTTGGCAGGAAAATCCAAGAAAGCTACGGTCTTTATATGGGAAGGAAAAACAAAAAAGAGAATAAAGAAAGAAAGCCACTCAGGTTATGGGGGATTTCTTTGGTATGGTGGAGGAAAGCCTCTCTAGGAGTTGAAGTGAGCAAGAGAAAAAAAAATGAAAAATAAAAAATACACTAAACAGAAGTATAACTACAGCTGTCCGGTAGGTGGAGAGATTCTTGAGGATGTGAAAGCATATTATTTACGCTATACATTCGCCAATTGGCAATGGAAACAATGCGCAAACTTAAAATCATCTTACCAGATTGTTCCATGCTCAGTGATGATTTCTTGGCTTCAATAATTCAATATTCCACCTTCACTCCGAGGTATGTTCCCTTCGTGCCACCGAACTATTGTTGTTTTCCCCCTGCATCTATTGCTAGTTACGACAGGGAAGCACTTTTTGCTCTGCCTTGTGAGGCGTATTTTCCAAGCAAGGGAATAAACCTCCAAACAAGCATATTATTATTATTTTGGAAGATTTGTTTTTTCTCAATTGGGGAGATTTTGTTTCTCTTTTTGCGGCAAAATAAGAGTACAGTCGCGGCAAATTGTGTCCTGTAAGGTTGTTCAATTTTAATTTTTAGAAAAAAGGGTTTCGAAATTGTCCTATGGTTTGTTAAATTGTTTTCGGCTCCACCAGGGCTGAGCATCTAAGAGAAACAGTTGAACGGAAGCACCTACTTCTGCAGAGGCTTTGGAGGGGCATCGTTAACAAGAACTCCTGTTTTGTTAAAGTGGGTTTGAAAGGTGCTGTGGGCAATGACCATTCAACTCAGTTTCTGTCCGATTCTTGGGTGGCGGATGGGCCCTTTCTGCGTACTGCCACTAGCCATCCTACCGAACAACCCAGGCCTTTTGTTGACTGATAGTGGTCTGTGATCTGCCTTTCTTCATCCCCAGGCGGCCGAGCATGTGGTGGCCCATGGAGAGCCACCAGGTCAGTGGAAGTGGGCCTCCATTAATCGCTTTCTGCCGGTGGGCCCAGGGTTTATCCACCCCTTCGCCTTGGACCGCCACTCCTGAGACATAAGGTTTCAACTATTAGAATGAGAAATTTCAAGATTCTTAGAATGCAAATTGAAATCATAATAAAGTAAATTGCAAAAGAGACAAATAATTGGGAGTAAAATACATTTAACTTGAAAATTAATCATAAAACTGATTGCCATCGCTGCTGTCGTAAGAAATAAGAGATGGACATTTGTATTTCATACCCTTTCGTCATTTTTCTTTGAAATTTGAACCAACCTTATGAAGGATCTTGACTTTTAAAATCAGCTGTGTTGCATGGCTCCGTGGATAACTCTTTTGATCGTAAAAGGGAACAAGAATTAGGGAGCTTGCGATAGGCTATCATATTTAAAAGATACGGTCTATCATTGGAAAGATGTTGCGAAGGCGGTGAGAGCTAGGAGGTCTTCTCATAGGCAGTCCTCCAAATATTATAATGTCTGAAATGCTATTTTTTATTTTCTTTAGTCTCAAATTGATTGCGGAACTTCTCAAATGACCTCAGGAGTTGCGGTCTCTGTTGTTTTTTCAGTCTTTTTTCCAAATACGATTGTAAGGAGATTAATACGACGTCCATTGAAAATTTAAGAATTATTATTATCCGAATATATTATTGTGTCTAGGGAGGGAATATAAACTCAAATTAATATGAAAAAAAATAACCATTGAATTATTAATTAAATTAATAACCTGAATTGTGAAATTAACGTGTTAATACAAATGGTAAATAAGAGGAAATTTTTATTAAACTCGATGAGGACAAAATAGAAACTTGATACAAAAGTAGAGAGGAAGAACCCGGCTGCGACACTGTTAGAAAGGAACACGATTATATTAGCATAGATAAGCCCCCAGGGGAGGAGGAGGAGGCATTATTCAACGTAAATAGCATAAAAACAAGATTACGTATCTCCTCCGTATCAATCAAACAATCCAGAGCAAAGATACCGATTTTGAGTACTAAAATCCTTTTAAAATTTCCACAGATAATACTTGACGGGTCTATTATCAGGAATACTCTCCAAATAAATACCATCATCCCTCGCAAACCAAGTGCAATCTTTCTGATCACAATTATAGAGGGATTTATTGGTATAATAAGGGTTCCAGAAGACATCATAACTACCACCACGATTGTTGCCCCATCTAAAAGTGCACCAAAATAGGGTGGTCTTCAGAATGTTCTCTCTGAAAGAGAAGTTGTAGTCTTGATTTGCAGATAACGTATGGTCTCCTAAATCATCGTCTCCGGACTTGCAATGAAGATGAAGAACATCCTTACTTAACTGATTAATAATGTGAACCGTATGCATCGGATAGAACTCATATAGAGCAATACATGAATTCAGGCTCAAACTTAAAATCAAAAAGAAAACTGGAAGCCTCTTCAAGTTTGTCATAATTTTTCACGTATTGTTTTTCTTAAGGTCTCTAGGCTACCTTTTATAACTAAGAATATCTCCGACAATAAACAGGTTCATTTAGGACTTATTGAATAGGTTACAGATTCTGGTTTTTCAGTCTTTTTCATCCAATAAAACAAACGTTTCTGGTCCATTTCCGTTTTTTGGGGGAAAAATAAATTGAATCACTTCCCTAACGGAAAAGAAGTCGAAGAAAAGCGCAAAATGTGATTTTTTTCGTACATTTATTTCTATCTCCTATTTTTTCCTCTTCTTCCGTCTCTTTCTCCCTCTTCTCCTTCTCTTTCTTAGCCACTCGCTTTCTCTGCGCATCCTTGTCACCTTCTCCATCCCTTTGTTTCTCTCCCTCTTTTTTCCTCTATCTCCGTGTTTTGATGTCTCACCCATTCTCTCTAGTACTTTGTCATATCTCACGGCGCTCCTCCTCCAAATTCATTTTTCTTTTGTCTTTTACCGGAAAAAAATTAATTAGTTGATAAAGATTTAAAATTGAATCATGACTTTGGTTTTCTTTTTTTCTTGTGAATTAATTTTACTTGTCAATAAAACAAGAAGGTAGTTTTTTATGAATTTAACCCAAAAAAAAAGTTATATTTCCTTTTTAACAAAATATGATAAAAAATGTGACTTCTCATTCTATAGGACAACCTACATTAAAAATTTAATTATTGATTATTAAAAATAATCTATTTGTGTTTTTTATTTTTTTTATATATAATATATATACATACATGTAGAAGAGTTTAAAAAAAAAAATTTTGATAGATAAATTTTTTATTTTTATTAAAAATTTATTAAATTATAATTTATATAATAAAATAATATATATTTTTTATTATTATAAATTTTATAATTTTTTTAAAATAAAAATTTAAAATTTAAATTATTAACTATTGAGATATCTTACCTTTTAATATAGTTATATGTTTGTAAATTTTACAATATAAATTTCCAAAGTAAAAAATAGTAAGATTTGTGTTTAATAATTTCCATACCACAAATAACCTAATTAAAGATCATTCTCCTACCCATCTTTCCCAAGCTTTTGAAAGGCTAACATTGAATCAAGTCTCAATAATAATATCCCCAAATCTCCTCCCCATGCTACTTGCAAAGCCATACTAATGTCTCTGAGTTAAAGATCTATCTATTGAACTCATTTCTAGAAAGACCCCTAGAATCAGCCAAACCAGGAGCTCCTTAAGCAAAACTATCAACGTTAATTTTCAAGATCACCGGTGGAGGAGGTTGCCAGGATGTTAAATTGGAATTAGGTACTCCTCCACAGCTCGCCTGACCTTGCCGCATATAGTCTTCTTGCCCAACTTTATAAATTTCTACTGCTGGTATTTTCAGCAATTTCCAAGGGGGCACGGGGATCTCCAGAAAAAAATACTAGCATTTCGCCGACTCCAAAGCTGCCACAAAGTCCAGACAAAAACCACTTGGAAGTAGCAAGTCCAAGCAGGCACCATCACACTGGAGCAATACTATTTTTGGACTCAATCTTTAAAAGACGCCAAATTATGAAACTCAAAATTAATGAATCTATCGTTTTTTTTTTGTCAAAAAATAATTCATTGCCTTTTATTCCTTAAAATGGGTTTTTTATTTTTAATCCGTTGGTAAGTCCTCCTGACAGAAATTAAATAGCAATTGTCATTTTGTTTAGAGCTGCTCTGAGCGAGTGACCCTTTTTATGACAGGCCCGATCCGCCTTTGGACTCTGGCAAGCTCCAGCCTCTTGCGTAGGGCACAATCTGCTTCAATTCACCGTGGCCAATCACTCTAAGCTAACACCTCGTGTTTAATACGCGACCCTAGCTGTGGCTGTTCTTAATGCTACCAGGGTGACAACCATTTTTTTTTTTTTTTTTGGAGACAAGTAGGATGCATGTGGAATGGTAAATACCGCTTATTGCAATTTGAGAACTTTGACTTATTTAACAAACATTGGGAGCAGATCCAACACACCAAAAACTAGGGTTGTTCAATAATAATTCAGGATATGCTCGACTCCATATTTCAACAAGGACATCTAAAGCAGGTGACAGACTTGAGGCTTGATAAGGGAGACAATTTTTGTAAATCTCAATATTTTGTTTCCATAATTGAGGTGGATAAGGGCACCCCTTGTCAAATGTCAACAATGATTATAGTGCCATTTCCTCCGGTCGACCACTTCTGCATTACTATTTTCGTTGGGTCGTTGTCAAATGTCTAGCTTATGCTTCGAACTCCCATCTGCCCAGTTCCCCATCTCTGGTTCAGGGCATCCTACAGCATCAGCCTTCTTCAAGTCATTAAGCTTTAGTGAAACTGAAGCAAAAGCACTGTAGTTAAAATTTTTCCTGACTTGGCTTTTTTACCTACCGTTTCATTATTCATGCTGGTTTTTCACCTTTATGTCGGTTTCTTGAGTACAACTTGCTTTTGTCTTGTCTAGCTTCAGATGGATTTTGGGCTATTAAATTACAGATTATGGTCAATGTGATTGCTGATTATACTAAAGCATTTTGGCTTTCCTGTTTCTGTCTGCTTGACCTTTCTAGATAAAGACCAATCCTATACTTATGGGTCTTTTGGCCCTCCTAGTAAATCTCGTGATCATTAACGGCTTGGAAGTTCTGGATGAAGAATTTACTTTCGTTTAGGTATTATAGAAGATTTTATGATTCAATTCTGCAGCGTTTGTAGTCCAACGGTTAGGATAATTGCCTTCCAAGCAATAGACCCGGGTTCGACTCCCGGCAAACGCAAGAAGTTTGTTTTTATTGAAATCCGTTAGAATTCAGAATCTATTGGTCTCCTCCACACACGCACACCGTTATCCCCTTCCAATTCTCCTGATTTCTTTCTGGGCTATGGCTTCTCTTCCTCTCACACCGACGCCAAACCCACATTTTTCCAGTCCCAAACCCACAAAATTTCGCAAAGCATCGCTCCCGAAACCTAAATTCCGCCAAAATTTGCACGACTTTTACTTTCACAGCATATAGTCTCTATGATAACAAGGCCAAATTCGAGTAGCTTTGACGCTACTCAACCAGATGGAATTCGATAATCTAATGGTCGGACCTGACATCTACGGCGAGCTACTTCAGGGATGCGTGTACAAGCGAGCTCTCTTCACAGGGCAGCAAATTCACGCTCAAATTATCAAAAATGGTGTTTTATATGTGCGAAATGAGTATATAGAGACAAAATTGCTAATCTTTTATGCAAAGTGCGGTGTTTTAGAGATTGCAGATGGGTTGTTTCGGAGACTGCGGTTAAGAACGAGTTTTCTTGGGCTGCTGTAATCGGCCTGCATTGTAGAATGGGATTGAATGAAGAAGCTTTAATGTGTTTTTGTGGGATGGTCAATAATGGCATTTTGGCTGATAACTTTGTTGTGCCTAACGTGTTGAATTCTTGCAGTGCTTTGCGATGGATGGAATTTGGTAGAGCGGTTCATGGGTATTTTATGAAGACTGGTTTGGATGGATGTGTGTTTGTTTCTAGCGGTCTCGTGAATGTATATGGAAAATGTGGGGTTCTGGAGGATGCAAGAAAATTGTTTGATAATATGCCTGACAAGAATGTAGTTACACGGAATTCGATGATTGTGAGTAATGTTCAAAATGGGTTTTACGAGGAATCGATCAGGACGTTTCTCGATATGCGATTGAAAGGTGTTGTGCCCAGTAGAGTTACTTCATGTAGCCTTCTTTCAGCTTCAGCTAATTTAGGTGCAATTGAAGAGGGCAAGCAAGGGCATGCAATTGCCATTTTAGGTGGATTTGAACTGGACAATATCTTGGGCAGTTCAATTTTAAACTATCACTGTAAGGTTGGATTGATTGATTGAGGATGCCGAGTTAGTTTTTTATAGTATAATTGAAAAAGATTTGGTTATATGGAATTTGCTTGTTTCTAACTATGTGCGATGCAAGCAAGCTCTAAAAGGCATTTAATTTGTGTCATTTGATGAGATCAGAAAACATGAGATTTGACTCTGTGACACTGGCATCCACATTATCTGCAAGTGCAAATACAAGAAACATAGAAATTGGTAAAGCAGCTCACTGTTATGTTATTAGAAACAGCCTTGCTTCAGATGTATTAGTTACAAGAAGCATCATAGATATGTATGTTAAATGTAAGAGACCTGATGATGCAAGACTAGTCTTTGATATCACAACAAACAAAAACCTTATGATGTGGAATTTGCTATTGGCAGCTTATGCTGAACTTGGCTTAATTGGTAACACATTGAAACTATTCTATAAGATGCAGCTAGAAAGCATGCCACCAGATGTGATATCCTGGAATACTGTGATATTGGGTTAGAAGTGGCGAGGTGAATGATGCTGGACACTTATAATGCAGGCCCTCCTAACCTGTTTACTTTGACTACCCTTAGCACGAATTTTATTTGGAATGGGTTGAGGACTAACATTCTGGAATGGTATGCTTTCAGCTTTCAAAGGCATTTCATCATTGAAGTACAGAATTGCATTGTCTTCCTATATCTTAAGGCATAACCTGTCATCACCAATTACAATTTCAGATGCTTTGTTGAATTTGTTTGCTAAAAGTTGGCATTAATGCTAGGAAAAGAGGAAATTTCAATTGAGGAATTGGCAATTCACAAATGCAGTAATCTCTGCTTATGCATTATCTGGTCTGGTAGAGATTTTAATGCACTGCAGAAGTGTCTAGGTGGGGAATAGAACAAGATAACTTGATGGACCATTCTGCACTGGTAACTGCAAATTGGATCTTAACAACTTGGATATTGGAGGAAAACCTTTTAGCTTGGCTTGGAATCTGGATGATGGTTTCAGTTTACACAGATGAGATTGAGACTTTTGACTTCACAGATGTCAAGAAAACATTTGTATCTAGAACTGGTTATAGGAGGAAAAATTATACAATATCCAATGCACATGCAGCTGCATGAAGGTGACGTGAGTAACAAAGTATTGTGATTTTTGGGGACAGACGGACCCAGAATTTGAGCAAAACCATTCAACATTGGGTTTGTTGAAAACTTACATACATTTCATGAGAAATTTCTGCCGTTGAAAACAAGGTTGCAGTAGTGAAGGTAACTGAAGTACTTTCAACAGCTCCGTGAAATAATAGGAATAATTCAATGCTACTCTTTGAGGAGCCCCACAAAATGCTCATGGAAATAATGCTCAATGTCACACATTATAGACAAAAGATAAAGCACTGACGATCACAAGCAGACTAAGATAAAGCATTGACGATCACAAGCAGACTAAGTTACCCAACTTTAAAAGACAAAAAGAGTTATTAGCCCCTCACGGTTGGGCATTCTGGAGACTGTTCGGTACAATAATCTAACTCAATGGCTACGTTACATGGTTCTGCATATATCTAGTTGACTTGTAGGCCTGGCTTCCATTATGTTAGCTCTTTACATACATGAAAATAGCTGACATTTGAGCTGGAAAAATTGCTGGGACCAATTATTTAGTAATCTTGATCACCTTTCTAATATTAGGATAAAGAAACTGTGTTGCGAAATGAAAAATATTTGAGAAACACAGAATTATTTGATGACTTTGTTGTGGCCCAGATCAATTTTGTCATTTTCTGCTCACTCTAATTGAAAGGCTTTAACCATCAAAGTGAAGAAATGCAGAAAATTGATAAAATTATCGGAGCTATTTCTATGACCCCATTTGGCAAGCTAACTAAAAGTTCTACCAAGGAATTATGAATTTTTTTGTCTCTTTTTTATTTTTTCTTACTACAGGGTTCCCCCCGCCCCCTACTTCCACACGTGGAAGCAAGTGTTCAGTGACCACCACTACACGGTGCACCTTATTTCATAAGCAAGAAAGTAACATAAAATAAAGATTTATAGTGCTCTTTTACAGGAAGTTGATTTACATGTTGACATTGAAGAGAAGACATAATTTCAGTCCATGCTCTTCTATGTGCTCTCATTGTCATGCAAGTAAAATCAATTCCTTCTTTCCTTGAGAAGATTGTTGCTTTAATTGCTTATTTTATGGCGTTGAGACATCATTATCATTGTGTTTCTTTTTATCTAGTTGATGAGATTGTGACATTGCTGGCGCAGTCAACAGTTGTTTGATGAAGTTGGTAAAGGTTTGCATCTTCTGAACTAATCCAACTAACTACAGGCAGAGTTTTCTAAACGGGAGTTAATGTTAAGCTACGACAATTCTTCGATTGGTTTTATTGTTTTTGTGTCTAATTCTAGTGAACAAGGTCTGTTCATCATTTCTAGTTGACATTGGCATTTCCAAAACAACTACTCAGAACAATGAAGAAAGCTTTGGTCAATGCTTCCATCGATTAAAAAGCTGAACATTTATTTTGAACAGAACAAAAAGGTTTGCTTTGAAGTCCAGAAACCTCCTCCCTTGATTCCCCTTTAATTATTATCATCATCCAGCTTCTCATTTCACTCTATTTTGCTCATTCTTTCTTGGGTGGATGGGCAACAAAGGGTCAATGTCGGAACAGTTTAAAGTGGTACAACAACCAATGAGTATCAGAGACAAATTGTATCGATATTACACATAGCCAAAGAAATCGTGTCACATTAAAATTTAATGCATTCAACGAATTCATTGCTTGATA